>CM065689.1:60380275-60425275 GCA_017654935.2 Phymorhynchus buccinoides
TTCCCACAACTCCCCAACAGGGACTGTGAAATCCTTCAAGATAAACATTTTCCTGCAGATGGTGTATGCCCCCTTTCCCCACCACTCCCCCAACAGGACTGTGAAATCCCTTCAAGATAACATGTTTTCCTTCAGCTTGGTGTATGGCCCCTTTTCCCCACACTCCCCAACAGGACTGTGAAATCCCTTCAAGATAACAAGTTTTCCTTCAGCTTGGTGTATGGCCCCTTTTTCCCACACTCCCCAACAGGATTGTGAAATCTGTATTTTCACCTAACGTGATAATAAAGTATTTTTTGACTATCTCTCACTCTGTACCTCTGATTCTTTGGCTTTTCAGGATTTTGTTGAAACCCCCATGTGATCGCTATTGCATAATCAAAATTTCGATGTTATTATTCTCTTCTAGCATCCTGGGCGATTACGTTTCGCCCAGTACATCACTCCACTCCAACCAAATAAGGAGCATGTTAAAAGCTTTGAGCTTGTTGCGCTAATTGTCTTTCTGTTTGACCATTTTGCAAATGAATAAAGATAAGTTTTTTTTAAAACCAAATGCAACTAGAGTAAGACCTGTTCTCGCAAACGGCCAGCATGACTTCTTCTGCCGTTCATAAATTGATAGGAACAGTAGCTTAATCTACTGGATTAATCTAGAGCGCGGGATTGGTGAAAATCCCCCGAAATTTTGTTTCTTCCCGCGATAAGTATCGGCGCGGGACGGGGGCCGAGTCCCGCACATTTGCAGAACGGTCCGCAGTTTTTTACTGATCGATGCTGGAAGACCTTCGTCGTCTTCTAAACCCGTCGGGGGCTGGACAGACTGAAAGTATTGAGCCGGAGTGAAGGTTTTCTCGACATTTCATTGGTTCTTGACAAAATGTTAGTGTTAATCAACCAATTGCGTTCTTCTCGTTCTACCGTCCGACAGGAAGTTGCGAGAGTTTTGGCCGCCATCTTGAATGTTCTTCAAAATGAAACGGACAGGGACCCTGTTTGATTTTGATTTCCGCGGAGGCAAAGTGAAAAAAAAAAATCCTGTTCCAAGCGAGTGTGAAGACCTTTGCGTTTGTTATTGATTGTTTAACCTGGATGACTTGACTGAGGTGTTAAAGTCTGTGTACGAGGGTGGGGGAGGTGCTGGTTCTTATGTATGTGATGTGGGGGTGGATAGGGGGGAGTGCCCCCCTTTTTTTTATATGAGGGGGGGACTGCCCCCCTTTTCAGAAATCCTAGATTAAGCTCTGTAGAACCTGTCTGAAGAAGACCTGGCTAGTTTTAGCGCAGGATATATAAAAGCTTTTTGTGTGGCTATGGTTCCCGTGGGGCGGAACCAGGAAAATGCTAGATTAAAGTGTGGTAAAAGTGTGAGGAAATTTGGACACCCTTAAAGCCACATAAAATTTTTGACAGTAATGAATTTTCATGATGCGCTTGGCTTAAAACAATAGTTTTAGAGATTACATGTTTTTTTGTCCTATGGGTTCCCATTGGCGAAATCTTGGCCCACCTGGGGGGGGGGGTCGGGTGGCCCCCCCCCCCCCCCCCCCCCCCCCCCCCCCCCCCCCCCCCCCCCCCCCCCCCCCCCCCCTCCCCCCCCCCCCCCCCCCCCCCCCCCCCCCCCCCCCCAACACACCCACCCCACAAACACACACCCGCCCAAATAATGTATTTATTGCCCTTAATGTACATTCCGCAATAGGCATTCATTCAAGACTGTTCTGTGGTAAGATTGCATTTTTTTTTCTTTCGTTTAGACCCAAAAAACCAAATCGAAGTCAATCCAAGGAAAACGTGGAGATTTGAATCTGTTAAAAATCGATTGAATTATATCGCCTGCAATGTTATCATGTAGCAATACACATATGGCAACAATTTAACCAAAGATATTCTAAAGGGGAAGATAAACATCCGGTCTCTTTTCCCTATATGAGTAGTGAGGACAGAAACACTGGTTATGTCCCTTTTAAACAGGACACATTTTACACGTCGATAGGCCAGTTGAATTCTCCGTTCAAATTCCAGTCTGAGTTTTTGGATAGCCTCCACTGTGAAAAGTGTACTGTCCCCACTAACGATAACTCTATCAGCCCGGTTCGCCGAGCTCTTAAGTAATCCATCTTGCCCTTTTAGAATATCTTTGATTTAACTAACGATTCTTCCCATTTATGGTGTCCTCTAATACACATTTTGTTGAATGTACTTACCGACTGAATGAAATAGCTGACCGGGGAGAGGCGTCGTAGAACACATGAAAAGAAGCAGACGCCAAACCCAAGTCAAGATTTGCCCGAACACCTGGCTTCAAACAGATCGTCAACCCAAAATTAGACAGTTTAGCTCACCAGTTTTACGACGGATTTAGTAATCTGCATCATGATATTGCCTTCGATTGTCAAAGTGGTGTTTTTTCGTTCATTCAAATAACCATTACCACGGAGAAGAAAAAAAAAGAATATTAAGTTTACAGATTGCAGTAAAGTTGACGGTCTCTGTATAGCCAACTTCGTGTTTTCCGAAGGTAGTTTCGGCAATTTTCGGGCGAAGCAGACGACCCAAATTTTGGATGAAATTTCACACATTGCCTTCAAAATCAACTTCGGCAAACTTCATGTTTTCCGAAGGTAGCTTCAGCAATTTTCGGGCGAAGCAGACACAGCTTCAAAATAATGCCGAGCAACATTTTGCCTTCAAAATCAACTTCCAAAAGCAAAATTTGTAATACAACCTAGCGGAATAAAATAGACGAAGCGCGTATCTTGACCCGCATCGCGAGCGAAAGTCCGACATTTACGCGGTACTCGAGTTTTTAGGTTTCCCTCCTCGGATCATTAGCGCTTTATAATATAGATGATATTCACTGCCAAGTTCCCTGCCATGTGTTTTTGTTTGTGGCTCAAGCCCACAAACCTATAACTCAGTTTGTCGGTCGGTCGGTCTGTCTGTCGGTCCAAAATTGTCGCACATTTTTGACAAAATTGTCGCACTTCAAATAATGTTTTACGCCCTCTTTGGCCTTTCCCACATGGCCGAAAAGCCAAAGAGGGCGTTAAACATTATCGCACTTCAAATCGAGGCTACACTTCTGGCCGCTCTTTAAAATGATGTATTTTAAAAGCGTACAAAATAATAAACATATGTAATACAGACACTACAACAGACACGACGAGTATGCGGTGCTTCTTTTGATGAGTATAAGTAGGATACATAGTTTTAAATGTTTTCCAAAAGATATAAAAAAGTTACGAAATGGTGCAGAGATAACATTCTGGTTTACAGATTAAAATTATTGAAAATTGAAAAGCCAGGGGAGGCGACTCAGTGTATGTGATTGGAGTGGTAAAAATAGACCGCGTGCCATAAACTATTGCGATTTCGCGCTTGTTTTTTATATAACTTATGTTAGTGATTTTCTGTAGAAAAGAGTTAAGCATGCTAAGAGGTTACCAAAAGTAAGGCAACAAGCAATCCGTCCTTTTCCACTTCTTTGTCCATCGATCAGCCTCATGTCATATGAGCGCAGATGTGTCATGCTGCCGTTATTAACCCAAAAAATAAGCCCTGCATGTCGGTCTTCAGTTGGAGAAAAATATAAATCTTTGTATACGTTCCTAGAACAAAGGCAGGAGAATGGACCAGTAAGGCAGAAAGGAATTTGTAGATGACAGTAAGCAAAGGGAAAAGACAGAGCCAAAGAGTGATATTAGAGGAAGTTAGAAGCAGAAGATGGAGGAACTATGTACAACAGACCCGATATCCCTACGGGGGGCTTTTCCCCATATGCAGTATGTCGATCAATTTCACTCGTTCTTTCCCGCCATCCCTTCCATGCAGGGAACTTGATTTGTTTCTTGCTACAGTTATATTGAATGATGCAGCAATAATCTGCCCAATGGTACACAGGATTTTGCATTATACAGACACATGCACAACTATGCGATTAGCATTGCACATATGCATGGCACTCTTTACATTTTGCAATGTGGAGAACTCAGTGTGCACCCTCCTGGATAGTCAAACTTTAAAATTATCCCTCACTATAGTCTCACGCACCTGGATATCCTTTCAAACCAAATGGTTATGGCACCAGACCAGGTCAACTGAGGTATGTCAAAAATAGTGCCCTCAACAAACGGTCGAACAAAATTACTCCAAAACGTGACGGAGAACCTCAGTAACAAGTTAGACATAGTTATAGAACTCGAAGGCACTGGCACTGTGCAAATCTGAGCTTCAAAAGGTTTTGATTTAAAGCTGAACTGCACAGCAAGTAAAATTAATATATGTGAAAACGAGAAAGACTTGGGAATAACTTTTGATCCAGCTTTGAAATTTGATACACATATACAGAAGGTAACCAGTAAAGCTAATCAAGTAATGGGATTAATCAAAAGATCATTTGACTATCTTTATAAAGATATATTTGTTAAATTATACAAGGCTATGGTTCGACCTCGCATAGAATATGGCAACTGTTAATTGAGTAATATTAAAACTACTGCTATCAGTAATAGATTATATTAAGTTACATTAAGTTTCTTTACCCTTTCATTAGATTAACTATGATGAGCTGTTGATGTTTTTCGTTTTTCTTCGCATTATGTTTGCCGTAATTCGCTCTGAATTCATTTATACACATGAATGTTGATCATTGATGGCATGAAAGAGTGAGTGAAAGCAGGAATTGTGGAATGAATGAAGAGAAGGAATACAAATTATTGAATACAAAAGAATATGGCAACTGTATATGGCATCCTAACCTAAAAAGACAATCAATAGTAATTGAAAAAGTTCAGAGAAGATCCACAAAATTTGTTAAAGCAAGTAAAAATATGTCTTACGAGGAACGTTTAAATTTTCTGAAATTACCATCTTTGAAGGGAAGAAGACTTAGACTAGTTAGAGGGGACCTTATTCAAACCTATAAAATTGTACATAATCTTCATCTTGATGATATAAATTTCAATGACTTTTTCATAAAATGTACAGTAGACAAAACAAGAAATAGCGATGGTAAATTGTTTCTTAACAGATCTAATACTAACACCCGCAAAAACATTTTTACTAACCGTGTTGTTCATATGTGGAATGATCTACCAATTATCATAAAGAATGCACCTAGCATTAATGAATTCAAAAATCTTTTGGACGAAAACCCAAATTTAAAAACAAAATTTAAATGTTTCGATGAATAAAAAAAAATATATAAAAAAGCCATTCTCTTAAAGATTTATCTTTTTTTTAATTTGTTTTTGATTTAAGAGACGCAAACCACTAAAATAAATTTGGTCAAGTCAAATTCATTGAGAAGGGGCTTAACAAAGACTCTCTCTCTATCTCTCTAGTCTCTCTCTCTCTCTCCTTCCTCTCTCTCTCTCTCTCTCACAAACACGCAAGCCCATCCACAAGTTTACACAAAATAGTTCTACAAAAGAAACAAAAACCATTTCCAAAAACAGTTTTGTATGCATGTATTTATGCACATGCACACTTTCTCGTGCAGCTATGTAAGAAATGTTGGCTCATGCGCGCGCTTTTATAACAATCAACACAATCATGTACTCTGATTCATTGTCCGGTTTCTTCTGTGGTTTTGAGATAGTGAGATTATCGTCCAATTGGTCGTCGACCCTTATGGGCGTCTAACACTTCTGTGGTGGTTGACCAACTTTCTTTCAGTTATATAACTATTGTATTTAATTTAGTACGCCACCCGGTGTGTATGGTCTACGTGCGGCTGTCGTGTGTGTCTCGTATGGTGGTGCTCTGTCGGTGTGTATGTATGTTGTGTGCTCTGTCGGGGTGTATGTTGTGTGCTCTGTCGCGTGTGTGACCAAGAAGCTCCAGGTAGTTAGTAGATCACTTGGTTAGGGATCTTCTCTGCAACAAAGCAAACCATCTTAACAAACAATCAAAAGATAGGGCACATCAAGAGGCCGTGAGGCCTAGATGCACCTGAAGATCTGACCTGTGTGTATGTTGTGTGCTCTGTCGGTGTGTGACCAGAAGCTCCAGTAGTAGCTTCACTTGTTAGGATCTTCTCTGGTGTGTATGTTGTGTGCTCTGTCGGTGTGTGACCAGAAGCTTCAGTAGTAGCTTCACTTGTTAGGATCTTCTCTGGTGTGTTTGCGTGCGTGTGCGCATATATACATTTGCACGACTGGCCTGTTACCCAACCTCGTGCAGGTTAACATCTTAAAGGGGCACCATGACGGATGATTTTTTTTAGCAAAAAATACATGTCTTAATTAATGGGCTGAATGGCAATCACCTGGCATGACAGCAGACGACTCACAATATCAAAGAGTCTGAGATATATTTCTTGCGCTTTGTTTGGTAACAGAGCAAACACAAGTGGAAACATCTGTCCCAAATAAAGAACGTGGATCGTACGACCGTGTAGAGCTGGGTAAACAGACTTGGATAAACTGAAAATGTCACTTTCTGTCCATGAATATTTCACAGCTGGAAGAAAGAAGCTCCAGATTTTTGTCTGTTGAAAAAAAAGAATTTTGTCATCCATTCCTTCATCTGCTAACAAGAACGGATCGTGATCGATTGTTTCTGTCCATTTACCGGTCAGTGCAATGCTTCGAAGTTGAGTAGGCAATGGTGGAATCAACTTTTTCCTTTCTCTGTACAGAATACTTTTGACACTGTCGTAGGTTGGAGCAGCAACATCCCGAGGTTCCTCTTCAAATGCTGGATCATACCGGTACAGGTGTTTTATCGGCTGGTGTTGGTGGTTCTTATCCTTCACTTTCGCTTTGAGTTCAGCCAGCTTCGTCGTTCTCTCCACCTTTTCTTTGTGTTCTTCGTGATTGTGACTTTTTCGTTCGGCTGATGAAGGAGCTGTTCAGTGTTGGCATTGGTGACCGCTGCTGCTTTGCAACCTGGTCAAGGTCAGGTCAGATCTTCAGGGCAGCCAAGCCTCGCTGCCTCTTGATGTGCCCTTTCTTTTGATTGTTCTTTATAGTGATTTTGTTTTGTAATTAGATTGGCATAGCTGTGACGCTGTTTTGAGCAATCATTGTCGTCTTAATCATAATTGTATTTGAAAACATTAATTTTGGGGTCACTATCTAGGAGGTTTTTGAAATGGTTAATGTTGGAAGCAAGTTTAGTTTGTGCAGGGAGATTGTTCCAGTGCTGGGTGACTCTATTAGAAAAGAAGTTTTTTTCTCATATTAGTTCTACTGTATTGGGTTAGTATTTTTAGATCACTGTTACGGGTTCTCAAATCATTAGACATTTGAAACAAATGCTTGTTAGTTTTGTTAGGGTTATTCAAAATTTTATATACAGTTATCAAATCTCCCCTTACTCTTCTAAATTTTAAGGATGGTAAACTTAACTTATGAAGTCTGTCCCCATATTCCAAATTTTGTATTGATTTTATTAATTTGGTTGCTCGCCTTTGTACCCTTTCAATTTGTGTAGATTGTCTTTTAAGAAAAGGGTTCCAAATTAGATTTCCATACTCAAGATGAGGTCTTACTAAACTTTTATATAGGTTCAAAAAAACTTCTGTATTTAATTCCATAAAACTTCTTCTAATTAAACCCAATATTCTATTGGCCTTGTTTACTGCTGTTGTAATGTGTTTATCAAATTTGAGTTTAAAATCAAATATGACTCCTAAGTCTTTTTCATCTGAACAGGTTGAACCTGTCCTATATTCTGTACACCTCCAGAAGACTTTGTCATCCACTTTGCGATTGACTGTGTATAAACAATTCTGTATCTTCAGATATCTGGTGTTGCCTCTCCCAGGTACATAGACAGCCATCTCCATTAGACGTGCATAACAGAAACTGATTTCAAAACAGAAATCGAAAAGGATGAAATACGTATATTGAACCCAGGCAAAGAGAACTCACCTTCAGTCTACAAAAAAAAACCACCCGCAGTCTTCGCCAAAACAGATCGTGCATTAAAAACAACTCACACTCTATTTTGTGTTAACAGGTCACACTCGTACAAACCCTGTCTGATTAGACCGAGCGGTACAGGTACCTAGATGACCCAAACCGGATTTAGATTGAACGGGAATTAGACGCATTGGGAATAGATCCGGCGGGATTAGACCCAGTGGGATTAGATCCACTGGGCCGCCCCCAACGTCACGACCAGTCCTGATCGAGTCATATGAGGCAGTCGCATAACTGCATAGTTTGTCTCCATCTAAAGAGAAGGCGTGTGCCGTCTCTTTACTAATGGCTGCCAAATCGTTTGCACGAATTTTCGCAATACAATCCTTTTCTTTACTTTAAAACAAAAAATTGTTGTTACCGTTTATCCCTAAACCTGGGAGTTTTCGCATCACAAACAAAGGAAATAGCTCCATTTTTGTTTTATTGCACTTCAAAAAAAAGAAGCGTGTGACCTCCACCCACCCCATCCAAAATGACTTCTCTCTCCGGCATTCTCCGCCAAGGAGGAATCAGTCAGTCGCCGTTTTGACGGTTTTTGATTTATAGGAAACCAGAGCAAAGTGTGAGTGTTCCGATCCTTGAAAAGGCTGTCTTTCTTTCTGGTGATCTCGACGTTGTTTTTCTTGCAAAAACTCATCCGGTCAGGGTCTTTTTCACCTTTAAGCCAGTTTCAAAAGCAATCACAAGTGTGATGTACACTGCAAGTCAGTCTCCCAATGAACTTTCTGATATAATACATCAGCTTTTCCACGGAGTTCAGTTTATGGCATTCCAAACGTCAAACAATTATTTGCATGATTTTTAGTGGTAAAATGAGGCACTTTCCTCATTCTGTGCACAGAATTCATTCTGTGGTGCACACAATTTATTCTGTAGCACAGAATTCATTCTGTGGCACATACAATTCACTCTGTAGGACATAATTCATTCTGTACGACAGAAACTTCATTTCTGTGGCACACACAATTCATTCTGTAGGACATAATTCATTTATGTGGCACACACAATTCATTCTGTACGACAGAATTCATTCTGTGGCACACACAATTCATTCTGTAGGACAGAATTCATTCTGTAGGACAGAATTCATTCTATAAGACACATATTTCATTATGTGCACCAAATTTATTCTGTGAGATACACATTTCATTTTGTGCGCAGAATGAATTCTGTCCTACAGAATAAATTCTGTACTAACAGAATTCATTCTGTCGGAAACAACAATTCATTCTATGGAGAACGAGGCTCATTCGCATACAAAGTGACGTCACGGGTGTTAGACATTGACCTACTAAGCTCCTCAAGGGAGCCTCGTTCTCCATAGAATGAATTGTTTTTCCCACAGAATTCATTCTATAGGACAGAATTCATTCTATAGGACATAATTTATTCTGTAGGATAGAATTCATTCTGTACGACAGAATTCATTCTGTGGGATAACAGAATTCATTATGTGCACAAAATTTATTCTGTGGGACACAGAATTCATTCTGCGCACAAAATGAAATGTGTATCCCACAGAATAAATTTTGAGCACAGAATGAATTCTGTCCTACAGAATGAATTGTGTGTCCCACAGAATGAATTGTGTGTGCCACAGAAATGAATTCTGTCCTACAGAATGAATTCTGTCCTACAGAATGAATTGTGTGCAACCACAGAATGAATTCTGTGCACAGAATGAGGAAAATGCCTCATTTTACCACTAAAAATCGTTGCAAATAATTGTTTTGACGTTTGGAATGCCATAGGTTTTAGCAAAGACACTCAGTAGAAAATATAGTAAGCTCCTTGGTTTTTATATGGGTGGCTCAAAATATGATAAAAAAATTAGACCAGTTCAGGTAGTTAACTGGCTTTAATATACCAGTTAAAAAGTATTTTAACTGTCTTTTCTTATTCCAGTCATGGATGCTATAATTAATTATTATGTAGTGTCCATGTTCCAGTTAAGTAGTTAACTGATATAATCAACTTCCGCTTCCGGCAAAAGAAAAGTCAGTGAACTGTTAATTGGAATAAGAAAATGTCACTTAACAGTTAAGTGGCATTTTGTCAAGAAAACCAACTCCTTAACTGTTTTTTGTAACACAAAATCCCATTGGATGTACTGCAGAATCAGCAATCTTTTCCCATTTACACTGTGAAAGAGTTAGCAGTAATACCTGTTCAATATCATTTTTTTTTATTTATTGCAATTTTTTTTTTTTTATCGTCGGATTGGACCTGCAGTACCTCCAGGATCTGCCCAGAGCTTTGAATGATGGTTGGTTGATATGTTCATCCCATATGTGCTGTTTTGCAACCGAGTGGACGTAAAACCTGACATTTCAAACGCCGACCAATTACAATACGTGTGCAAAACCTTCAGAAAATAATCGCTCTCAGACGGAAAAGCAGCTTAGCAGTTAAGTTGATATTTCGAAATGTCAGTTAACTAGTTAACTGAAATCGCTTATTAACTGGTATAAGCGATTTCCGCTTCCGGTAAAACAAAGTCAGTTAACCGTTAACTGAATTAGACAAGAAAGCCAGTTAAGGAAAGTAGTTAACTAAAAAACACCTAACAACTGTATTTTAATATCGATTCTTTAAAAATTTCATTCTGAACCATCACTCATAGTTTTAGCTCCGTGGCTTTATCTCTTGTCAATCCCAATCATACTTTTCGCATAACCGGGGCGCGGGCGAATCAAATTCCAGACATGTCCGGGCATGAAGTGTTGGCACATATTTTTTTTATTGGCCGTGTTGGGAAAATGTTTTGGTGCTTGGTTTTTAATTTAAAGTAAGCTTTAAAGTAAATGTGTGATAGACGGCTCAAAATCTCCAAATTTAAGCCCCAAGAGCTTTGCACTCGAACTTCCGGTTGAATATCATGGTGATGGTGGTTCCAGTCTGCATTGAACTTGGGTTCGAACTGTCAAATCCACTTTCAAGACTTTGTGTTTAAAACTGTCGATGTATGAGCACACACCCTAGGTGTAGATATCAGAGTGTAGTAGTTCTATTACTGAAAGTTCACACAGCGATTTATTAAGCCATTGTGTGCTGTTGGAAAACAAACTTTTAAAGAACTGAGAGTGAGAGCTCTTCTCTAGACCTGTGTCAGTGTGTTCACACGCAGACAGTGTGACTGTGAGTGTGAATAACACTAGGCCTAACACTACAACAGTTGGCTGAGTGAAGACAGGGCGATAGGCCTACACAGTCACGTACACAGAACTTCTACCACTCCAGAACTGACCAGCTAAACGTGTTAAGATGGACGAGCTTTACGCAAAGCGCTTGCCAGTGGTGATTAAATCACAGGACAAGGAAGACAGGTAATAATATAGTTTTAAGTTTATAACTAATTGTGATAAAAGGGCCTGCTACTAGCAGGCCCTTTTATAGCAGTGCTGGTGCTACATAGTACATGTACTGATGTAGCGTTGTTGAGAGCAGTTCACACATGACCGAGCAATTCCACACAAAGACTAAGAGACCCGCTTTACCTCTTTATTCTCTTCGTACTATCACATCAAATCTGGGCTTTTTCTCTGTTGGGAGTCGTGGCACTGGCTGAGCTTTCTCACGCACATAGCCGCTCTTCCACAATTACACTATCGAATCGCGTCAGAGAAACAGTTCACATGCTTCCCATCATCACATTGTTCCGATGTCCATTCACTCGGCACGTGCACGGACATTCTAAGCATTCTAACTTCGCCCTTCGATCACATACATCTTCCATGATACATATGATTCGGAATCTGAATGCGATGCGATTTTGACGATTGTGAACTGTGTGGTCATGATATTCCTTGATTATTTCATGTAATTGGTTCTACTTGAGTAATACTGTATAGTTAGCGAAAATGGCTAGAATTATTTTTAGACTGAAATATTTTACGTGAATCATCACTCACGTGACACATTCGCAATCGTTATCCCCATGACGTTTTTGATGATTCGTTATTGGCTCCTGTTGCAGCCAAAATAGTCGCTCGTTAAAATAAATCGCCCGGCTACTATGAGAATGTGTATTTGCGACATTGAGCATGAACCACAAATTTCACTTTTTTCTAGGGTTAGGGATAGGGTTAGGGTTAGGTAAATGGTTCAAGTAAAGAAAGAGTTAAATTTGTGGTTGTCGCAAATAAACACTCTCATAGTAGCGGGCGAATTATTTGAACGAGCGACTATTTTGACTGCGACAGCGCCGGCTTAAGTCACTAACTGACCAAGTGTCAAACCATATGTTTTTGGCATGGATTTCGCTCCAGATGGCTGGAGTGCCTGTGCCAATTACTGACCAAGTGTCAAACCATATGTTTTTGGCATGGATTTCGCTTCAGATGGCTGGAGTGCCTGCGCCAATTACTGACCAAGTGTCAAATCATGTTTTTGGCATGGATTTCGCTCCAGATGGCTGGAGTGCCTGCGCCAATTACTGACCAAGTGTCAAATCATATGTTTTTGGCATGGATTTCGCTCCAGATGGCTGGAGTGCCTGCGCCAATTACTGACCAAGTGTCAAATCATGTTTTTGGCATGGATTTCGCTCCAGATGGCTGGAGTGCCTGCGCCAATTACTGACCAAGTGTCAAATCATATGTTTTTGGCATGGATTTCGCTTCAGATGGCTGGAGTGCCTGCGCCAATTACTGACCAAGTGTCAAATCATATGTTTTTGGCATGGATTTCGCTACAGATGGCTGGAGTGCCTGTGCCAATTACTGACCAAGTGTCAAATCATATGTTTTTGGCATGGATTTCGCTACAGATGGCTGGAGTGCCTGCGCCAATTACTGACCAAGTGTCAAATCATATGTTTTTGGCATGGATTTCGCTCCAGATGGCTGGAGTGCCTGCGCCAATTACTGACCAAGTGTCAAATCATATGTTTTTGGCATGGATTTCGCTACAGATGGCTGGAGTGCCTGCGCCAATTATTAATGACCAACTCTTGATCCAGTGGACAAAAATCATGTTGTTTGCAATGGATTTCGATTTTTTTTTTCCAGATGGCTGGAAGGATAGTGCTTGTGCCAATTACTGACCCAAGTGTCAAATACATAATGTTTTGGCCATCACCATTGGATTTCCGCTTCAGATGGCCTGGATAGGGCCTGCGCCAATTACGCGTAGTGTATGAGAGACGCATTGTTTACACCTTGTAAAGTTATGCAATGCCGCCCTTCGGTTCAGTGTATTGGCGGTAAATTAATGTGCGCCTGTTTTGGCGACATCGCCAATCATAGAGCACGACTCGTGGATGAGAGGAAGGAGAGAGAGAGACTGAATCCCGACGTAGAGAAAGAGGGTAGACCGAGGCGTTTTTACTTGGGAGAGTGTCCTTTCAATTAGATTTTTTTTCATCAGGTCACAAATTATGTTATAACATACGTAATTCAGTCATCCTAAAATTGTTTTGTAAGCACTAAACCTTGCATGGTCTTTTTTTTTCCTTCTAGATCTACAACTACATGACCGTAAACTTATGGACTAAGCTTGCATGTCATGGTGTTTACATTCAAAATTGTTTCAATCACATAAAACACAAAAAGTCCAACAACTCCCCCCTCCCCCCTCCCCCCCCCCTTTTTTTTTTTCCTTCAGAAAAGCATCCATTCATCTGAGAATGGTAGCTGCAGACAGTGACAAGTCCACTGACGAAAAAGGTAAGAATAAATCATGATCGACATGGTGACATCACCACCGCTGTTTACTGATTTAGAGTTCAGGCACATTGTTGTAGCCAATTAAATTTAAAAATGCTGTTTATAAATATTGAAATGAATAAGGGGACTCCCTCCACCAAAGTTATTTTTGACAACCCCGCCCAGCATATTACGGGCAACAGCCATAGGGAATGTTGCCTCCCTTATTCATTTCACTATCTCCTCCTATTCCTATTCTGCTGTTTACATTGTACTTAACAGGATCTGTTCAACATTGGAATAACTTGTAAAACCAACTTACATCAATTTGATTTAAATAGTTTAAAGAAAAAAATTTAATGTGATTTTTAACTATTTTAGTATTTATACTTTAAAATCTTAGGAAATGAATGCAACTTTTGTTCTGTTTCTGTTATAGAACTAGAAGTGAAGATTAGCGTTGAATCTGTTTAAACAATCTTTCTGTTGTTTTTGTTGTTGACTTTATGGCTGTTTTGTTTTTAAAGTGATGATTATGAATGATATGATAATTGACATGGATGCAGTGATGTACCGAGGATCGAAAAGTGATGGGACAAACTGTCCTGAGATAAGAGAAATAATGGGACAATGTCCTGGCTCTTGCAGATATCGATAAGACAATGTGTGCCAGTGTTAAAATGTAACCAGACATTATGGCTGTTTTGTTTTTAAAGAACAAAATATGACATGATTCATTTTTAACAGGATGCAATGGCCTGAGGATTCGGAAAGTGATGGGACATCAAACTGTGGATAAGGAGGAGGATCAATGGGAAAACAATGTGCTGGTTCGTGCTGACGGACGACAGAGTGTGCCAGTGTTCTTCCTGTACACCAGACTATGGTCTGACAGAGAAGAACAAAATATGAACATTTTTCATGGTTTATTTATAGGTCAAGCTGGCCTTGGAGACCGGGGGGGGCCTGGGGACAATCACTGATGGAATGGTTTTGTTTCAGGAGCTGCTGGTTCGGCTGACGTTACGACAGAGATCTGTTCTTCCTCCTACACCCTGTGCCTAGGGGAGGAGACTTCCGACTTCCACAGGTAACTGCACAGATGAGGGAGGTCACTTTTGAGTGCCAGGTAGTTTTGTAGACTGTTGGGCTAAGTAATGTGTAAGTCACTGTATGCTTTTCCATTCCCCCCAAATATTTGTGTGATGCCTTTGTAAAGTGCGATTAGCCCACTAAAGATTAATTATTACTTTTTCTGTTTTTTGACGTTCTTGGTTGTCCTTTGCATCTCAACCAACAAGAGGGGAATAACTATTTTTTGAGAGCACATGCGTTCCTTTAAGTTTTAACACGGGTAAGTCACTGACATAAGCTCTAAGAATAGACAAAACACGTGGCAGGGTACTTGGCAATTTAGTTTCTTTGTCATTTGGTATGGAGTGAAGTGTGATGTACTGGACGAATGTTATTCGCCCATGGGGCTAGCAGAGTTCATTTGGATGCTCGGACCTGTCGCCCAATCCACTGGGTTACAGACCATGTAGCAAACATTTGCACCTGACAATTTTTTTAAAATCTCAAAAGATGCACATTAGCAACCCCCCAATCGACAAAAGTAGCAATTGACCCCCCCCCCTCTTCCATTTCTCGGTACTTTCCATTTTGTCAGTGTTGCCTTTCTTACTGCAGGTTGAGCACTTAAACCTGTATCGTTTTCGAATTGAACGTTAATTTTCATCCATTTAAACAATTAAAAATAATGCATTCAATACCACATAAACAGAAAAAGAGATGCATTCGCTGATAGTAGAATAATGATAAAGGCAAGACATACAGACATACAGATAGAGTAAACTATCAGGTGACCCTCCACACATATTGAGACATTCAACCATTACATAAAGATAGAGTAAACTATCAGGTGACCCTCCACACATATTGAAAAAGGACCCCCAATTCACCCAACCCCCATTTTTTTAAAAACATAAAGATAGAGTAAACTATCAGTTGACCCTCCACACATGAGACATTCAACCATTACATAAAGATAAACTATCAGGTGACCCTCCACACATATTGAGACATTCATTGTTTTGTGCTTTGATTCTGAACCACTGATTACTTACTAAGATAGAATTGTTTGTTTTCTTCCTCCTGGCTAAAGGACTCCAGGGATCATCCCAACAGCCGAAGCAGCTGAACACTATGGTAAACCAGATCATCAAGCTAGGGATGAGAAAACATTACTTTGTGTGACTCCCAATTTTTTATTTTATTACCCCCAAACACGCCATGTGGGCATAAGCCACACTCCAACTTTGGAGGATGCTACGAATTAACATTGCTGCGAGCACCTATAAATCCAGTTAATCTTTTTCGAAAAAGTTTTGACTTTGTCTGTTGGTCTGTCCTCTGTGGTTTGTATAACAAACAGAATTCAATTATCACCATGGGCGCTCGTTTAAAGAACCTTCCATCCCCCTGTTCCAGTTCCTTGGTTAGTTTTCAGTTTTGCACTGAATGTAAATTATGACTATGGAAACTGGATTTAAGGCTTGTTTTTCAAATGATTATTATATAGATTAGTGTTTGTGTTTGTGTGTGTTGTGTGTGTATGGTGTGCATCCTTAAGGTGCAGCAGCAAGGTCCTGTTGGTTGGACTTTGCCTCCTTTCCCCAGAAGTTCATGGACCTTCTCAACATGTGTCTGACAGAGGAGCACAGAGACAACCCTAAGTCAGTATGCCGGTGTAATGTTCACTGTTTTATTGTGCTATATTAGCTATTGATCTATTTTTAGCTACTGTTTCCCCCAGAAGTTCATGGACCTTCTCAACATGTGTCTGACAGAGGAGCACAGAGACAACCCTAAGTCAGTATGCCGGTGTAATGTTCACTGTTTTATTGTGCTATATTAGCTATTGATCTATTTTTAGCTACTGTTTCCCCCAGAAGTTCATGGACCTTCTCAACATGTGTCGCACAGAGACAACCCTAAGTCAGTATGCCGGTATAATGTTCACTGTTTTATTGTGCTATATTAGCTATTGATCTATTTTTAGCTACTGTTTCCCCCAGAAGTTCATGGACCTTCTCAACATGTGTCTCACAGAGGAGCACAGAGACAACCCTAAGTCAGTATGCCGGTATAATGTTCACTGTTTTATTGTGCTATATTAGCTATTGATCTATTTTTAGCTACTGTTTCCCCCAGAAGTTCATGGACCTTCTCAACATGTGTCTCACAGAGACAACCCTAAGTCAGTATGCCGGTGTAATGTTTCCTGTTTTATTGTGCTATTTTAGCTATTGATCCTATTTTTAGCTAGTGTTTATCCTGCCCCGAAGTTCATGGACCTTCTCCAACCATGTGTCGGCACGGAGACAACCCTGATTCAGTATAGGTGTGTGATATGGTGAGTGCCGGGTGTAATGGTTCACATTGTTTTAATTGGTGCTATATACGCTATTGATCTATTTTTTAGAACCTCCTTTCCCCAGAAGTTCATGGACCTTCTCAACATGTGTCGCACAGAGACAACCCTAAGTCAGTATGCCGGTGTAATGTTCACTGTTTTATTGTGCTATATTAGCTATTGATCTATTTTTAGCTACTGTTTCCCCCAGAAGTTCATGGACCTTCTCAACATGTGTCTCACAGAGACAACCCTAAGTCAGTATGCCGGTGTAATGTTCACTGTTTTATTGTGCTATATTAGCTATTGATCTATTTTTAGCTACTGTTTCCCCCAGAAGTTCATGGACCTTCTCAACATGTGTCTCACAGAGACAACCCTAAGTCAGTATGCCGGTGTAATGTTCACTGTTTTATTGTGCTATTTTAGCTATTGATCTATTTTTAGCTACTGTTTCCCCCAGAAGTTCATGGACCTTCTCAACATGTGTCTCATAGAGACAACCCTAAGTCAGTATGCCGGTACAATGTTCACTGTTTTATTGTGCTATATTAGCTATTGATCTATTTTTAGCGATGTTTCCCCCAGAAGTTCATGGACCTTCTCAACATGTGTCGCACAGAGGCAACCCTAAGTCAGTATGCCGGTGTAATGTTCACTGTTTTATTGTGCTATATTAGCTATTGATCTATTTTTAGCTACTGTTTCCCCCAGAAGTTCATGGACCTTCTCAACATGTGTCTCACAGAGACAACCCTAAGTCAGTATGCCGGTGTAATGTTCACTTGTTTTATTGTGCTATTTTAGCTATTGATCTGTTTTTAGCTACTGTTTCCCCCAGAAGTTCATGGACCTTCTCAACATGTGTCGCACAGAGGCAACCCTAAGTCAGTATGCCGGTATAATGTTCACTGTTTTATTGTGCTATATTAGCTATTGATCTATTTTTAGCTACTGTTTCCCCCAGAAGTTCATGGACCTTCTCAACATGTGTCTCACAGAGACAACCCTAAGTCAGTATGCCGGTGTAATGTTCACTGTTTTATTGTGCTATATTAGCTATTGATCTATTTTTAGCTACTGTTTTTTCCAGAAGTTCATAGGTACCTTCTCAACATGTGTCCACAGAGACAACACAAGTCAGTAGGCGGTTTGTAATGTTCACTGTTTTTTGAGCTATTTAGTATTGATCTATTTTATCTTTTTAGCTACTGTTTCCCACCAGAAGTTCATGGACCTTACTCAACCATGTGTCTCGCACAGAGACAAAACCTAAGTTCAGTATGACCATGGTGTATTTGTTGAATGTTCACTGTTTTATTGTGCTATATATAGCTCTTCGATCTATTTTTAGCTACTGTTTCCCCAAGAAGTTCATGGACATTATCAACATGTGTATCACAGAGACAACCCTAAGTCCCCCGTATGACGAGTGTTTAATGTGCACTGTTTTATTGTGCTATATTAGCATTGATTATTTATTTTTTTAGCTACTGTTTCCCCCAGAAGTTCATGGACCTTTTCAACAGCCTGTCGTCGCACAGAGACAACCCTAACTAAGTCAGTATGCCCGGTGTTAATGTTCACTGTTTTTATTGTGCTATATTAGCTATTGATCTATTTTTAGCTACTGTTTCCCCCAGAATTTCATGGACCTTCTCAACATGTGTCGCACTAGAGGCAACCCTAATACCGTCAGTATTGCCGGTGTTTGTAATGTTTCATCTCGTTTTATTGTGCTATATTAGCTATTGATATTATTTTTAGCTACTGTTTCCCCCAGAAAGTTCTATGGACCTTCGTCAACATGTGTCGCACAGAGAACAACCCTAAGTCAGTATGCCGGTTTTTGTAATGTTCACTGTTTTATTGTTGCTATATTATGCTATTGATCTATTTTTAGCTACTGTTTCCCCCAGAAGTTCATGGACCTTCTCAACATGTGTCTCACAGAGACAACCCTAAGTCAGTATGCCGGTGTAATGTTCACTGTTTTATTGTGCTATTTTAGCTATTGATCTATTTTTAGCTACTGTTTCCCCCAGAAGTTCATGGACCTTCTCAACATGTGTCGCACAGAGACAACCCTAAGTCAGTATGCCGGTATAATGTTCACTGTTTTATTGTGCTATATTAGCTATTGATCTATTTTTAGCTACTGTTTCCCCCAGAAGTTCATGGACCTTCTCAACATGTGTCTCACAGAGACAACCCTAAGTCAGTATGCCGGTGTCTAATGTTCACTGTTTTATTGTGCTATATTAGCTATTGATCTATTTTTAGCTACTGTTTCCCCCAGAAGTTCATGGACCTTCTCAACATGTGTCTCACAGAGACAACCCTAAGTCAGTATGCCGGTGTAATGTTCACTGTTTTATTGTGCTATTTTAGCTATTGATCTGTTTTTAGCTACTGTTTCCCCCAGAAGTTCATGGACCTTCTCAACATGTGTCTCACAGAGGCAACCCTAAGTCAGTATGCCGGTATAATGTTCACTGTTTTATTGTGCTATATTAGCTATTGATCTATTTTTTTTTTTTTAGCTACTGTTTCCCCCAGAAGTTCATGGACCTTCTCAACATGTGTCTCACAGAGACAACCCTAAGTCAGTATGCCGGTATAATGTTCACTGTTTTATTGTGCTATATTAGCTATTGATCTATTTTTAGCTACTGTTTTCCCCCAGAAGTTCATGGACCTTCTCAACATGTGTCTCACAGAGACAACCCTAAGTCAGTATGCCGGTATAATGTTCACTGTTTTATTGTGCTATATTAGCTATTGATCTATTTTTAGCTACTGTTTCCCCCAGAAGTTCAGGACTTCTCAAATGGGTGTCTCGCACCAGAGACAACATAAACTAAGTCAGTTTGCGAGTTGTATGTAATGCTCACTGTTTTATTGTGCTTGCTAATTAGCTAATTGATCTATTTTTAGCTACGCGTTTCCCCCAGAAGTTCATGGACTTCTCAACATGTGTCTACAGAGACAACATACAGTCAGCTATGCGGTGGTTGTAATGTTCACTGTTTTATTGTGCCTATTTTAAAGCTATTGATCTATAATTTTTAGCTACTGTTTTCCCCAGAAGTTCATGGACCTCTCAACATGAGTCTCACCAGAGAGACAACACTAAGTCAGTATGACGGGTCTGTGTATGTTCACTGTTATTGTGCTATATTAGCTATTGAGCTATTTTTTTAGCCTACTGTTTTCCCCCAGAAGTTCAGGACTTCTCAACTGTGTCGCACAAGAGACCAACCTAGTAAGTATGGCCGGTGTAATGTTCACTGTTTTATGTGCTATATTAGCTTTGATCTATTTTTAGCTACTGTTTTTCCCCCAGAAGTTCATGGACCTCTCACATGTGTCGCACAGAGAAACCCTAGTCATATGCCTGTGTATGTTCAAGTGTTTTATTGTGCTATATTAGCTTTTATCTATTTTGTAGCTACTGTTTCCCCAGATTCTGGACCTTCTCAACATTGTCTCACAGAGACACCCTAAGTCGTATTCCGGTGTAATGTTCACTGTTTTTGTGCTATTATTAGCTATTGATCTATTTTTAGCTAACTGTTTCCCCAAAGTTTCATTGACCTTCTCAACATGTGGTCGCACAGAGACAAACCCTAACTCAGTTTGCCGGTGTATGTTCACTGTTTTATTGTGCTATATTAGACTATTGATCTTTTTTAGAGCTACTGTTCCCCCAGAAGTTCATGGACCTTCTCAACATGTGTCGCAACAGAGACACCCTAAGTCATTATGCGTTGTAATGTTTCACTGTTTTAATGTGCTATATTAGCTTTGTCTGTTTTTAGGGCTACTGTTTCCCCCAGAAGTTCATGGACCCTTCTCAACATGGTCGCACAGCGACAACCTAAGTCAGTATGGCCGGTGTATGTTCACTGTTTTATTTGTGCGATATTAGCTATTGATCTATTTTAGCTACTGTTTCACAGAATTCATGGCCTTCTCACATGTGTCGCACAGAGACACCTAAGTCAGTATGCGGTGTAATGTTCACTGTTTTATTGTGCTATAATTAACTATTGATCTATTTTTAGCTACTGTTTCCCCCAGAATTTCATGGACGCCTTCTCACATGTGTCGCACAGAGACACACGAAGTCAGTATGCCGGTGTAATGTCACTGTTTTTTGTGCTTATTATCTATTGATCTATTTTTAAGCGACTGTTCCCCCAAAGTTTCATGGACCTTCTCACATGTGTCGCACAAGACACCTAAGCTCAGTATGCCGGTGTAATGTTCACACTGTTTTATTGTGGCTATATTGCTATTGATCTATTTTAGCTACTGGTTCCCCCAGAAGTTTCATGGACCTTCTTCAACATGTGTCTCCAGAGACAATCCCTAAGTCAGTATGCCGGTGTATGTTTCACTGTTTTTATTGTGCTATTTTAGCTATTTATCTTATTTTGCTACTGTTTCCCCGCAGAAGTTCATGACCTTCTCACATGGTGTCCTCACAGAGACACCTAAGTCATATCCGGTGTAATGGTCCTGTTTTATTGTGCTATATTAGCTATTGATCTATTTTTAGGCTACTGTTTTCCCCAGAAGTCATGGCCTTCTCAACATGGTGTCGCACAGAGAAACCCCTAAGTCATATGCCGGTGTATGTTCACATGTTTTATTTGCTATTTAGCTATTGCTCTATTTTTAGTCTACTGTTTCCCCGAAGTTCATGACCTTCTCCATGTGACTCACAGAGACAACCTCCTAAGTCAGTGTGCCGGTGTAATGTTCACTGTTTTATTAATTGTGCTTATATTAGCTATTGACTATTTTTAGCTACTGTTTTTATCCCCAGAACAAGTTCATTGGACCTTCTCAACATGTGTCGCCAGAGAACAACCCTAAGTCAGTTGCCGGTGTAATGTTTCACTGTTTTTCTTGTGCTATATAGCTATTGATCGAGTTTTAAGGCTACTGTTTCCCCCAAAGTTCATGACCTGCTCAACATGTGTCCTCACAGAGACAACCCTAATCAGTATGCGTGTAATGTTCACTGTTTTATTGTGCTATATTAGCTATTATCTATTTTTTAGCTACTGTTTCCCCCATAAGTTCATGACTTCTCACATTGTCGCACAGAGACAACCCTAAGTCGTATGCCCGGTGTAATGTTCACTGTTTTTAGTGTGCTATTTTAGCTATTGATCTATTTTTAGCTACTGTTTCCCACAGAAGTTCATGGCCTTCTCAACATGTGCTCGCAGAGACACCCTAAAGTCAGTATGGGGCGGTGTAATGTTCACTGTTTTATTGTGCTATTTTAGCTATTGATCTATTTTTGCGTACTGTTTCCCCCACAAGTTTCAGGCCTTCCTCACATGTGTCTAAGAGAGCAACCTAAGTCATATGCCGGTGTAATGTCACTGTTTTATTTGTGCTATTTTAGCTATTGATCTATTTTTGCTACTGTGTCCCCAGCCTTTCATGGACCTTCTCAACATGTGTCGGCACAGAGAACAACCCTAAGTCCCGATGCCGTGTATGTTCACTGTTTTATGTGCTATATTAGCTTATGATCTATTTTTTAGCTACTGTTTCCCCAGAAAGTTCTGGACCTTCTCACATGTGTCGAACAGAGACACCCGTAAGTCATATGCCGTGTAATGTTCACTGTTTTAATGTGCGATTTTTGCTATTGCTAGCTCCAACGCTTTCTGTATTTCCCGGAATTTTTCCGGTTTCCAGCCGGCAATTCCAGCGCATTTTCTGTTTAGTGGTGTTAATTCCGTAATTCAAATTTTCAAAAAACAACAACAACGCTTAAAACGAGTAGTCGACGTGCGTGCAGGTTTCCAATGCCGATCCATACTTTTGGGACCACCGAAACATATTCTGCGCATGCCGGCAACTTTCTTTTCTTTGGCCAGATGGCGTCAAAGAAAAGCGCACAGTCGAAAAGTCTGGCCTACCAGAAGTTTGTTCCACGAGATAGGATTTTCCGTATATTTACGAGTCGAAAGGCGAAAGGCGGGGGAAAGTTATTCCTCTGCACGGTATGTTCCTGAATGATTTTTCAAAATGTCCGGGGGGGGGGGACAACAAGGGATCGAAGTGGCAGCGCGAGTAGACGGCATAGTCGTAAGATGAAGTGAGAAGTCCCCGCTTTGAAGAGACGCCTTCGATAGCAGTATGTTTCTCTTCCGAAACGGACAACATTTCAATCATGTAGAGTAGGCATTTATTTTGAAATAGTTTTTGTTTATTGAAAGGAAAGAACGTCACATATTTTTCTTTACTTCTAATGATTACAATGCCCAGTCTCTCCGCTCTCTCTAGCTCTCTCTCTATCTCTCTCTCTCTCTCTCCTCTCTCTCTATCTCTCTCAATCAATCTCACCCACCACCATCTCTCTCTCCTCTCTCTCCTCTGCTTTGTTTCTTGATTGACTTCTTTATGTTTTGCTTTAAGCTGTACTTAAATTAAATTATAGTTTCTCTTATCTCCTAAAAAGCGTGACTGCTCAGCCATGCTTATCCTCTTAAAAAATCTCTCTCTCTCGCTCTCTCTCTCTCATCTCTCGGTCTCTCTCTCTCTCTCTGATCATCTCTATCGTCTCTCTCTCTCCTCTCTCTCGTTGCGTTCTCTCTCTCTCTCATCCTCTCTCTCTCTCTCCTCTCTCTCTCTCCTCTCTCCTCTCTTCTCAACTGCAGTGTCATTAGGTATTCAGCCCTCTAAAATGCGAGTAAACCACTCCATTTGGCGACTTTAAATTTTGTCCTGGCGGACTCAATAAATGTAATCATTCGCCAATGGCCAGTACAATTCTGAACTGCACGCGCGCAAGGGCTCTTCGGGGAATTCCCTGGCCGGCAGGTAGGCCTAAGTGTGAGTCGTCAACGCATGCGGCGGACATTTGCTGCAAAGGCAATCGCTATCCCTAGGCAAACGATAACCTATTTTTACGGTTTTAAATGTGCACGAGCAGTTTTTTAGTCCTCATTGGTGTTAAAAGTGATCGAGCAAAAAACCCGACGTATCAGCGTGGTTCTCCTCAAGTGCTCGAGCAAATTAATAAAGGCTCAAGCTGATTTTTATTAATTGCTGTGCAAACAGGTTCCATTATCATTGGGTGATAAGTGCTCGAGCAAGATTACCGCTCAATTAGCGTTTTTTCTCCTAAAAGTGCTCGAGCAGAATTCCCTGTCTGCATCTAGGCCTAACTCAGCGTGCCAGGCTTGGGCCCACACTTGTCTGTACAAGCCATCAGAATGCTTCTCTTTCGCGGACTGGTAGCAGACGCTTTCTTTATCACTGCTCAGCCGTGATTTCTTGAGAATGGCGAGTTGAAGAGAAACCAAACCGAACATAAATCTTCGTTTTTTCGCTGTTTGAATAAACCAAGGCAGAACTACCCAGTATTAGTCATACAAACCGATGATAAGCAAATTGATCCAGGGAGGGTTTCATCGATTCTGAACATCCATCTAGGCTAACTTAATGCTCACAGCACACTGGGAACACAGACTTTGTTTCCGAGGGGGTGGGGTGGAGAGGGTTAGGGTTATTATTCCAAAAGATAATTAGCTGAAAGGTTATAAAATACAGTTTTATGTTTGGTAAGAAGGCAAAATGGAATTAACCGAGAATGCCAGGGGGGGGGGGGGGGGGGGTGTTCACATCTTACCTTTGCAAAAAAATGTGTCGTCAGTAGGGGCTTGAGGGGGAGTAGGTGTGTCCTGAACGGCTCCACTGAACTCCACCGAAGTGACTCCGACAGACGTTGCAGTGTCCTCCTCGTTTGGTTGCCCTCCTGCAGCCTAACATAGATTCGCTCCCCTGGACTGCTAGTCTCGGTTTTCGCGACTTGAACACCAGGGTGTGCTTACAGATTTAGGATTCGACTAGGGCGTGGGAGCAACGCCACTGTACTCGCCAGAAGATGGGACAGCAAAAAAAAAAAAAAAGAAATTCCCAAAATACGTGCTGGCGACTAAAATTTTTTGGGTTTACTAGCCATTGGAGATTGAGTCAAAAAGCAATCGTAGAGGGCTGTATAGCTTTTTGAACAATCTTACTAGTCTCTGGACTTGGGGGTCACCCCTTTCCCCTTTCCTCTCCCCCCCCCCCCCCCCCCACCCCCCGCCCAGTGAGTAGTATGTAACATTGTTTTTTTTAATCCAGTATGTAATGATTGGGTGGACACAAATATACCGGGTAACTAATTATCTGTGTGTGTTGACTGTGTGTGGTTTAGTTGTTACAATGTCATGTGTGTGTGTTTTGAGTATTCATAAATGCAATTTAGATTGGGTTTTTTTAAACTATGTTATCTTGTCCGGAGATGACGGATTGGCTCATAAGAGTATAAAAAATTCTTTCCGCTTCAGTGGGCCCTTTGCACCCTGAAACCCCGCGCTTTCTTACTCAGAAGGGGTGGCCAAGCCCCCTCCATAATCCCACCGATCCTTATTTGCTTCTCAAGGTTGGCAGCTAGTGCTCTATGATCTATTTTATTAGCTACTTATATGTCGCCAGCACGTATCATGGGGGAGGTGACATATCTATCAGCGCTGGTTCTGGAACGGCATATGATAAAGGCACATCATATAGACCACTATAAGGGTTCCGTTATAATGTTCCCTGTTTTATTGTGCTATATTATCTATTGATCTTGGGAGGGGTTTTTTATGTTTGTGCTATTTTTAATATCTTAGCTACTGTTTCCCCAAAGGTCATGCTAGAGCTTGCCATGGCTAAAGATATCCCCGCATAACTATGCAGAACTAACAACTTTTTGAATGTAGCCTTGGTGGTCTAGCTTACCATCCTGGTTATGTAAAACTCCTGCATAAACTGCCAAACGCTCAGACCAATTGACTAGTTAGACACCAAGGCTACTAAAATGTTATGTTTCTGCTAGTTATGCAGGGATTGTCTTTAGCATGGCAAGCTCCCGCATAAATCATCAGTTGAATCTCCGAGTCGAGTGTGGCGCCCGCGTGGCAGGGTAATCACACCGTCACCTCCTAATTTTCTTCAGTCAGTCAGTCAATTACACTTTATTATCTTCAACAGAGAAATGACTTCAGGTGCACATCAAATCATTTTAAAACAATCACAAACATGGCCGAAAGCACGATCATTTAAGCACATGGATTAAATTCGGAACATCATTAAGCCTCAACACACAATGACAGAACATCATACATAGGGCCTAATATTAGATAGTACCATTAAGATACAGTTGTTTCCCATAACACACATATGTGCGTCCCCTGAAGCACAAAATAGCAGAGGGACTCTTTGATTCAGCTCGGGGCGTCCCATGGACTCACACTATTTTCACCAGGACCGAGAACAGCAGGGTTCATTCTTGGCGTCGGTCTCGTCATTGACTCCTAACCTCGATTTGACGGATGTTTTTTAGCAGGCAGGATGTCATCTGACGATGATTTTTCGTCAAAGCGTCAGCAATTCAAGGATTCATGTCTCTGCTAACTTTAGTTTCTTGCCCCCAAAAAAAAACCCCCCCGCGGCTCGGACCATAATCAACTACAAAGTTGTATCTGGCGAAACGAACGCCGAAACGAAGAAATGGCGCATTGCACATTCGTTAAGCTTTTCCGAGCCACTTTTGAGACCAATAAAGGTCAGCGTGACGTCTTCTGTGCTAACAGATCGTTCTCGCGTTTTGACACATCGTGTTTAAAACCAGCATCCTCCCCAAAAGAAGCCACGATAGGAAAGGGGCAGAAGGAATATGTTTTGCTATTTCGGACTCGCTCAACATAGTCTTCACTTGTAGGATCGTTGAATAGTCAAGCCCCAATTTTTCCATATCAAAACTCCGAACCCGATTTTCGCTTCGTGCCACACGTTCAGTCTGTTGCTTTGGTTTCCCTGTTGTCAGTCCTTGTTTCTGACCATCCTCGGTTTCCTTTCTAAGCA
The DNA here is from genome assembly GCA_017654935.2 of Phymorhynchus buccinoides. Classification (NCBI taxonomy): domain Eukaryota; kingdom Metazoa; phylum Mollusca; class Gastropoda; order Neogastropoda; family Raphitomidae; genus Phymorhynchus; species Phymorhynchus buccinoides. The sequence goes on from CM065689.1 coordinate 60,407,197, forward strand.
ACACATGTCCGGTCCATTCCAAACGATCTTTGTTTACATCTGATTCTTGTTCGCGAGAAGTGAAGTGCTTCAACCTTTAGGTCTGATTTCTTCGTTGACTCAAATCTAACGTTTTGTCAGTTCACAGAGGAAGCAGCAGCATAAGCGTTCTTTTAAGTGTGAATTGGCATCATCTCGAAAACGAAGCTACTGCATATGCAAGTGTGTGTGTATCTTGTGTGTCTGTCTGCCTGTCTCTCTGTCCCTATCTCGATCTGTTTTGTCTCCCGCTCTCCGCTCACCCCCTTCCCCCCCCCCCCCCCCCGTCCTCTCTCTCTCTCTCTCTCTCTCTCTCTGTAGTCACCTATTCTTTCGGGGTTATGCACATGTGTTTGCTGTGTTTCACTGTGCATGTAGCATGTTGGTTAGCATTTATTTTGCTTTTGTAAAGCATTTTTATCATATACTTAGGGGCTCTTAAAAATACGAAAAGGACTCTTAAAATTTTTGCACGGGAGTCCCTGGGACTCTCCATTTCACCTATGTGAAACACTGAAGATAACATGGATCGCTTATGAGCATTCAACCAGACTACAATTAGCAACCAAAACCACCATATCACGAGTCTCGCTGCACATCTGAATAAATTACTGTATCCTCTCTTTCTTATCACTAGCTGGTGCCTTGTACATAGTGTTTGCTTCGGCTCTTGGGATGATCCTGAGTCTTTAAGCCAGGTACGACAACAATAACAAATGTAGCACAATGAAGACTCACAATGATCTTGTTTCTTCACCTACCTTTGGTTTCTTCAGTCTTATCCAACCTCAGCAGGGCTCCCAATAGCCCCGCAAATCAAGGGGTCCCAGGGACTCCTTTACTAACAGCATAGAGGGTCCTAGAGGAGGGAAAGAGGGTCCCAATGACATTGTGAATGCCAAAAAGAACTTTTCTAGTGCATCCCTGGGACTCCCTGCACATTCTTTAAGAGGGTTCTTTAAAAAATGTTTAGTAATTCAATCATAGGCTCCAGTCAGACAAATGTCTAGGGTCCCTGTGAGCCCTGCTCAGTATTGCTACCACCCAACGGCCATCATTTCTCCAGTCCTATCCAACCTCAGTATTGCTACCACCCAACGGTCATCATTTCTCCAGTCCTATCCAACCTCAGTATTGCTACCACCCAACGGCCATCATTTCTGCAGTCCTATCCAACCTCAGTATTGCTACCACCCAACGGCCATCATTTCTCCAGTCCTATCCAACCTCAGTATTGCTACCACCCAACGGCCATCATTTCTGCAGTCCTATCCAACCTCAGTATTGCTACCACCCAACGGTCATCATTTCTGCAGTCCTATCCAACCTCAGTATTGCTACCACCCAACGGTCATCATTTCTCCAGTCCTATCCAACCTCAGTATTGCTACCACCCAACGGTCATCATTTCTCCAGTCCTATCCAACCTCAGTATTGCTACCACCCAACGGTCATCATTTCTCCAGTCCTATCCAACCTCAGTATTGCTACCACCCAACGGTCATCATTTCTCCAGTCCTATCCAACCTCAGTATTGCTACCACCCAACGGTCATCATTTCTCCAGTCCTATCCAACCTCAGTATTGCTACCACCCAACGGTCATCATTTCTCCAGTCCTATCCAACCTCAGTATTGCTACCACCCAACGGTCATCATTTCTCCAGTCCTATCCAACCTCAGTATTGCTACCACCCAACGGTCATCATTTCTCCAGTCCTATCCAACCTCAGTATTGCTACCACCCAACGGTCATCATTTCTCCAGTCCTATCCAACCTCAGTATTGCTACCACCCAACGGTCATCATTTCTGCAGTCCTATCCAACCTCAGTATTGCTACCACCCAACGGCCATCATTTCTGCAGTCCTATCCAACCTCAGTATTGCTACCACCCAACGGTCATCATTTCTCCAGTCCTATCCAACCTCAGTATTGCTACCACCCAACGGTCATCATTTCTCCAGTCCTATCCAACCTCAGTATTGCTACCACCCAACGGTCATCATTTCTGAAGTGGCCGCTATGCTGGAGACTGTAGTATAGTAATCACGTAGTAGACACGGGACTGGGCAGAGAAGGGGTTAATCATTCATGAAATAAACACAAATCTTGGTATTTTTATGTCATTTGATTTAAGTTTATTTTTTTATTTTTATGTCATTTGATTTAAGTGGGTTTTTTATTTTTATGTCATTTGATTTAAGTGTTGTGGTATTTTTATGTCATTTGATTTAACTGTTGTGGTGTTTTTATGTCATTTGATTTAACTGTTGTGGTGTTTTTATGTCATTTGATTTAAGTGTTGTGGTGTTTTTTCATCATTTGATTTAACTGTTGTGGTGTTTTTTCATCATTTGATTTAACTGTTGTGGTGTTTTGACGTTATTTAAGTGTTGTGGTGTTTTTATGTCATTTGATTTAAGTGTTGTGTTGTTTTTCAGGTTTGTGTTGCACTTTCAGTCGACGGGCGGGGAGAGGTCGACCGCCCTGCTGAGCGTGGTGGAGACCAACCCCTTCAAGCACCTCATTCACCTGGCCCTCAAGTTTGTGCCGGGCTCAGACCCTGACATCAAAAAATACCTGGCTACCTGTCTCAAACAGCTGAAGGTGTGTGTGAGAGAGAGGGAGATAGAGAGAGAGAGTGTGTGTGGTAGAGACTAATCCATTTAAGCACCTCATTCACCTAACCCTCGAGTTTGTGCCGGGCTCAGACCCTGACATCAAAAAATACCTGGCTACCTGTCTCAAACAGCTGAAGGTGTGTGAGAGAGAGGGAGATAGAGAGAGAGAGTGTGTGTGGTAGAGACTAATCCATTTAAGCACCTCATTCACCTAACCCTGGAGTTTGTGCCGGGGTCAGACGCAGACATAAACAAATACCTGGCTACCTGTCTCAAACAGCCGGCATGAAAACAGCTCCACCGTCTCTGGCGAAATTTTTCGTAGTTGAAGGGGTGTGTGTTTGATGAACAGCTATGGTGGTGTGTGTTTGATGAACAGCTATGGTGGTGTGTGTGTGATGAACAGCTATGGTGGTGTGTGTGTGCTGTGTGTGAACAGTGTGGTGTGTGTGTTTGATGAACAGCTATGGTGGTGTGTGTGTGATGAACAGCTATGGTGGTGTGTGTGTGATGAACATGCTGTGGTGGTGTGTGTGTGTGTGTGATGAACAGCTATGGTGGTGTGTGTTTGATGAACAGCTATGGTGGTGTGTGTGTGTGATGAACAGCTATGTGGTGTGTGTGTGTGAACAGCTATGGTGTGGGTGTGTGTGTGTGATGAACAGCTATGGTGGTGTGTGTGTGATGAACAGCTATGGTGGTGTGTGTGTGTGATGAACAGCTATGGTGGTGTGTGTGTGATGAACAGCTATGGTGGTGTGTGTGTTTGATGAACAGCTATGGTGGTGTGTGTGTGATGAACAGCTATGGTGGTGTGTGTGTGATGAACAGCTATGGTGGTGTGTGTGTGATGAACAGCTGTGGTGTGTGTGTGTGTGTGATGAACAGTGTGTGTGTGTGTGTGATGAACAGCTATGGTGGTGTGTGTGTGTGATGAACAGCTATGGTGGTGTGTGTGTGATGAACAGCTATGGTGGTGTGTGTGTGTGATGAACAGCTATGGTGGTGTGTGTGTGGTGTGTGTGTGTGATGACAGCTATGGTGGTGTGTGTGTGTGTGTGTGATGAACAGCTATGGTGGTGTGTGTGTGTGTGTGATGAACAGCTATGGTGGTGTGTGTGTGATGAACAGCTATGGTGGTGTGTGTGTGATGAACAGCTATGCTGTGTGTGTGTGAACAGCTATGGTGGTGTGTGTGAGATGAACAGCTATGGTGGTGTGTGTGTGTGTGATGAACAGCTATGGTGGTGTGTGTGTGTGTGTGTGTGTGTGTGTGATGCTTCAGCTATGTGTGTGTGTGTGTGTGATGAACAACTATGGTGGTGTGTGTGTGATGAACAGCTATGGTGGTGTGTGTGTGATGAAACAGCTATGGTGGTGTGTGTGTGTGTGATGAACAGCTATGGTGGTGTGTGTGTGATGAACAGCTATGGTGGTGTGTGTGTGATGAACAGCTATGGTGGTGTGTGTGTTGATGAACAGCTATGGTGGTGTGTGTGTTGATGAACAGCTATGGTGGTGTGTGTGTGTGTGAACAGCTATGGTGGTGTGTGTGTGATGAACAGCTATGGTGGTGTGCAGTCATATTTGATAATAATCATATAGTAAAAAGCTATGGTGGTGTGTGTGAGATTGAACAACTGTGTGTGGGTGTGTGTGTGTGTCAGGTGTGTGTGTGTGTGATGAACACAGCTATGGTGGTGTGTGTGTAACTGATCTTTGATGAACAGCTATGGTGGTGTGTGTGTGATGAACAGCTATGGTGGTGTGTGTGTGATGATCCAAAGCTATGGTGCCAGTGTGTGTGTTGTTTCCAAACTTCAGCCTCTGTTTGGTCACCAACAGCTGGATAATCAGACTTCATGGGCTGGTGCATGAAATGAACAGTGTGTGTGGGTAATGCCCCGGGTGTGGTGTGAAGGTATTCTATTTTAGTGGCATAGCAAGTGTGTGATACATAATCGCTATGGTAAAAAGTGTGTGTGTGTGTGTGTGTGTGTGTGTGTGATGAACAGCTATGGTGGTGTGTGTTTACGATGAACAGCTATGGTGGTGTGAGTGTGTGATGAACAGCTATGGTGGTGGTGTGTGTGCGCGATGAACAGCTATGGTGGTGTGTGTGATGAACAGCTATGGAACAGACAGCTATGGTGGTGTGTGTTTGAAGCGAACAGCTTCAGTGGTGTGTGTACCAGTATGAACAGCTATGGTGGTGTGTGTGTGATGAACAGCTATGGTGGTGTGTGTGTTTGTGTTACTGGAGTGTGTGTATTAATCACATTGTTTTGCTTCATGTGGTCAAGTGACCCACAGAGACAGTGTGATCAGTCCCAGGGATGTGGCTGCAGCACACAGAGTGTGCTTGTACTGCTTTGTGTGTTTTCATATTTTGCGCTAGTATTTCAAACTTACATTTATATAGCGCTTTACCTCTGATTAACAGCTATGGTGGTACAGCTTCAGATTGTTTCCAACTGTCAGACCTCTTTATTTTGTCACCACACACGGATGCTGAAATGAGGGGTCAGTTTGCTAATTGCCCATGGCCCCCTGACAGTGTGAAGGTGATTTTAGTGGCAGGCAAGTCCACAATAATGTGAGTCAACTTGTTCATATGTGTTTGTGTGTCTGAAACACGAAACGGGTCCCCTGCCGTTTTTCGAAATCAAAATGCTGTGAGCCCTAAAAGCAAATAGGCAAACTGTGTCATTTGCGCGGTGGGCGAAACGCGCATGTGTGTGGTGTTTCTGGACTGATTGCCTTCGAATTTGGCAGGAAGATCACCGGGGACGGGGGGGGACAACATATCGAGATATGGTGAGAGTGTGGCCGTGACATGAACAAGCGTACACACACAGTACTTGCATATGCAGTAGCTTATGTTTTTGAGATTACTGCCATTCACATAATCTAAAAGAACAGCTATGATGCTGCTGCTTGTTCCTCTGTCCAACACTTTGCAAAAAATAGTTCAGATATGAACACAGCAGAAATCACTAAAACTTGAAGCAATTCACTCTCGCGAACACAGCATTCAGATGTAAACAAAGATCTCAGTTTTGGAAAATGACCGGACTTGTGTCTCTTTTAGAAAGGAAAATCACCGGATTGGTCAGAAACAAGACTGACAACAGGAAAACACAAAGCACCCAGACTGACCGCTGTGGCACGAAGCGAAAATCGGGTTCAGACAAACATATCGAGATATGGACAAGTTGGGCCAGTACATATGTCAAGCGAGCTTTGCAGATTGTTTCCAACTTCAGATGCTGCTGCTTTTTTCCTCTGTCGAACTTGCAAAAAACGTTCAGATTTGGTCAACGACGATTTTGAAGCACCGCGAACACACGGGAAGATCGTTTTGGAATCAGACCCTTCATGGGCGTGGCTGCATTTCGGGGATGCATTGGCTGGTTTTAAACACGAATTTGGACGTCAAAAGGCCGAAACTAGAAACGATCTTGGCTTAGCACTAGAATTGTTGTCAGTGTGAAGACTAGGTCACGCTGGAACTTTATTTGGTCTTCAAAAAGTTGGATCGGAAAAGCTTTACCGAATGTGCAATGCCGCCATTTCTTCATTTCGGCGTTCGTTTCGCCAGATACAACTTTTTAGTTCTGATTATGGTCCGAGGCCGCGGAAGAACTAAGTTTAGCAGACGACAGAATCCTTGAAGTTGTTGACTGCTTTGACGAAAAATCAATCGGTCAGATGACCGCCTGCCTGCTAAAACTATCACCAAAATCGAAGGTTTATGAGTCAATGACCGATGACCGACGCCAAGAATGAACCCTGCTGTCTCGGTCTGTTGAAAAAAGTGTGCGTCCCATGGGACGCCCAGAGCTGAAATCAAAGAGTCCCTCCGTGATTTTTGTGCTTCAGGGACGCACATATGTGCGTTATGGGAAACACTGTCTCTCTCTCTCTCTCTCTCTAACACACATACACACACACACACATGTTTAACAACACCGACTCGTTCATCCCCCATTCAGTAAGCACACATCAACTGAGCCGCACGGACTGACCACATACACCAACACATACAGAAACACCCTCACACACAACGTACGCACGCAGACAAACACACAGACGCACACACACACATATGTGCACACACAACCCACAAAACCAAAACACACACAAGCACACATGTATGCACACATGCATGCTCACACACACACAACACACACACACACACACACACACACACCACAAAGCACACCACAAACCTCTTATTCAATGATATTCATGAGCCCATTGCTGACGGCAATTATCACTGATTATGACAACGCTACAGTCATCCAGATTGTGATGCATATAGGCCTCTGCAACTAGGGTTATTAATGCCCTTGACAGTGAGAGTGATGCCCTTGCTGGTCAGTATTGACAAGAGCATTCACTCTTGCGAAAGGCAGCCATTTAGTGGCATCAAATAGGGTTATTGGCGAGAGTTATCCCCCTGTCTGGTCAGTACTGAACCATCTTCCCCCACCCACCAAGGGCATTCACTCTTGCAAAAGGTGTTCGTTGCAGACCCCAATAGGTTGAGGCACTTTCCTATTCAACGTGTCGCTGACGTGGTGATGTCGTGTTTCAGGCTCTGTCATCTAAAACCTTGGAGCTGGAGTCTCTGAAGTCTGAGTGGACGGCACGACTGTCGGAGACCAAGGCGCGCCACAAAGAGGAACTGGCCCTGGAGAGGGAGAAAGCACTGCAGGTTGTGTGTGTGTGTCTGTGTACGTGTGTGTATGTGTGTGTGTGTGTGTGTGTGTCTGTGTGTGTGTGTGTGTGTGTGTGTGTGTGTGTGTGTGTGTGTGTGTGCACATGTTTACGTATGTGTGCGTGTGTGTGAGTGCACGTGTGCACATGTTTACATATGTGTGTGTGTGATTCTGTCTGTGTCTTTGATTTGTGTCTGTCTGTTGATGTCATGTGTCTTTGAGTCTGTGTTTTTTTTTGTCTCAGTGTCTGTCCCTGTGTCAAAAACGAAACGTCCAACATGCCTGTCTTTTACAACTAGGATACCATCCTTTCAATTCTTTTAACATTGTGAGTATGAGCATTTGCCTCTCTTTCACTCTTTCTGTCTTTTTCTATGTCAAAAACGAAACGAAAACCAACATGCCTGAAAACCATTTACAACTAGGATACCATCCTTTCAATTCTTTTAACATTGTGAGTATGAGCATTTGCCTCTCTTTCACTCTTCTCTCCAATGTTGTTGGTTTGTGGTGCACAGAATCACGGCAGTCTGCAGCAGAGGCAGGATCGGGATTTCTGTCTCTCTCTCTCTCTCTCTCTCTCTTGTTGGTTTGTATGTGCACAGAATCACGGCAGTCTGCAGCAGAGGCAGGATCGGGACCTCTGTCTCTCTCTCTCTCTCTCTCTCTCTCCAATGTTGTTGGTTTGGATGGTGCACAGAATCACGGCAGTCTGCAGCAGAGGCAGGATCGGGACCTCTGTCTCTCTCTCCTCTCTCTCTCCAATGTTGTTGGTTTGGATGGTGCACAGAATCACGGCAGTCTGCAGCAGAGGCAGGATCGGGACCTCTGTCTCTCTCTCCTCTCTCTCTCTCTCCAATGTTGTTGGTTTGGATGGTGCACAGAATCACGGCAGTCTGCAGCAGAGGCAGGATCGGGACCTCTGTCTCTCTCTCCTCTCTCTCCTCTCTCTCTCTCTCCAATGTTGTTGGTTTGGATGGTGCACAGAATCACGGCAGTCTGCAGCAGAGGCAGGATCGGGACCGGCGGGAATTGGAACAGGCCCACACCAAGATTGTGAAGGACATGGAGACACGCCTGCTGAAGATGGACAACGCAAATAAGGTACACTGTGTGTCTGTGTGTGTGTGTATGCGCATGCATAAGTGCTGTTTGCATGCTGTCATCATATGTCTGACTGTGTGTGTGTGTGTGTGTGCATACTTTCTTTTATATGTATAATGTCCACATTTTGCAATTTCCTTGATCTCTATACATACCGTATTTTGCACACTATAAGGCGCTACTTTTTCCCCAGTCGGAAACCCCTGCGCCTTGTAATATAACTAATGAAAATTAAAAAAAGTATAATGAAACCTAAGCTTTGCCTTGTGATAAGACGTGCTTTATAGTCCTTAACATAGGTTTGTGTTGTCTCAGGACCTGATGGACAAGCAGTGCTTTATAGTCCTTAACATAGGTTTGTGTTATCTCAGGACCTGATGGACAAGCAGTGCTTTATAGTCCTTAACATAGGTTTGTGTTATCTCAGGACATGATGGACAAGCAGTGCTTTATAGTCCTTAACATAGGTTTGTGTTATCTCAGGACATGATGGACAAGCAGTGCTTTATAGTCCTTAACATAGGTTTGTGTTGTCTCAGGACCTGATGGACAAGCAGTGCTTTATAGTCCTTAACATAGGTTTGTGTTGTCTCAGGACCTGATGGACAAGCAGTGTTTTATAGTCCTTAACATAGGTTTGTGTTGTCTCAGGACCTGATGGACAAGCAGTGCTTTATAGTCCTTAACATAGGTTTGTGTTATCTCAGGACATGATGGACAAGCAGTGCTTTATAGTCCTTAACATAGGTTTGTGTTATCTCAGGACATGATGGACAAGCAGTGTTTTATAGTCCTTAACATAGGTTTGTGTTATCTCAGGACCTGATGGACAAGCAGTGTTTTATAGTCCTTAACATAGGTTTGTGTTGTCTCAGGACCTGATGGACAAGCAGTGCTTTATAGTCCTTAACATAGGTTTGTGTTGTCTCAGGACATGATGGACAAGCAGTGCTTTATAGTCCTTAACATAGGTTTGTGTTGGACCAGATGACCTGACGGACAAGCAGTTCCAGGCGGAGTCCTTGATCCGCGAGATGAGGTCCAAGCTGGGTGTGGTGGACCTGAGGAGGCAGTGTTTTATAGTCCTTAACATAGGTTTGTGTTCAGGACTCCGATCAACGCCGCCCTCGAGGACATGATGGACAAGCAGTGTGTTTGACTAGAGGTCACAGGGAGAAGGTTCCACTTTGACTAGTCCTTAACATAGGTTTGTGTTCCACTCAGGACCTGATGGACACAGTGAGAATAGTCCTTAACATTGACTTGAGGTCTCAGGGAGAAGGGTCCACTTTGACTAGAGGTCACAGGGAGAAGGTTCCACTTTGACTAGAGGTCACAGGGAGAAGGGTCCACTTTGACTAGAGGTCACAGCAGGGAGAAGGGTCCACTTTGACTAGAGGTCACAGGGAGAAGGTTCCACTTTGACTAGATGGTCACAGGGAGATAGTCCTTAACATAGGTTTGTGTTACTCAGGACCTGATCACAGGGAGAAGGGTATACTCCTTGACTAGAGGTCACAGGGAGAAGGTACTATGCAGGGTTAACTTAGACTAGTCACAGGGAGAAGGGTCCACTTTGACTAGAGGTCACAGGGAGAAGGGTCCACTTTGACTAGAGGTCACAGGGAGGTTCCACTTTGTTAGAGGTCTAGGGAAGGTCCACTTTGACTAGATTCACAGGGAGAAGGTTCCACTTTGACTAGAGGTCACAGGGAAGAAGGGTCCACTTTGACTAGAGGTCACAGAGAGAAGGTTCCACTTTGACTAGAGGTCACAGGGAGAAGGTCCACTTTGACTAGAGGTCACAGGGAGAAGGTTCCACTTTGACTAGAGGTCACAGGGAGAAGGTTCCACTTTGCCTCGCTTTCGCTATGGATTACAGGGTCCTGTTGCTTGACTAGCTTCTAGGTCACAGGTTTTGAAGGATATGAATTTTTGAAAAGAGTGTCACAGGCATTTTCGCGATTTTTCCAATATGGATCCACAGTTATGGCGTCCATTGACTGAGGTCACAGGGATGAAGGGTCCTACTTTGACTAGAGGTCACTTAGGAGATCGCGAAGTGATGAGTAAGGAGTGTACTTTGACCTAGAGGTCACAGCTTGTGAAGTTCGATCGATGCGAATTTTGAAGTAGAGTTACAGGGAGAAGGCACTTTGACTAGAGGTCACATGGATGAAGAGTCCACTTTGCATCCACTGAGTGATGACAGCGATGAAAATTCTTTTTTTTGTTCCACTTTGGACTAGAAGTCACAGGTGAGAAGGGTCCACTTTGACTAGAGGTCACAGGGAGAAGGTTTCACTTTGACTAGAGGTCACAGCGAGAAGGCTTCCACAGTCTGACAAAAGTCACAGGCAGTGAATGACTTTGACTAGAATGCAGTTTGCGGTTCTACACTTTGACATTTTGATTTTTTTTGGGAGAATGCATCCCCATAACATCTTGACTTCATTTTGCACAGACAGACATCTCGGCAACACTTTGAAAACAAGAAAACACAGGGAATCTGGTAGGGTCCACTTTGATTATTTTTCTGAGGTCCCAGGGAGGAGGACGTCCCTTGGGTTAGGACTTCAGAGGTCACAGAGAGCACAGAGCGTCAGGCACAAGAGGGTTGACTAGGTTTGTGTTGTTTCAGGACCTGATGGACAAGCAGTGCTTTATAGTCCTTAACATAGGTTTGTGTTGTCTCAGGACCTGACGGACAAGCAGTTCCAGGCGGAGTCCTTGATCTTTGAGATGAGGTCAAGCAGGGTGTGGTGGAGGAGGAGGCTGCCCGCGCCAACTAGGAGGTCACAGCCCTCAGGAAGCACAACGCCGCCCTCGACTCCGAGACACACGACAGAGAGAAGGTACTGCGCAGGGTCCACTTTGACTAGAGGTCACAGGGAGAAGGTTCCACTTTGACTAGAGGTCACAGGGAGAAGGGTCCACTTTGACTAGAGGTCACAGGGAGAAGGTACTCCACTTTGACTAGAGGTCACAGGGAGAAGGGTCCACTTTGACTAGAGGTCACAGGGAGAAGGTTCCACTTTGACTAGAGGTCACAGGGAGAAGGTTCCACTTTGACTAGAGGTCACAGGGAGAAGGTTCCACTTTGACTAGAGGTCACAGGGAGAAGGTTCCACTTTGACTAGAGGTCACAGGGAGAAGGTTCCACTTTGACTAGAGGTCACAGGGAGAAGGGTCCACTTTGACTAGAGGTCACAGGGAGAAGGTACTATGCAGGGTCCACTTTGACTAGAGGTCACAGGGAGAAGGGTCCACTTTGACTAGAGGTCACAGGGAGAAGGTACTATGCAGGGTCCACTTTGACTAGAGGTCACAGGGAGAAGGTACTATGCAGGGTCCACTTTGACTAGAGGTCACAGGGAGAAGGGTCCACTTTGACTAGAGGTCACAGGGAGAAGGGTCCACTTTGACTAGAGGTCACAGGGAGAAGGTACTATGCAGGGTCCACTTTGACTAGAGGTCACAGGGAGAAGGTTCCACTTTGACTAGAGGTCCACTTTGACTAGAGGTCCACAGGACTAGAGGTCACAGAGAGAAGGGTCCACTTTGACTAGAGGTCACAGGGAGAAGGTACTCCACTTTGACTAGAGGTCACAGGGAGAAGGTTCCACTTTGACTAGAGGTCACAGGGAGAAGGGTCCACTTTGACTAGAGGTCACAGGGAGAAGGTCCACTTTGACTAGAGGTCACAGGGAGAAGGGTCCACTTTGACTAGAGGTCACAGGGAGAAGGTACTCCACTTTGACTAGAGGTCACAGGGAGAAGGGTCCTTTTTGACTAGAGGTCACAGGGAGAAGGTACTATGCAGGGTCCACTTTGACTAGAGGTCACAGGGAGAAGGGTCCACTTTGACTAGAGGTCACAGGGAGAAGGTACTATGCAGGGTCCACTTTGACTAGAGGTCACAGGGAGAAGGTACTATGTCCACTTTGACTAGAGGTCACAGGGAGAAGGGTCCACTTTGACTAGAGGTCACAGGGAGAAGGTACTATGCAGGGTCCACTTTGACTAGAGGTCACAGGGAGAAGGGTCCACATTGACTAGAGGTCACAGGGAGAAGGTACAATGCAGGGTTTGTTTTTCATGCATGTTGAACAGCAGTGCTGGAACTGGAGGTGAATTATTCTGTATGCTGACGATATGTTGATGATATGTTGATATGTTTATTTTTCCTGCCTGTTGAACAGACGTTGAACCAGCTGCAGACGCGCATTGCGGTGCTGGAACAGGAGGTCAAGGACAAGGAACAGGTCGTGACCCGATCCAACGACCTCTTGACCTCACAGCAAGACGCCAAGGTGCACATCAACACACACATCGATGCATGGACCACACACACACACACACACACACACACACACCTCATAGCAAGACGCCAAGGTACATATGCATCAATGAACGCATACATGCATGGACACACACACACACACACACACAAACAAACAACCTCCTGACCTCACAGCAATACGCCAAGGTGCACATCAACACACACATCGATGCATGGACACACACACACACACACACACACACACACACACACACACACACACACACACACACACACAGCAAGACACAAATGACGTATAAGCAAAGCAAAAGACACCAAGGTACATATGCATCAAACCGCTGCAAGCACATACCTGCATATACACCTACACAGATGCACTTGCACACACGCATGGACACACACACACACATGCATACACATTTTACCCCGCAAAGCTTATCTCTTGAGTCATTTTGTGTGTGTGACTGCGCGCGTGTGTGTGTGTGTTATCTATTTTTTTATTCTTTGATTCTTTTTATATCATGGTTCAGTGTTGATTCTAGAGCGCGGTCTTGCGGGATTCCCACATTTATTCCCCCTAGGACGCATAAAATCGCGAACAGTGCGGCCCAACTCACACACAAAAATAAAAACGAACGCACTTTTACTTAACGAGTGCGTAGTCGCGGCTGCTGTGTCTATAGCCTTCTCAATACTGAGTCGAACCGAGCATCCTTTCTGTCAACGTTTCTGATTGGCCGGTGACCCTGGCTTTGCCCAGTCACAGTAGGCCTAATTTTCACTCAGGAGCACAACTTTTCAGTCCGCCATTTTTGTTTTGGTGCACACTATCGAGCTCAATGCCACAGCCAGCGATTCTCGTTCTGTTGCAGGGCCTCTAAGGCGCAGTGAGCAAAGAAAACACAGCAAACTTGTTTTATTTCGTGGCCTATCAACGAAGGATGTTTGTACAAGTGAAACGGAACTCGCGATGCCGTTGTCAACCAGATCCGAGATTGGAACTTCTGCCCAACTAACTGAAAAGACGCGAAAAACAGTCTTTCCAAAGGCTTAGTTGTGTTTCAAGGAAGAGTGCGAGGGCGATAACATCGACAATGAGAGTTTTTATGCGATCACTGAATCGGTGAAAGTCACAACTCGAACTATCTTGAGTGCGGCAGTTGTAAAGTGATGACTTCGGCCTGAGGGTCCACCTTTAAAGGAATAATTATTTTTTCGAAAATGCACAAAACAGCGGCAGCAGAAAATAAGTGATTAAGAGTACAATAAGCTAAAAAGCTTATGCGAGGTACTTATTATGTTTCTTTGTTTTGATAATTTCTACTTTGTCTAACGTTGCCCACAACTGCTATGTGGTTAATGAATCTCTCTCTCTCTCTCTCTCTCTCTCTCTCTCTCTCTCTCTCTCTCTCTCTCTCTCTCTCTCTCACACACACACACACACTGTCTCTCTCAGTGTCTGTGTTTAAATGTTGCTGTCTGGGAATGTGCTCTTTCCTTTACTTTCTGTGGTCGCTGTGTTATTCTTCATTCTGTCTATCCTCCTGCAAAAAGACATAAAGTGCTAAAATGCATTCATACTGCTGGGTTTTGTTTAATTCTCGAAAAGCTCTTGGGTCCCTTCCTTTTATCCCAGGGGTCCCTTGGGGCTCCTTTTTTTCACCTGAGGGAGCCCCAGGGCTCCCTTTTTTGAAATCCTAGATGCAACGCTGATGGTTGTTGGCATGTGTATGTTTTGCCTCTGTGTGTGTGTGTGTGTGTGGGTGTCTGATCTACTATTTCATTCTTTTAAGATTGTAAGCGCTTAGGGCTTTTGTTAAGATTAAACGCCCTAAATATTTATTATTATTATTATTATCTCTAAATAAAACTTCAGTCCTTTCCATTTTGTCTTTCTGGACTTCCGCTATATTCTTCAAATTGTGAAATGGGTTAGAAGTTTACCATAAATAGAAAGCTTGATTTTCTCACCCCCATTGACCCTTGTTTTTTAATGCTATGTAGAAACGTTATTAACCTTTAGCACGCTGCAGGCGCATTCAGTCACTGAGCCGATAGTCTCCCCTGTAGCTGCAGGCGCATTCAGTCGCTGAGCCGATGGTCTCCCCTGTAGCTGCAGGCGCATTCAGTCACTGAGCCGACAGTCTCCCCTGTAGCTGCAGGCGCATTCAGTCACTGAGCCGATAGTCTCCCCTGTAGCTGCAGGCGCATTCAGTCACTGAGCCGATAGTCTCCCCTGTAGCTGCAGGCGCATTCAGTCACTGAGCCGATAGTCTCCCCTGTAGCTGCAGGCCATTCAGTCGTCGAGCCGATAGTCTCCCCTGTAGCTGCAGGCGCATTCAGTCACTGAGCCGATAGTCTCCCCTGTAGCTGCAGGCGCATTCAGTCACTGAGCCGATAGTCTCCCCTGTAGCTGCAGGCCATTCAGTCGTCGAGCCGATAGTCTCCCCTGTAGCTGCAGGCGCATTCAGTCACTGAGCCGATAGTCTCCCCTGTAGCTGCAGGCGCATTCAGTCACTGAGCCGACAGTCTCCCCTGTAGCTGCAGGCCATTCAGTCACTGAGCCGATAGTCTCCCCTGTAGCTGCAGGCGCATTCAGTCACTGAGCCGATAGTCTCCCCTGTAGCTGCAGGCGCATTCAGTCACTGAGCCGATAGTCTCCCCTGTAGCTGCAGGCGCATTCAGTCACTGAGCCGATAGTCTCCCCTGTAGCTGCAGGCGCATTCAGTCACTGAGCCGATAGTCTCCCCTGTAGCTGCAGGCGCATTCAGTCACTGAGCCGATAGTCTCCCCTGTAGCTGCAGGCGCATTCAGTCACTGAGCCGACAGTCTCCCCTGTAGCTGCAGGCCATTCAGTCGTCGAGCCGATAGTCTCCCCTGTAGCTGCAGGCGCATTCAGTCACTGAGCCGATAGTCTCCCCTGTAGCTGCAGGCGCATTCAGTCACCGAGCCGATAGTCTCCCCTGTAGCTGCAGGCGCATTCAGTCACTGAGCCGATAGTCTCCCCTGTAGCTGCAGGCGCATTCAGTCGCCGAGCCGACAGTCTCCCCTGTAGCTGCAGGCGCATTCAGTCACTGAGCCGATAGTCTCCCCTGTAGCTGCAGGCCATTCAGTCACTGAGCCGATAGTCTCCCCTGTAGCTGCAGGCCATTCAGTCGTCGAGCCGATAGTCTCCCCTGTAGCTGCAGGCCATTCAGTCGTCGAGCCGACAGTCTCCCCTGTAGCTGCAGGCCATTCAGTCGCCGAGCCGATAGTCTCCCCTGTAGCTGCAGGCCATTCAGTCACTGAGCCGATAGTCTCCCCTGTAGCTGCAGGCCATTCAGTCGTCGAGCCGATAGTCTCCCCTGTAGCTGCAGGCCATTCAGTCGCCGAGCTGATAGTCTCCCCTGTAGCTGCAGGCCATTCAGTCACTGAGCTGATAGTCTCCCCTGTAGCTGCAGGCCATTCAGTCACTGAGCTGATAGTCTCCCCTGTAGCTGCAGGCCATTCAGTCGCTGAGCCGATAGTCTCCCCTGTAGCTGCAGGCCATTCAGTCGTCGAGCCGATAGTCTCCCCTGTAGCTGCAGGCCATTCAGTCGCCGAGCCGATAGTCTCCCCTGTAGCTGTAGCTGCAGGCAGGCATTCAGTCACTGAGCTGATAGTCTCCCCTGTAGCTGCAGGCCATTCAGTCGCCGAGCCGATAGTCTCCCCTGTAGCTGCAGGTGCATTCATGCACCCTCAGAGGGGTACCTAAAATCAATGCTTCGCGGACCTTATTTCTGTTACAACCTTACTTTACCTCACAACGAGGCTCGACTGCTTCTTTCTCTTCCGGCAAGCCACCATTTGCTTTTTTGGTTGTTGTATTGAATTTTTCAAAGTGTTGATCGGTCAGAAAGTAAAGTTCACTATCAAATATGGCGGATTTTCGTGTTGGCGAAGCTTTCCTACTGGAAATTAGCGTTGATGTTTGTTTAAATAATGAATTCTTAGGCTTTGTTAGGTCGGATATCGACAGTGAAAGGGAGGGGGGGTAGCCGATGTCAGTGTGACTCGATGAAGACGATCCGATATCGAATCGACCCGCGATTGTGATTCGGTACCGATTTTGACTACTCGGTTGAATTGAAAGAAAATTTTGCCTTTCATAATATTCTTAATGATATTTCCGCGAGTTATTTCGTTAAAGGGATCTAAGAGATGAGTTAATTAGTCAGTAGGCGAACTTTGAAGCAGACGGCACTCATTCCGACCGTCCCGAAACAGTAAGTCGCTTTGTTGATTTCGCTTCTTTTGTTTTTTCAACAACAAAACATACAGACAACAAAATGCATCACATCAAAACTTTCCTCAATCATCTCTTTATTAGTATTCCAATAATCAAGTCTGCACACAACACACAGAGAAAATTAGAGCATTTTTAATCAAGTGGGTGTGAGCGTTTTTCACCGCCTCAAAAAGAATGCAGTGGCAGAGTACGGAACTCAGAAAAAGTGCAGCGTGCTAAAGGTTAAGATTTTCACTCTTCTAGCGCTATGTATGTTATGATCTTGGTTGTCCGTTCCATCTCACTCTTCTAGCGCTATGTATGTTATGATCTTGGTTGTCCGTTCCATCTCACTCTTCTAGCGCTATGTATGTTATGATCTTGGTTGTCTTCCATCTCACTATTCTAACGCTATGTATGTTATGATCATGGTTGTCCGTTCGTCTCACTCTTCTAGCGCTAGTGTATGTGATGATCTTGGTTGTCCGTTCCATCTCACCTTCTAGCGCTATGTATGTTATGATCTTGGTTGTCCGTTCCATCTCACTCTTCTAGGGCTATGTATGTTATGACAAACCGTTCTCTGCTCTTCTGGTGGGATGTATGTTATGATGATTGGTTGTGGGTTCCATCTCAACCGACAAGATTCAATACGGTAACTATATTTTTAAAGTGCGCGGAAAAAAATGACATAAACTCTGAAAATATACATTGACAGGGTGCATGGAGACAAACGTCTCTGCATTTGGTGGGAGTGTAGAGTGATGTCTTGGGCCAATGGATTCACCCATAGTGCTGGAAGAGTTCATCATGACAGGGTGCATGGAGACAAACGTCTCTGCATTTGGTGGGAGTGTAGAGTGATGTCTTGGGCCAATGGATTCACCCATGGTGCTGGAAGAGTTCATCATGGCAGGGTGCATGGAGACAAACGTCTCTGCATTTGGTGGGAGTGTAGAGATGATGTCTTGGGCCAATGGATTCACCCATGGTGCTAGAAGAGTTCATCATGACAGGGTGCATGGAGACAAACGTCTCTGCATTTGGTGGGAGTGTAGAGA
>CM065689.1:60430277-60520277 GCA_017654935.2 Phymorhynchus buccinoides
TTTCCCCACACTCCCCAACAGGACTGTGAAATCCCTTCAAGATAACATGTTTTCCTTCAGCTTGGTGTATGGCCCCTTTTCCCCACACTCCCCAACAGGACTGTGAAATCCCTTCAAGATAACATGTTTTCCTTCAGCTTGGTGTATGGCCCCTTTTCCCCACACTCCCCAACAGGACTGTGAAATCCCTTCAAGATAACAAGTTTTCCTTCAGCTTGGTGTATGGCCCCTTTTTCCCACACTCCCCAACAGGATTGTGAAATCTGTAATTTCACCTAACGTGATAATAAAGTATTTTTTGACTATCTCTCACTCTGTACCCTGATTCTTGGCTTTTCAGGATTTTGTTGAAACCCCCATGTGATCGATATTGCATAATCAAAATTTCATGTTATTATCTCTTCTAGCATCATGGGCGAGTACGTTCGCCCAGTACATCACTACACTCCAACCAAATAAGGAGCATGGTAAAAGCTTTGAGCTTGTTGCTCTAATTGTCTTTCTGTTTGACTTTTCAAATGAATAAAGATAGTTTTTTTTAAAAACCAAATGCAACTAGATAAACCTGTTCTCCACACGGCAGCATGAAGCTTCTGCGTTCATAATTGATAGGAACAGAGCTTAATCTACTAGATTATCTAGAGCGCAGGATTGGTAAAATCCCCCGAAATTTTGTTCCTTCCCGCGATAATCGGCGCGGGGAGCGGGCCGAGTCCCGCACATTTGCAGAACGGCCCGCAGTTTTTACTGATCGATGCGGGAAGACCTTCGTCGTCTGCTAAACCCGTCGTCTGGACAAACTGAAAGTATCGAGCAGGAGTGAAGGATTTCTCGACATTTCATTAGTTCTTGACAAAATGTTAGTGTTAATCAACCAATTGCGTTCTTCTCGTTCTACCGTCCGACAGGAAGTTGCGAGAGTTTTGGCTGCCATCTTGAATGTTCTTCAAATTGAAGCGGGCAGGGACCCTGTTTGATTATGATTTTTGTGGAGGCAAAGTGAAAAAAATTTTCCTGTTCCAAGCGAGTGTGAAGAGGTTTTTTTGCGTTTGTTATTGATTGTTTAACCTGGATGACTTGACTGAGGTGTTAAAGTCTGTGTACGAGGGTGGGGGAGGTGCTGGTTCTTATGTATGTGATGTGGGGGTGGATAGGGGGGAGTGCCCCCCTTTTTTTTTTTATATGAGGGGGGGACTGACTGCCCCCCTTTTTCAGAAATCCTACATTAAGCTCTGCTATGAACCTGTCTGAGAAAGAACTGGGCTATTTTAAGAGATATAACAACTTTTTTGTTTGTCGATGGTTCGTGGGCTACCACAGGAAGTGGTTGGTAAAGGTGAAGGAATTTGACACCCGGTAGGCCATTTTACATTTTTTGACAGTCATGAAATTTCATCATGATGCTTGCTTAAAATAATTTTTTAGAGATTTACATGGTTTTTTGTCTATGGGTCCTGGCTACATCTTTGCCCCCCCCCCCCCCCTCCAACACCACCCCCCAAAATAATGTATTTATTCCCTTATGTACATTCCGCAATATGCATTAATTCAGGACTGTTCTATGGTAAGTGTGGAAGTCTGTTAATGCATTTTTTTTCTTTTCGTTTAGACCCCCAAAACCGAATCGTGAACATTCTAAGTCAATCCAAGGAAAACGTGGAGATTTGAATCTGTTAAAAATCGATTGAATTATATCGCCTGCAATGTTATCATGTAGCAATACACATATGGCAACAATTTAACCAAAGATATTCTAAAGGGGAAGATAAACATCCGGTCTCTTTTCCCTATCTGAATAGTGACGACAGAAGCACTGGTTATGTCCTTTAAAAAACAGTACACATTTTACAAGTCGATAGGCCAGTTGAATTATCCGTTCAAATTCCCGTCTGAGTTTTTGGATAGCCTCCACTGTGACAATTGGTTACGTCCCCCACTAAACGATAACTCTATCAGCCCGGCTCGCCGAGCTCTTAAGTAATCCAGCTTACCCTTTTAGAATATCTTTGTATGTAACTAACGATTCTTCCCATTTATGGTGTCCTCTAATACACATTTTGTTGAATGTACTTACCGACTGAATGAAATAGCTGACCGGGGAGAGGCGTCGTAGAACACATGAAAAGAAACGGAAGCAGAAGCCAAACCCAAGTCAAGATTTGCCCGAACACCTGGCTTCAAACAGATCGTCAACCCAAAATTAGACAGTTTAGCTCACCAGTTTTACGACGGATTTAGTAATCTGCATCATGATATTGCCTTCGATTGTCAAAGTGGGTGTTTTTTTTTCGTTCATTCAAATAACCATTACCACGGAGAAAAAAAAGAATATTAAGTTTACAGATTGCAGTAAAAGTTGACGGTCTCTGTATAGCCAACTTCGTGTTTTCCGAAGGTAGCTTCGGCAATTTTTGGGTGAAGCAGACGATCCAAATTTTGGATGAAATTTCACACATTGGCTTCAAAATCAACTTCGGCAAACTTCATGTTTTCCGAAGGTAGCTTCAGCAATTTTCGGGCGAAGCAGGACACAGCTTCTTTTAATAAATTTAAAAAAAATTTAAAAAAAAAATTTTAAAAATTAAAAAAAAAAAAATTAAAAAAAAAAAATAAAAAATTTAAAAAAAAAAATAAAAAATTAAAAAAAAAAATATTTAAATAGTTTTAAAAATTTTTTTTTAAATTTTTTTTTATTTTAAAAAAAAAAAAAAAATTTTTTTAAATAATTATTAATTTTTTTAAAAAAATTTTTATTAAAATTTTTTTTTTTTTTTTTTTTTTTAAAAAAAAAAAAAAATTATTTTTTAAAAAAAAAAAAAAAAAAAAAAAAATTTTTTTTTTTTTAAAAAAAAAAAAAAAATTTAAAATTTTTAAAAAATTAAAAAAATTAAAATAATTTTTAAAATTTTATAAAATATTTTTTTTTTTTTTTTTTTAAAAAATAAATATTAAAATAAAAAATTTAAAAAAAATTTTTTTATATTTTTTTTTAAAAAAAAAATTTTAATTAATTAATTAAAAAAATTAATAAAAAATAAAAAACAAAATTTTTTTTAAATAAAATTATTAACTTAAAAATTTTAAAATTTATCTTTAAAAAAAATTTTAAAATACAAATAAACAAAAAACAAATAAAATAAATTTTTTAAAAAATTTAAAAAAATTTTTTTAAATTTTATAAAATAAAATTTTAAATAAAAAAAAAAAAAATAATTTAAAAAAAAAAAAAAAAACAAAATTTAAAAAAAAAAAAAAAAAAATTAAAATATTAAATTCAATTACAAATTTTTAAAAAAAGTTTTATTTTCCTCTTTCGCTTTAAATAAACAAAAAATTTTTTTAAAAATTTAAAATAAAAAAAAAAAAAAAAAATTTTTAAAAAATAAAAAAAAAAATAAAAAAAAATTTTAATTAAATTGTTTAAAAATTTTAAAATTTTTAAATTTTAATTTAAAAAATTTAATAATTTTTTAATTAAAAAAAAATAATAATTATTCCAAACCAATTTTTTAAAATTTATATTAAATAATTATAAAATTTAAAAAAAAATAATTAAACAAATTAAAAAAAAAATAAAATAAAAAATATTTAAATAAAATTAATGTTTTCAAAAAAATATTTTAAATTTCACACCAATTTAACTCAACGTATTTTAAAATAAATTTTCAACTCCAATTTATTTATAATTTTAAAAAAAAATTTTTTTAAAATTAAAACTACAATTTACCAATGTTTTTTATTTTTAAAAAAATAGAATTTATAAATAGAAATTAATTAAATTTAAATTATTTAATTTTTATTAACAATTAATTTCAACCACTAAAAAACTAAAGAACCATTTTTAAATTAAATTATAAAAATTTAATTATTTAAAATTTTATTTTAAAAACCAATAAAAACAAAACATTTAAAATTTATTTAAAAAAAAATAAAAAAAAATTTAAAAAAATTAAATTTAAAAAATTTATTAAAATACTTTTTGTTAAAAATAACATTAATAAATTTAAAAAATGTAAAATAAAAAAAACATAAAAAATAATTAATTAATAAAAAAAAAAATTTTTAAAAGCGTACAAAATAATAAACATATGTAATACTGACACTACAACAGACACGACGAGTATGCGGTTGATTCTTTTGATGGAGTATAAGTAGGATACATAGTTTTAAAATGTTTTCCAAAAGATATAAAAAGTTACGAAAATGGTGGCAGAAGATAACATTACTGGTTTACAGATTAAAATTATTGAAAAAGCCAGGGGAGAGTAACTCATGATTGGAGTGGTAACAATTGACCGCGTGCCACAAACTATTGCGAATCCGCGCTTGTTTTTATATAACTTATGTTAGTGATTTTCTGTAGAAAAGAGTTAAGCATGCTAAGAGGTTACCAAGTAAGGCAACAAGCAATCCGTCCTTTTCCACTTCTTTTTGTCCATCGATCTAGCCTCATGTCATATGAGCGCAGATGTGTCATGCTGCCGTTATTAACCCAAAAAATAAGCCCTGCATGTCGGTCTTCAGTTGGAGAAAAATATAAATCTTTGTATACGTTCCTAGAACAAAGGCAGGAGAATGGACCAGTAAGGCAGAAAGGAATTTGTAGATGACAGTAAGCAAAGGGAAAAGACAAGATGCCAAAGAGTGATATTAGAGGAAGTTAGAAGCAGAAGATGGAGGAACTATGTACAACAGACCCGATATCCCTACGGGGGGCTTTTCCCCATATGCAGTATGTCGATCAATTTCACTCGTTCTTTCCCGCCATCCCTTCCATGCAGGGAACTTGATTTGTTTCTTGCTACAGTTATATTGAATGATGCAGCAATAATCTGCCCAATGGTACACAGGATTTTGCATTATACAGACACATGCACAACTATGCGATTAGCATTGCACATATGCATGGCACTCTTTACATTTTGCAATGTGGAGAACTCAGTGTGCACCCTCCTGGATAGTCAAACTTTAAAATTATCCCTCACTATAGTCTCACGCACCTGGATATCCTTTCAAACCAAATGGTTATGGCACCAGACCAGGTCAACTGAGGTATGTCAAAAATAGTGCCCTCAACAAACGGTCGAACAAAATTACTCCAAAACGTGACGGAGAACCTCAGTAACAAGTTAGACATAGTTATAGAACTCGAAGGCACTGGCACTGTGCAAATCTGAGCTTCAAAAGGTTTTGATTTAAAGCTGAACTGCACAGCAAGTAAAATTAATATATGTGAAAACGAGAAAGACTTGGGAATAACTTTTGATCCAGCTTTGAAATTTGGATACACATATATACAGAAGGTAACCAGTAAAGCTAATCAAGTAATGGGTTTAATCAAAAGATCATTTGACTATCTTTATAAAGATATATTTGTTAAATTATACAAGGCTATGGTTCGACCTCGCATAGAATATGGCAACTGTTAATTGAGTAATATTAAAACTACTGCTATCAGTAATAGATTATATTAAGTTACATTAAGTTTCTTTACCCTTTCATTAGATTAACTATGATGAGCTGTTGATGTTTTTCGTTTTTCTTCGCATTATGTTTGCCGTAATTCGCTCTGAATTCATTTATACACATGAATGTTGATCATTGATGGGATGAAAGAGTGAGTGAAAGCAGGAATTGTGGAATGAATGAAGAGAAGGAATACAAATTATTGAATACAAAAGAATATGGCAACTGTATATGGCATCCTAACCTAAAAAGACAATCAATAGTAATTGAAAAAGTTCAGAGAAGATCCACAAAATTTGTTAAAGCAAGTAAAAATATGTCTTACGAGGAACGTTTAAATTTTCTAAAATTACCATCATTAAAATGAAGAAGGCTTAGAGGGGACCTTATTCAAACCTATACAATTGTACATAATCTTGATGATATAAATTACAATGACTTTTTCATAAAATGTACAGTAGACAAAACAAGAAATAGCGATGGTAAATTGTTTCTTAACAGATCTAATACTAACACCCGCAAAAACATTTTTACTAACCGTGTTGTTCATATGTGGAATGATCTACCAATTGACATAAAGAATGCACCTAGCATTAATGAATTCAAAAATCTTTTGGACGAAAACCCAAATTTGAAAACAAAATTTAAATGTTTCGATGAATAATAAAAAAATATATAAAAAAGCCATTCTCTTAAAGATTTATCTTTTTTTTAATTAGTTTTTGATTTAAGAGACGCAAACCACTAAATAATTTGTCAAGTCAAATTCATTGAGAAGGGGCGTAACAAAGACTCTCTCTCTCTCTCTCTCTCTCTCTCTCTCTCTCTCTCCTCTCTCTCTCTCTCTCTCTCTCACAAACACGCACGCACATCCACAAGTTTACACAAAATAGTTCTACAAAAGAAACAAAAACCATTTCCAAAAACAGTTTTGTATGCATGTATTTATGCACATGCACACTTTCTCGTGCAGCTATGTAAGAAATGTTGGCTCATGCGCGCGCTTTTATAACAATCAACACAATCATGTACTCTGATTCATTGTCCGGTTTCTTCTGTGGTTTTGAGATAGTGAGATTATCGTCCAATTGGTCGTCGACCCTTATGGGCGTTAACACTTCTGTGGTGGTGACCAACTTCTTTCAGTATATAACTATTGTATTTAATTTATTACGCACACGGTGTGTGTGTGTGTGCGCGCGCGGTGTGTATGTTGTGTGCTCTGTCGGTGTGTATGTTGTGTGCTCTGTCGGTGTGTATGTTGTGTGCTCTGTCGGTGTGTGACCAGAAGCTCCAGTAGTAGCTTCACTTGTTAAGATCTTCTCTGAACAAAGCCACAATAACAAACAATCAAAAGATAGGGCACATCAAGAGGCCGCGAGGCCTGGCTGCCCTGAAGATCTGACCTGTGTGTATGTTGTGTGCTCTGTCGGTGTGTGACCAGAAGCTCCAGTAGTAGCTTCACTTGTTAGGATCTTCTCTGGTGTGTATGTTGTGTGCTCTGTCGGTGTGTGACCAGAAGCTTCAGTAGTAGCTTCACTTGTTAGGATCTTCTCTGGTGTGTTTGCGTGCGTGTGCGCATATATACATTTGCACGACTGGCCTGTTACCCAACCTCGTGCAGGTTAACATCTTAAAGGGGCACCATGACGGATGATTTTTTTTAGCAAAAAATACATGTCTTAATTAATGGGCTGAATGGCAATCACCTGGCATGACAGCAGACGACTCACAATATCAAAGAGTCTGAGATATATTTCTTGCGCTTTGTTTGGTAACAGAGCAAACACAAGTGGAAACATCTGTCCCAAATAAAGAACGTGGATCGTACGACCGTGTAGAGCTGGGTAAACAGACTTGGATAAACTGAAAATGTCACTTTCTGTCCATGAATATTTCACAGCTGGAAGAAAGAAGCTCCAGATTTTTGTCTGTTGAAAAAAAAGAATTTTGTCATCCATTCCTTCATCTGCTAACAAGAACGGCTCGTGATCGATTGTCTCAGTCCATTTACTGGTCATTGCAATGCTTCGAAGTTGAGTAGGCAATGGTGGAATCAACTTTGTCCTTTTTCTCTACAGAATAGTTTTGACACTGTCGTAGGTTGGAGCAGCAACATCCCGAGGTTCCTCTTCAAATGCTGGATCATACCGGTACAGGTGTTTTATCGGCTGGTGTTGGTGGTTCTTATCCTTCACTTTCGTTTTGAGTTCAGCCAGCTTCGTCGTTCTCTCCACCTTTTCTTTGTGTTCTTCGTGATTGTGACTTTTCGTTCGGCTGATGAAGGAGCTGTTCAGTGTTGGCATTGGTTACCGCTGCTGCTTTGCAACCTGGTCAGGTCAGATCTTCAGGGCAGCCAGGCCTCACGGCCTCTTGATGTGCCCTATCTTTTGATTGTTTGTTATTGTGGCTTTGTTCATTAATCAGATTGGCACCGCTGTGGCGCTTTTTGAACTATCATTGTCGTCTTAATCATAATTGTATTTGAAAACATTAATTTTGGGGTCACTATCTAGGAGGTTTTTGAAATGGTTAATGTTGGAAGCAAGTTTAGTTTGTGCAGGGAGATTGTTCCAGTGCTGGGTGACTCTATTAGAAAAGAAGTTTTTTCTCATATTAGTTCTACTGTATTGGGTTAGTATTTTTAGATCACTGTTACGGGTTCTCAAATCGTTAGACAATTGAAACAAATGCTTGTTAGTTCTGTCAGGGTTATTCAAAATTTTATATACAGTTATCAAATCTCCCCTTACTCTTCTAAATTTTAAGGATGGTAAACTTAACTTATGAAGTCTGTCCCCATATTCCAAATTTTGTATTGATTTTATTAATTTGGTTGCTCGCCTTTGTACCCTTTCAATTTGTGTAGATTGTCTTTTAAGAAAAGGGTTCCAAATTAGATTTCCATACTCAAGATGAGGTCTTACTAAACTTTTATATAGGTTCAAAAAAACTTCTGTATTTAATTCCATAAAACTTCTTCTAATTAAACCCAATATTCTATTGGCCTTGTTTACTGCTGTTGTAATGTGTTTATCAAATTTGAGTTTAAAATCAAATATGACTCCTAAGTCTTTTTCATCTGAACAGGTTGAACCTGTCCTATATTCTGTACACCTCCAGAAGACTTTGTCATCCACTTTGCGATTGACTGTGTATAAACAATTCTGTATCTTCAGATATCTGGTGCTGCCTCTCCCAGGTACATAGACAGCCATCTCGATTAGACGTGCATAACAGAAACTGATTTCAAAACAGAAATAGAAAAGGATGAAATACGTATAGTGAACCCAGGTAAAGAGAACTCACCTTCAGTCTACAAAAAAAAACCACCCGCAGTCTTCGCCAAAACAGATCGTGCATTAAAAACAACTCACACTCTATTTTGTGTTAACAGGTCACACTCGTACAAACCCTGTCTGATTAGACCGAGCGGTACAGGTACCTAGATGACCCAAACCGGATTTAGATTGAACGGGAATTAGACGCATTGGGAATAGATTCGGCGGGATTAGACCCAGTGGGATTAGATCCACTGGGCCGCCCCCAACGTCACGACCAGTCCTGATCGAGTCATATGAGGCAGTCGCATACTGCATAGTTTGTCTCCATCTAAAGAGAAGGCGTGTGCCGTCTCTTTACTAATGGCTGCCAAATCGTTTGCACGAAATTTTCGCAATACAATCCTTTTTCTTTAAAACAAAAAATTGTTGTTACCGTTTATCTAAACCGGGAGTTTCGCTCACAACAAAGGAAATAGCTCCATTTTTGTTTTATTGCACTTCAAAAAAAGAAGAGTGACCTCCACCCACCCCATCCAAAATGGACTCTCTCCGGCATCTCCGCCAAGGAGGAATCATCAGTCGCCGTTTTGACGGTTTAATTTATAGGAAACCAGAGCAAGGTGAGTGTTCCGATCCTTGAAAAGGCTGTCTTTCTGGTGATCTCGACGTGTTTCTTGCAAAAACTCATCCGTCAGGGTCCACCTTTAAGCCAGTTAAAAGCAATCACAAGTGTGATGTACACTGCAAGTCAGTCTCCCAATGAACTTTCTGATATAATACATCAGCTTTTCCACGGAGTTCAGTTTATGGCATTCCAAACGTCAAACAATTATTTGCATGATTTTTAGTGGTAAAATGAGGCACTTTCCTCATTCTGTGCACAGAATTCATTCTGTGGTGCACACAATTTATTGTATGCACAGAATTCATTCTGTGGCACACACAATTCACTCTGTAGGACATAATTCATTCTGTACGACAGAATTCATTTCTGTGGCACACACAATTCATTCTGTAGGACATAATTCATTTATGTGGCACACACAATTCATTCTGTACGACAGAATTCATTTCTGTGGCACACACAATTCATTCTGTAGGACAGAATTCATTCTGTAGGACAGAATTCATTCTGTAAGACACATATTTCATTATGTGCACCAAATTTATTCTGTGAGATACACATTTCATTTTGTGCGCAGAATGAATTCTGTCCTACAGAATAAATTCTGTACTAACAGAATTCATTCTGTCGGAAACACAATTCATTCTATGGAGAACGAGGCTCATTCGCATACAAAGTGACGTCACGGGTGTTAGACATTGACCTACTAAGCTCCTCAAGGGAGCGTCGTTCTCCATAGAATGAATTGTGTTTCCCACAGAATACATTCTATAGGACAGAATTCATTCTATAGGACAGAATTTATTCTGTAGGATAGAATTCATTCTGTACGACAGAATTCATTCTGTGGGATAACAGAATTCATTCTGTGCACAAAATTTATTCTGTGGGACACAGAATTCATTCTGTGCAGAAAATGAAATGTGTATCCCACAGAATAAATTTTGTGCACAGAATGAATTCTGTCCTACAGAATGAATTCTGTCCTACAGAATGAATTGTGTGTGCCACAGAATGAATTCTGTCCTACAGAATGAATTCTGTCCTACAGAATGAATTGTGTGCACCACAGAATGAATTGTGTGCACAGAATGAGGAAAGTGCCTCATTTTACCACTAAAAATCATGCAAATAATTGTTTGACGTTTGGAATGCCATAGAGTTTTAGCAAAGACACTCAGTAGAAATATAGTAAGCTCCTTGGTTTTATATGGGGCTCAAAAATGATAAAATACCAGTTCAGTAGTTAACTGGCTTTAATATACCAGTTAAGTAGTTAACTGTCTTTTCTTATTCCAGTCATGGATGCTATAATTAATTATTATGTAGTGTCCATGTTCCAGTTAAGTAGTTAACTGATATAATCATCTTCCGTTTCCGGCAAAAGAAAAGTCAGTTAACTGTTAATTGGAATAAGAAAATGTAACTTAACAGTTAAGTGGCATTTTGTCAAGAAAACCAACTCCTTAACTGATTTCTGTAACACAAAATCCCATTGGATGTACTGCAGATCAGCAATATTTTCCCATTTACACTGTGAAAGAGTTGCATACCTTCAATATCATTTTTTTATTAGCAATTTTTTTTTATCGCGGATTGTACCTGCAGTACCTCCAGGATCTGCCCAGAGCTTTGAATGATGGTTGGTTGATCGTTCATCCCATATGTGCTGTTTTGCAACCGAGTGGACGTAAAACCTACATTTCAAACGCCGACCAATTACAATACGTGTTGCAAAACCTTCAGAAAATAATAGCTCTCAGACGGAAAAGCAGTTAAGTGATATTTCGAAATGTCAGTTAACTAGTTAACTGAAATCGCTTATTAACTGGTATAAGCGATTTCCGCTTCCGGTAAAACAAAGTCAGTTAACTGAATTAGAAAAGCCAGTTAAGTAGTTAACTGGTATTTTATCAATTCTGAACCTCATAGTTTTAGCTCCGTGGCTTTATCTCTTGTCAATCCCAATCATACTTTTCGCATAACCGGGGCGCGGGCGAATCAAATTCCAGACATGTCCGGGCATGAAGTGTTGGCACATATTTTTTTTATTGGCCGTGTTGGGAAAATGTTTTGGTGCTTGGTTTTTAATTTAAAGTAAGCTTTAAAGTAAATGTGTGATAGACGGCTCAAAATCTCCAAATTTAAGCCCCAAGAGCTTTGCACTCGAACTTCCGGTTGAATATCATGGTGATGGTGGTTCCAGTCTGCATTGAACTTGGGTTCGAACTGTCAAATCCACTTTCAAGACTTTGTGTTTAAAACTGTCGATGTATGAGCACACACCCTAGGTGTAGATATCAGAGTGTAGTAGTTCTATTACTGAAAGTTCACACAGCGATTTATTAAGCCATTGTGTGCTGTTGGAAAACAAACTTTTAAAGAACTGAGAGTGAGAGCTCTTCTCTAGACCTGTGTCAGTGTGTTCACACGCAGACAGTGTGACTGTGAGTGTGAATAACACTAGGCCTAACACTACAACAGTTGGCTGAGTGAAGACAGGGCGATAGGCCTACACAGTCACGTACACAGAACTTCTACCACTCCAGAACTGACCAGCTAAACGTGTTAAGATGGACGAGCTTTACGCAAAGCGCTTGCCAGTGGTGATTAAATCACAGGACAAGGAAGACAGGTAATAATATAGTTTTAAGTTTATAACTAATTGTGATAAAAGGGCCTGCTACTAGCAGGCCCTTTTATAGCAGTGCTGGTGCTACATGTACTGATGTAGTGTTGTTGAGGGCAATTCGCACATGACCGAGCAATTCACACAAAGACTAAGAGACCGCTTTACTCTTTATTCTCTTCGTCTATCACATCAAATCTGGCTTTCTCTGTTGGGAGTCGGGGCCTGACTCAGCTTTCTCACGCACGCTCTCCACAATTACACTTCAGATCGCTCAGAGTTCATTCCCATCATTCCGAATTCATTCACTCGCACGTGCACGACATTCTAAGCATTCTAACTTCGCCCTCTCACATACATCTTACATGATACATATGATTCGGATCTGAATGCGATGCGATTTTGACGATGTGACTGTGAGTCATGATTCACTTGATATTCATGTATTGGGTCTACTTGAGTATACTGTATAGTGAGCGAAAATGGCAGAATTATTTTTAGACGGAAGTGTATCACATGAATCATGACCCAATCGCATCGTATCCCCATACGATTTTATGCGTGTATGGCGCCTGTCGCAGCCAAAATAGTCGCTCGTTCAAATAATTCGCCCGGCTACTATGAGAGTGTGTATTTGCGACATTGAGCATGAACCACAAATTTCACTTTTTTCTAGGGTTAGGGATAGGGTTAGGGTTAGGTAAATGGTTCAAGTAAAGAAAGAGTTAAATTTGTGGTTGTCGCAAATAAACACTCTCATAGTAGCGGGCGATTTATTTGAACGAGCGACTATTTTGACTGCGACAGCGCCGGCTTAAGTCACTAACTGACCAAGTGTCAAACCATATGTTTTTGGCATGGATTTCGCTCCAGATGGCTGGAGTGCCTGTGCCAATTACTGACCAAGTGTCAAACCATATGTTTTTGGCATGGATTTCGCTTCAGATGGCTGGAGTGCCTGCGCCAATTACTGACCAAGTGTCAAATCATATGTTTTTGGCATGGATTTCGCTCCAGATGGCTGGAGTGCCTGCGCCAATTACTGACCAAGTGTCAAATCATATGTTTTTGGCATGGATTTCGCTCCAGATGGCTGGAGTGCCTGCGCCAATTACTGACCAAGTGTCAAATCATATGTTTTTGGCATGGATTTCGCTCCAGATGGCTGGAGTGCCTGCGCCAATTACTGACCAAGTGTCAAATCATATGTTTTTGGCATGGATTTCGCTTCAGATGGCTGGAGTGCCTGCGCCAATTACTGACCAAGTGTCAAATCATATGTTTTTGGCATGGATTTCGCTCCAGATGGCTGGAGTGCCTGCGCCAATTACTGACCAAGTGTCAAATCATATGTTTTTGGCATGGATTTCGCTTCAGATGGCTGGAGTGCCTGCGCCAATTACTGACCAAGTGTCAAATCATATGTTTTTGGCATGGATTTCGCTCCAGATGGCTGGAGTGCCTGCGCCAATTACTGACCAAGTGTCAAATCATATGTTTTTGGCATGGATTTCGCTTCAGATGGCTGGAGTGCCTGCGCCAATTACTGACCAAGTGTCAAATCATGTTTTTGGCATGGATTTCGCTCCAGATGGCTGGAGTGCCTGTGCCAATTACTGACCAAGTGTCAAATCATATGTTTTTGGCATGGATTTCGCTTCAGATGGCTGGAGTGCCTGCGCCAATTACGCGTAGATGACGCATGTTTACACCTTGTAAAGTTGCAATGCGCCTGTCTCAGTGTCTGGCGTAATGCGCCTGTTTGGCGCATGCCAATCATAGAGCACGAGTGGAGAGAGAGAGACTGGAGAGAGAGAAAGAGAGAGAGTGTCCTTTCAATTAGATTTTTTTTCATCAGGTCACAAATTATGTTATAACATACGTAATTCAGTCATCCTAAAATTGTTTTGTAAGCACAAAAACTTGCATGGTCTTTTTTTTCCTTCTAGATCTACAACTACATGACCGTAAACTTATGGACTAAGCTTGCATGTCATGGGTTTACATTCAAAATGTTCAATCTACCTCCCCCCCCCCTTTTTTTTTCTTCAGAAAAGCATCCATTCATCTGAGAATGGAGCTGCAGACAGTGACAAGTCCACTGACGAAAAAGGTAAGAATAAATCATGATCGACATGGTGACATCACCACCGCTGTTTACTGATTTAGAGTTCAGGCACATTGTTGTAGCCAATTAAATTTAAAAATGCTGTTTATAAATATTGAAATGAATAAGGGGACTCCCTCCACCAAAGTTATTTTTGACAACCCCGCCCAGCATATTACGGGCAACAGCCATAGGGAATGTTGCCTCCCTTATTCATTTCACTATCTCCTCCTATTCCTATTCTGCTGTTTACATTGTACTTAACAGGATCTGTTCAACATTGGAATAACTTGTAAAACCAACTTACATCAATTTGATTTAAATAGTTTAAAGAAAAAAATTTAATGTGATTTTTAACTATTTTAGTATTTATACTTTAAAATCTTAGGAAATGAATGCAACTTTTGTTCTGTTTCTGTTATAGAACTAGAAGTGAAGATTAGCGTTGAATCTGTTTAAACAATCTTTCTGTTGTTTTTGTTGTTGACTTTATGGCTGTTTTGTTTTTAAAGTGATGATTATGAATGATATGATAATTGACATGGATGCAGTGATGTACCGAGGATCGAAAAGTGATAGGACAAACTGTCCTGAGACAAGAGAAATCAATGGGACAATGTCCTGGCTCTTGCAGATATTTTTCAGACAAAGTGTGCCAGTGTTAAAAATGTAACCAGACTTTATGGCTGTTTTGTTTTTAAAGTGATGATTATGAATGATATGATAATTGACATGGATGCAGTGATGTACCGAGGATCGAAAAGTGATAGGACAAACTGTCCTGAGATAAGAGAAATCAATGGGACAATGTCCTGGCTCTTGCAGATATTTTTCAGACAAAGTGTGCCAGTGTTAAAAATGTAACCAGACATTTGTTCTGACAGAGAAGAACAAAATATGACATTTTCATTTTTAATAGGTCAATGGCCTGAGACCGGGGCCTGGGGACATCACTGATGGATGGTTTTGTTTCAGGAGCTGCTGGTTCGGCTGACGGACGACAGAGATCTGTTCTTCCTCTACACCCTGTGCCTAGGGGAGGAGGACTTCCAAAGGTACTGCACATGTATGCAAGCACTTTGAGTGCCATGTAGTTTGTAGACTGCTAAGTCATGTGTATCACTGTATGCTTTTCCCCAATAATTGTGTGATGCCTTTGTAAAGTGCGATTAGCCCACTAAAGATTAATTATTACTTTTCTTGTTTTTTGACGTTCTTGGTTGTCCGTTACATCTCAACCAACAAGAGGTGAATAACTATTTTTTGAGTGCGCATGCGTTCCTTTAAGTTTAACGGTAAAGTCACTGACATAAGCTCTAAGAATAGCTAAGCACATGGCAGGGTACTTGGCATTTAATGTCTTTGCATTTGGTGGGAGTGAAGTGTGATGTACTGGACGAATGTAATTCGCCCATGGGGCTAGAAGAGTTCATTTGGATGCTCGGAACTGTCGCCCAATCCACTGGGTTCAGACCATGTAGCAACATTTCACCTGACAATTTTTTTAAAATCTGCAAAGATGCACATTAGCAACCCCCCAATCAGCAAAGATGCAGATTGACACCCCCCCTCCTCCATTTCTGGGTTCTTTCCGTTTTATCAGTCTTGCCTTTCTTACTGCAGGTTGAGCACTTAAACCTGTATCGTTTTCGAATTGAACGTTAATTTTCATCCATTTAAACAATTAAAAATACACATGCATTCGCTGATAGTAGAATAATGATAAAGGCAAGACATACAGACATACAGATAGAGTAAACTATCAGGTGACCCTCCACACATATTGAGACATTCAACCATTACATAAAGATAGAGTAAACTATCAGGTGACCCTCCACACATATTGAGACATTCAACCATTACATAAAGATAGAGTAAACTATCAGTTGACCCTCCACACATGAGACATTCAACCATTACATAAAGATAAACTATCAGGTGACCCTCCACACATATTGAGACATTCATTGTTTTGTGCTTTGATTCTGAACCACTGATTACTTACTAAGATAGAATTGTTTGTTTTCTTACCCTGGCTAAAAGACTCCAGGGATCATCCCAACAGCCGAAGCACTTGAACACCATGGTACAAATGCATCAGCTAGGGATGAGAACATTACGTGTGTGACCGGTTTTGATTACCCCGCCATGTGGGCAGCCACACTCCAACTTTGGAGGATGATAGAATTAACATTGCTGCACCTATAAATCCAGTTAATCTTTGTCGCAAAGGTTTTGACTTTGTCTGTTGGTCTGTCTCTGTGTTTTGTATAACAAACAGAATTCAATTATCACCATGGCCCTCGTTTAAAGAACCTTCCACTGTTCCAGTTCCTTGATTAGTTTTCAGTTTTGCACTGAATGTAAATTATGACTTGGAAACTGGATTTAAGGATTGTTTTTCAAATGATTATTATATGATTAGTGTGTGTGTGTGTGTGTGTGTGTGTGTGTGTGTGCAGCCTTAAGGTGCAGCAAGGTCTGTTGGTGGACTTTGCCTCCTTTCCCCAGAAGTTCATGGACCTTCTCAACATGTGTCTGACAGAGGAGCACAGAGACAACCCTAAGTCAGTATGCCGGTGTAATGTTCACTGTTTTATTGTGCTATATTAGCTATTGATCTATTTTTAGCTACTGTTTCCCCCAGAAGTTCATGGACCTTCTCAACATGTGTCTCACAGAGACAACCCTAAGTCAGTATGCCGGTGTAATGTTCACTGTTTTATTGTGCTATATTAGCTATTGATCTATTTTTAGCTACTGTTTCCCCCAGAAGTTCATGGACCTTCTCAACATGTGTCTCACAGAGACAACCCTAAGTCAGTATGCCGGTGTAATGTTCACTGTTTTATTGTGCTATATTAGCTATTGATCTATTTTTAGCTACTGTTTCCCCCAGAAGTTCATGGACCTTCTCAACATGTGTCGCACAGAGACAACCCTAAGTCAGTATGCCGGTGTAATGTTCACTGTTTTATTGTGCTATATTAGCTATTGATCTATTTTTAGCTACTGTTTCCCCCAGAAGTTCATGGACCTTCTCAACATGTGTCTCACAGAGACAACCCTAAGTCAGTATGCCGGTGTAATGTTCACTGTTTTATTGTGCTATATTAGCTATTGATCTATTTTTAGCTACTGTTTCCCCCAGAAGTTCATGGACCTTCTCAACATGTGTCTCACAGAGACAACCCTAAGTCAGTATGCCGGTGTAATGTTCACTGTTTTATTGTGCTATATTAGCTATTGATCTATTTTTAGCTACTGTTTCCCCCAGAAGTTCATGGACCTTCTCAACATGTGTCGCACAGAGACAACCCTAAGTCAGTATGCCGGTGTAATGTTCACTGTTTTATTGTGCTATATTAGCTATTGATCTATTTTTAGCTACTGTTTCCCCCAGAAGTTCATGGACCTTCTCAACATGTGTCTCACAGAGACAACCCTAAGTCAGTATGCCGGTGTAATGTTCACTGTTTTATTGTGCTATATTAGCTATTGATCTATTTTTAGCTACTGTTTCCCCCAGAAGTTCATGGACCTTCTCAACATGTGTCTCACAGAGACAACCCTAAGTCAGTATGCCGGTGTAATGTTCACTGTTTTATTGTGCTATATTAGCTATTGATCTATTTTTAGCTACTGTTTCCCCCAGAAGTTCATGGACCTTCTCAACATGTGTCGCACAGAGACAACCCTAAGTCAGTATGCCGGTGTAATGTTCACTGTTTTATTGTGCTATATTAGCTATTGATCTATTTTTAGCTACTGTTTCCCCCAGAAGTTCATGGACCTTCTCAACATGTGTCGCACAGAGACAACCCTAAGTCAGTATGCCGGTGTAATGTTCACTGTTTTATTGTGCTATTTTAGCTATTGATCTATTTTTAGCTACTGTTTCCCCCAGAAGTTCATGGACCTTCTCAACATGTGTCTCACAGAGACAACCCTAAGTCAGTATGCCGGTGTAATGTTCACTGTTTTATTGTGCTATTTTAGCTATTGATCTATTTTTAGCTACTGTTTCCCCCAGAAGTTCATGGACCTTCTCAACATGTGTCGCACAGAGACAACCCTAAGTCAGTATGCCGGTGTAATGTTCACTGTTTTATTGTGCTATATTAGCTATTGATCTATTTTTAGCTACTGTTTCCCCCAGAAGTTCATGGACCTTCTCAACATGTGTCTCACAGAGACAACCCTAAGTCAGTATGCCGGTGTAATGTTCACTGTTTTATTGTGCTATTTTAGCTATTGATCTATTTTTAGCTACTGTTTCCCCCAGAAGTTCATGGACCTTCTCAACATGTGTCTCACAGAGACAACCCTAAGTCAGTATGCCGGTGTAATGTTCACTGTTTTATTGTGCTATTTTAGCTATTGATCTATTTTTAGCTACTGTTTCCCCCAGAAGTTCATGGACCTTCTCAACATGTGTCGCACAGAGACAACCCTAAGTCAGTATGCCGGTGTAATGTTCACTGTTTTATTGTGCTATATTAGCTATTGATCTATTTTTAGCTACTGTTTCCCCCAGAAGTTCATGGACCTTCTCAACATGTGTCTCACAGAGACAACCCTAAGTCAGTATGCCGGTGTAATGTTCACTGTTTTATTGTGCTATTTTAGCTATTGATCTGTTTTTAGCTACTGTTTCCCCCAGAAGTTCATGGACCTTCTCAACATGTGTCGCACAGAGACAACCCTAAGTCAGTATGCCGGTGTAATGTTCACTGTTTTATTGTGCTATATTAGCTATTGATCTATTTTTAGCTACTGTTTCCCCCAGAAGTTCATGGACCTTCTCAACATGTGTCTCACAGAGACAACCCTAAGTCAGTATGCCGGTGTAATGTTCACTGTTTTATTGTGCTATTTTAGCTATTGATCTATTTTTAGCTACTGTTTCCCCCAGAAGTTCATGGACCTTCTCAACATGTGTCTCACAGAGACAACCCTAAGTCAGTATGCCGGTGTAATGTTCACTGTTTTATTGTGCTATTTTAGCTATTGATCTATTTTTAGCTACTGTTTCCCCCAGAAGTTCATGGACCTTCTCAACATGTGTCGCACAGAGACAACCCTAAGTCAGTATGCCGGTGTAATGTTCACTGTTTTATTGTGCTATATTAGCTATTGATCTATTTTTAGCTACTGTTTCCCCCAGAAGTTCATGGACCTTCTCAACATGTGTCTCACAGAGACAACCCTAAGTCAGTATGCCGGTGTAATGTTCACTGTTTTATTGTGCTATTTTAGCTATTGATCTATTTTTAGCTACTGTTTCCCCCAGAAGTTCATGGACCTTCTCAACATGTGTCGCACAGAGACAACCCTAAGTCAGTATGCCGGTGTAATGTTCACTGTTTTATTGTGCTATATTAGCTATTGATCTATTTTTAGCTACTGTTTCCCCCAGAAGTTCATGGACCTTCTCAACATGTGTCTCACAGAGACAACCCTAAGTCAGTATGCCGGTGTAATGTTCACTGTTTTATTGTGCTATTTTAGCTATTGATCTATTTTTAGCTACTGTTTCCCCCAGAAGTTCATGGACCTTCTCAACATGTGTCGCACAGAGACAACCCTAAGTCAGTATGCCGGTGTAATGTTCACTGTTTTATTGTGCTATTTTAGCTATTGATCTATTTTTAGCTACTGTTTCCCCCAGAAGTTCATGGACCTTCTCAACATGTGTCTCACAGAGACAACCCTAAGTCAGTATGCCGGTGTAATGTTCACTGTTTTATTGTGCTATATTAGCTATTGATCTATTTTTAGCTACTGTTTCCCCCAGAAGTTCATGGACCTTCTCAACATGTGTCGCACAGAGACAACCCTAAGTCAGTATGCCGGTGTAATGTTCACTGTTTTATTGTGCTATATTAGCTATTGATCTATTTTTAGCTACTGTTTCCCCCAGAAGTTCATGGACCTTCTCAACATGTGTCTCACAGAGACAACCCTAAGTCAGTATGCCGGTGTAATGTTCACTGTTTTATTGTGCTATATTAGCTATTGATCTATTTTTAGCTACTGTTTCCCCCAGAAGTTCATGGACCTTCTCAACATGTGTCGCACAGAGACAACCCTAAGTCAGTATGCCGGTGTAATGTTCACTGTTTTATTGTGCTATATTAGCTATTGATCTATTTTTAGCTACTGTTTCCCCCAGAAGTTCATGGACCTTCTCAACATGTGTCGCACAGAGACAACCCTAAGTCAGTATGCCGGTGTAATGTTCACTGTTTTATTGTGCTATATTAGCTATTGATCTATTTTTAGCTACTGTTTCCCCCAGAAGTTCATGGACCTTCTCAACATGTGTCGCACAGAGACAACCCTAAGTCAGTATGCCGGTGTAATGTTCACTGTTTTATTGTGCTATATTAGCTATTGATCTATTTTTAGCTACTGTTTCCCCCAGAAGTTCATGGACCTTCTCAACATGTGTCTCACAGAGACAACCCTAAGTCAGTATGCCGGTGTAATGTTCACTGTTTTATTGTGCTATATTAGCTATTGATCTATTTTTAGCTACTGTTTCCCCCAGAAGTTCATGGACCTTCTCAACATGTGTCGCACAGAGACAACCCTAAGTCAGTATGCCGGTGTAATGTTCACTGTTTTATTGTGCTATATTAGCTATTGATCTATTTTTAGCTACTGTTTCCCCCAGAAGTTCATGGACCTTCTCAACATGTGTCTCACAGAGACAACCCTAAGTCAGTATGCCGGTGTAATGTTCACTGTTTTATTGTGCTATTTTAGCTATTGATCTATTTTTAGCTACTGTTTCCCCCAGAAGTTCATGGACCTTCTCAACATGTGTCTCACAGAGACAACCCTAAGTCAGTATGCCGGTGTAATGTTCACTGTTTTATTGTGCTATATTAGCTATTGATCTATTTTTAGCTACTGTTTCCCCCAGAAGTTCATGGACCTTCTCAACATGTGTCGCACAGAGACAACCCTAAGTCAGTATGCCGGTGTAATGTTCACTGTTTTATTGTGCTATATTAGCTATTGATCTATTTTTAGCTACTGTTTCCCCCAGAAGTTCATGGACCTTCTCAACATGTGTCGCACAGAGACAACCCTAAGTCAGTATGCCGGTGTAATGTTCACTGTTTTATTGTGCTATATTAGCTATTGATCTATTTTTAGCTACTGTTTCCCCCAGAAGTTCATGGACCTTCTCAACATGTGTCTCACAGAGACAACCCTAAGTCAGTATGCCGGTGTAATGTTCACTGTTTTATTGTGCTATATTAGCTATTGATCTATTTTTAGCTACTGTTTCCCCCAGAAGTTCATGGACCTTCTCAACATGTGTCGCACAGAGACAACCCTAAGTCAGTATGCCGGTGTAATGTTCACTGTTTTATTGTGCTATATTAGCTATTGATCTATTTTTAGCTACTGTTTCCCCCAGAAGTTCATGGACCTTCTCAACATGTGTCGCACAGAGACAACCCTAAGTCAGTATGCCGGTGTAATGTTCACTGTTTTATTGTGCTATATTAGCTATTGATCTATTTTTAGCTACTGTTTCCCCCAGAAGTTCATGGACCTTCTCAACATGTGTCGCACAGAGACAACCCTAAGTCAGTATGCCGGTGTAATGTTCACTGTTTTATTGTGCTATATTAGCTATTGATCTATTTTTAGCTACTGTTTCCCCCAGAAGTTCATGGACCTTCTCAACATGTGTCGCACAGAGACAACCCTAAGTCAGTATGCCGGTGTAATGTTCACTGTTTTATTGTGCTATATTAGCTATTGATCTATTTTTAGCTACTGTTTCCCCCAGAAGTTCATGGACCACCTTCTCAACATGTGTCGCACAGAGACAACCCTAAGTCAGTATGCCGGTGTAATGTTCACTGTTTTATTGTGCTATATTAGCTATTGATCTATTTTTAGCTACTGTTTCCCCCAGAAGTTCATGGACCTTCTCAACATGTGTCTCACAGAGACAACCCTAAGTCAGTATGCCGGTGTAATGTTCACTGTTTTATTGTGCTATATTAGCTATTGATCTATTTTTAGCTACTGTTTCCCCCAGAAGTTCATGGACCTTCTCAACATGTGTCTCACAGAGACAACCCTAAGTCAGTATGCCGGTGTAATGTTCACTGTTTTATTGTGCTATTTTAGCTATTGATCTATTTTTAGCTACTGTTTCCCCCAGAAGTTCATGGACCTTCTCAACATGTGTCTCACAGAGACAACCCTAAGTCAGTATGCCGGTGTAATGTTCACTGTTTTATTGTGCTATATTAGCTATTGATCTATTTTTAGCTACTGTTTCCCCCAGAAGTTCATGGACCTTCTCAACATGTGTCGCACAGAGACAACCCTAAGTCAGTATGCCGGTGTAATGTTCACTGTTTTATTGTGCTATATTAGCTATTGATCTATTTTTAGCTACTGTTTCCCCCAGAAGTTCATGGACCTTCTCAACATGTGTCTCACAGAGACAACCCTAAGTCAGTATGCCGGTGTAATGTTCACTGTTTTATTGTGCTATATTAGCTATTGATCTATTTTTAGCTACTGTTTCCCCCAGAAGTTCATGGACCTTCTCAACATGTGTCGCACAGAGACAACCCTAAGTCAGTATGCCGGTGTAATGTTCACTGTTTTATTGTGCTATATTAGCTATTGATCTATTTTTAGCTACTGTTTCCCCCAGAAGTTCATGGACCTTCTCAACATGTGTCTCACAGAGACAACCCTAAGTCAGTATGCCGGTGTAATGTTCACTGTTTTATTGTGCTATATTAGCTATTGATCTATTTTTAGCTACTGTTTCCCCCAGAAGTTCATGGACCTTCTCAACATGTGTCGCACAGAGACAACCCTAAGTCAGTATGCCGGTGTAATGTTCACTGTTTTATTGTGCTATTTTAGCTATTGATCTATTTTTAGCTACTGTTTCCCCCAGAAGTTCATGGACCTTCTCAACATGTGTCTCACAGAGACAACCCTAAGTCAGTATGCCGGTGTAATGTTCACTGTTTTATTGTGCTATTTTAGCTATTGATCTATTTTTAGCTACTGTTTCCCCCAGAAGTTCATGGACCTTCTCAACATGTGTCTCACAGAGACAACCCTAAGTCAGTATGCCGGTGTAATGTTCACTGTTTTATTGTGCTATTTTAGCTATTGATCTATTTTTAGCTACTGTTTCCCCCAGAAGTTCATGGACCTTCTCAACATGTGTCGCACAGAGACAACCCTAAGTCAGTATGCCGGTGTAATGTTCACTGTTTTATTGTGCTATATTAGCTATTGATCTATTTTTAGCTACTGTTTCCCCCAGAAGTTCATGGACCTTCTCAACATGTGTCGCACAGAGACAACCCTAAGTCAGTATGCCGGTGTAATGTTCACTGTTTTATTGTGCTATTTTAGCTATTGCATAGCTGCCAACCTTTCTGTATTTCCCGGAATTTTTCCGGTTTCCAGCCGCAATTCCAGCCATTCTGTTTAGTGGTGTTAAATTCCGTATTCAAAATTTTCAAAAAACAACAACAAACGCTTAAAATCGAGTAGTCGA
This sequence comes from Phymorhynchus buccinoides, assembly GCA_017654935.2. Lineage (NCBI taxonomy): Eukaryota > Metazoa > Mollusca > Gastropoda > Neogastropoda > Raphitomidae > Phymorhynchus > Phymorhynchus buccinoides. The sequence continues at coordinate 60,453,954 of CM065689.1, forward strand.
CGTGCGTGCAGGTTTCCAATGCCGATCCATCTTTTTGGACCCGAAAACCATATTCTGCGCATGCGTACAAACTTTCTTTTCTTGCCAAGATGGCGTCAAAGAAAAGCGCACAGTCGAAAAGTCTGGCCTACCAGAAGTTTGTTCCCCGATATAAGAAGAATTTTCCGTATATTTACGAGTCGAAAGGCGAAAAGGCGGGGGAAAAAAAGTTATGCCTTCTGCACGGTATGTCGGAATGATTTCAAAATTTCGCACAGGGATCGAAGTGCAGCGCGAGTAGACGGACAGGCGTAAGATGAAAGTAGAAGTCCCCGCTGTGAAGAAGACGCCTTCGATAGCGTAATGTTTCTCTTCCGAAACGGACAACAGTTCAATCAATGTAGAGGTAGGCATTTATTTTGAAAGAGTTTTTGTTTATTGAAAAGAAAAGAAACGTCACATATTTTTCCATTTCTCTTCTAATGATTACAATGCCAGTCTCTCTCTCTCTCTCTCTCTCTCTCTCTCTCTCTCTCTCTCTCTCTCTCTCTCTCTCTCTCTCTCTCTCTCTCTCTCTCTCTCTCTCTCTCTCTCTCTCTGCTTTGTTTCTTGATTGACTTCTTTATGTTTTGCTTTAAGCTGTACTTAATTAAATTAATAGTTCATCTTATACTCCTAAAAAGCGTGACATGATCAGCCATGCTTATCCTCATTAAAAAAATCTCTCTCTCTCTCTCTCTCTCTCTCTCTCTCTCTCTCTCTCTCTCTCTCTCTCTCTCTCTCTCTCTCTCTCTCTCTCTCTCTCTCTCTCTCTCTCTCTCTCTCTCTCTCTCTCTCTCTCTCTCTCTCTCTCTCTCTCTCTCTCTCTCTCTCTCTTTCTCACAACCTGTCAGTGTCATTAGGTATTACAGCCCTCTAAAATGCGAGTAAATCACTCGCATTGGCGACTTAAATTTTGTCCTGGCGACTAAATAAATGTAAATCAATCGCCAATGGCCAGTAACAAATCTGACTGCCGCTCGCAAGGCTCTTCGGGGAATTCCCTGCAGGCAGGTAGGCCTAGTTGAGTCGGCAACGCATGCGGCGGACATTTGGCTGCAAAGGCATCGCTATCCCTAGGCCAAACGATACTAGTTTTACGGTTTTAAATGTGCACGAGCAGTTTTAGTCCTCATTGGTTGTTAAAAGTGCTCGAGCAAAAAAACCCGACGTATCAGCGTGGTTTCTCCTAAAAGTGCTCGAGCAAAATTAATAAAAGTGCTCAAGCTGATTTATTATGTAAATTGCCTGTGCAAAACAAGGTTACATTATCATTGGTTGATAAAAGTGCTCGAGCAAGATTACCGACCAATTAGCGTTTTTTCTCCTAAAAGTGCTCGAGCAGAATTCCCTGTCTCAGCTAGGCCTAAACTCAGCGTGCAAGGCTTGGGCCCACACTTATCTGTACAGCCAATCAGAATGCTTCTCTTTCGCGGACAATGGTAGCAGACGCTTTCTTTATCAACTGCTGCAGCCGTGACTTTCTTGGAAAATGGCGAGTTGAAAGAGAAACCAACCTGAACAGAAATCTGCGTTTTTTCGCTGTTGCAATAAACCAAGGCAGAACTACCAGTAATTAGTCAGACAAACACGATGATAAGCAAATTGATCCAGGTAGGGTTTCATCAGATTCTGAACAGCCATCTAAGGCTAAACTAAGGCTCACAGCAACACTGGTAACACAGACTTTGTTTCCGAGGGGGGTGGGGTGGAGGAGGGTTAGGGTTATTATTCCAAAAAGATAATTAGCTGAAAAGGTTCATAAAATACAGCTTTATGTTTGGTAAGAAAGGCAAAAATGGAAAATTGGAATTAACCGAGAAATGGGGGGGGGGGGGGGGGGGGGGGGGGGTCACATCTTTACCTTTGCAAAAAAAGTGTCGTCAGTAGGGGGCTTAGTAGGTGGTGTCCTGAACAGGCTCCACTGAACTCCACCGAAGTGACTCAGCAGAAGTGCAGTGTCTCCTCGGTTGGTTGCCTCCTGACAGCCTAACATAGATTCGCTCCCCTTGGACTGCTGGTCTCGGTTTCTGCGACTTGAACAAACCCGGGTGTAGCTGCGAATTAGGATTCAGAACGAGCGGCGTGGGAGCAACGCCACTGTACAGCCCAGAAGATGGGACAGCAAAAAAAAAAAAAAAAAAAAAAAAAAAATTCCCAAAATACGTGCTGGCGACTAAAATTTTTGGTTTACTAGCCATTGGCGATTGAGTCAAAAAAGCAATCGTAGAGGGCTGTATTAGCTTTTTGAACCAATTATTACTAGTCTCTGGACTTGGGGTCAACCCCCTTCAACCTTCTCCCCCCCCCCCCCCCCCCCCCCCCCCTCCCCCCCCCCCCCCCCCCCCCCCCCCCACCCCCCCCCCCCCCCCCCCCCCCCCCCCGCCCCAGTGAGTAGGTAATATAAACATTGTTTTTTTTTAATCCAGTATGTAATGATGGGGTGGACACAAATATACCGGGTACTATTATCTGTGTGTGTGTGACTGTGTGTGTTAGTTGTTACATGGTCATGTGTGTGTGTTTTGAGTATTCATAAATGCAATTTAGATTGTTTTTTAAAACTATGTTATCTTGTCAGGAGATGACGAGATTGCTCATAAGAGTATAAAAAATGCTTCAGCTTCAGGGGCCTGTGCACCCTGACCCCCGCTTTCTCAGAAGGGGGGCAAGCCCCCCTCCAGAACCCCACCAGATTCCTTATTTTGCTTCTCAAAGGTTGGCAGCTATGCTATTGATCTATTTTTAGCTACTGTTTCCCCCAGAAGTTCATGGACCTTCTCAACATGTGTCGCACAGAGACAACCCTAAGTCAGTATGCCGGTATAATGTTCACTGTTTTATTGTGCTATATTAGCTATTGATCTATTTTTAGCTGTTGTGCTATTTTAATAATCTTAGCTACTGTTTCCCCCAGAAGTTCATGCTAGGAGCTTGCCATGGCTAAAGATAATCCCCGCATAACTATGCAGAACATAACAACATTTTGATGTAGCCTTGGTGTTCTAGCTTACATCCTGGTTATGTACAAACTCACCTTGGCATAAGACTGCCAGAGACTCAGACCAATTGACATAAGTTAGAACACCAAGGCTACTTAAAAATGTTATGTTCTGCATAGTTATGCAGGGATTGTCTTTAGCCATGGCAAGCTCCCAGCATAAAATCATCAGTTGAAAATCCTCCGAAGTCAGAGTGTGGCTGCCCGCGTGGCAGGGTAATCAAAACCGGTCACACTCATAATGTTCTTCAAGTCAAGTCAAGTCAAGTACACTTTATTATCTCAACAGAGAAATGACATTCAGGTGCAACATCAAATCATTTTAAAAACATATCACAAAACAATGGCAGAAAGCACGATAACATTAAGACACATGGGATTAAATTAGGAACATATTTAAAGCAATCAACAACACAATGAACAGAAGCATAATAACATAGGCCTAATATTAAGATAGTAACATTAAGATACAGTGTTTCCCATAACACACATATGTGCGTCCCTGAAGCACAAAAATCACAGAGGGACTCTTTGATTTCAGCTCTGGGCGTCCCATGGGACGCACACTATTTTCAACAGACCGAGACAGCAGGGTTCATTCTTGGCGTCGGTCATCGGTCATTGACTCATAAACCTTCGATTTTGACGGATAGTTTTAGCAGGCAGGAGGTCATCTGACCGATTGATTTTTCGTCAAAGCAGTCAGCAACTTCAAGGATTCTGTCGTCTGCTAAACTTAGTTCTTCCGCGGCCTCGGACCATAATCAGAACTACAAAGTTGTATCTGGCGAAACGAACGCCGAAACGAAGAAATGGCGGCATTGCACATTCGGTAAAGCTTTTCCGATCCAACTTTTTGAAGACCAAATAAAGTTCCAGCGTGACAGTCTTCTAGTGCTAAACAAGATCGTTCTCGGCCTTTTGACAACAATTCGTGTTTAAAACCAGCCATGCCTCCCCAAAAGAAGCCACGAGTAGGAAAGGGGCAGAAGAATATGTTTGCTAGTTTCGGACTCGCTCAGACATCGTCTGCAACTTGTAGGATCGTTGGAATTAGGTCAAGCCACCCCAATTTTTCCATATCAAAACTCCGAACCCGATTTTCGCTTCGTGCCACAGCGGTCAGTCTGTTTGCTTTGGTTTTCCTGGTTGTCAGTCTTGTTTCTGACCATCCGGGGTTTTCCTTTCTAAAGCAGACACATGTCCGGTCATTCCAAAACGATCTTTGTTTACATCTGAATGCTTGTTCGCGAGAGTGAAGTGCTTCAACGTTTTAGGTCTGATTTCTTCGTTGACCAAATCTGAACGTTTTGTGCAAGTTCGACAGAGGAAAAAGCAGCAGCATCAAGCCGTTCTTTTAAAGATGTGAATGGCATCATCTCAAAAACATAAGCTACTGCATATGCAAGTGTGTGTGTATGCTTGTGTGTCTGTCTGCCTGTCTCTCTGTCCATATCTCGATCTGTTTGTCTCCCGCCCCCCCCCCCCCCCCCCCCCCGTCTCTCTCTCTCTCTCTCTCTCTCTCTCTCTGTAGTCAGCCTATTCCATTTCCAGGGGTTATGCACATGTGTTTGCCTGTGTGTTCACTGTGCATGTAGCATGTGTGTTTAGCATGTATTTGCTTTTGTTAAAGCATTTTTTATCATATACTTAGGGGACTCTTAAAAATACGAAAAGGACTCTTAAAATTTTGCACAGGGAGTCCCTGGGACTCTCACATTTCACCCCTATGGGAAACACTGAAGATACATGGGATCAGATTATGAGCATTCAAACCAAGACTACAATTATCAACCAAAACCACCATATCACAGAGTCTCGCTGCACATCATGAATAAATTACTGTATACATCTCTTTCTTATCACTAGCTGGTGCACTTGTACCATAGTGTTTGCTTCGGCTGTTGGGATGATCCCTGGAGTCTTTAAGCCAGGGTACGACAACAATAACAACATGTACAAACAATGAAGACTTCAACAATGATCTTGTTCTTCACCTACCTTTGGTTTTCTTCAGTCTTATCCAACCTCAGCAGGGCTCCCAATAGCCCCGCAAATCAAGGGGTCCCAGGGACTCCTTCACTTACAGTTTTGAGGGTCCTAGAGGCGGGATAGAGGGTCCCAGTGGCATTGCGAATGCTAAAAAGAAATTTTTCTGGTGCATCCCTGGGACCCCCTGCACATTCTTTAAGAGGGTCTTTTAGAATTTCAGTACTTCATAGTCGACCCCCAAATGGGGGTCCCTGTGAGCCCTGCTCAGTATTGCTACCACCCAACGGCCATCATTTCTGCAGTCCTATCCAACCTCAGTATTGCTACCACCCAACGGTCATCATTTCTCCAGTCCTATCCAACCTCAGTATTGCTACCACCCAACGGCCATCATTTCTGCAGTCCTATCCAACCTCAGTATTGCTACCACCCAACGGCCATCATTTCTCCAGTCCTATCCAACCTCAGTATTGCTACCACCCAACGGCCATCATTTCTGCAGTCCTATCCAACCTCAGTATTGCTACCACCCAACGGTCATCATTTCTCCAGTCCTATCCAACCTCAGTATTGCTACCACCCAACGGTCATCATTTCTCCAGTCCTATCCAACCTCAGTATTGCTACCACCCAACGGTCATCATTTCTGCAGTCCTATCCAACCTCAGTATTGCTACCACCCAACGGTCATCATTTCTCCAGTCCTATCCAACCTCAGTATTGCTACCACCCAACGGTCATCATTTCTCCAGTCCTATCCAACCTCAGTATTGCTACCACCCAACGGTCATCATTTCTCCAGTCCTATCCAACCTCAGTATTGCTACCACCCAACGGTCATCATTTCTCCAGTCCTATCCAACCTCAGTATTGCTACCACCCAACGGTCATCATTTCTGCAGTCCTATCCAACCTCAGTATTGCTACCACCCAACGGTCATCATTTCTCCAGTCCTATCCAACCTCAGTATTGCTACCACCCAACGGTCATCATTTCTCCAGTCCTATCCAACCTCAGTATTGCTACCACCCAACGGTCATCATTTCTGCAGTCCTATCCAACCTCAGTATTGCTACCACCCAACGGTCATCATTTCTGCAGTCCTATCCAACCTCAGTATTGCTACCACCCAACGGTCATCATTTCTGCAGTCCTATCCAACCTCAGTATTGCTACCACCCAACGGTCATCATTTCTGAAGTGGCCGCTATGCTGGAGACTGTAGTATAGTAATCACGTAGTAGACACGGGACTGGGCAGGGAAGGGGTTAATCATTCATGAAATAAACACAAATCTTGGTATTTTTATGTCATTTGATTTAAGTTTATTTTTTTATTTTTATGTCATTTGATTTAAGTGGGTTTTTTATTTTTATGTCATTTGATTTAAGTGTTGTGGTATTTTTATGTCATTTGATTTAACTGTTGTGGTGTTTTTATGTCATTTGATTTAACTGTTGTGGTGTTTTTATGTCATTTGATTTAACTGTTGTGGTGTTTTTTCATCATTTGATTTAACTGTTGTGGTGTTTTTTCATCATTTGATTTAACTGTTGTGGTGTTTTGACGTTATTTAAGTGTTGTGGTGTTTTTATGTCATTTGATTTAAGTGTTGTGGTGTTTTTCCAGGTTTGTGTTGCACTTTCAGTCGACGGGCGGGGAGAGGTCGACCGCCCTGCTGAGCGTGGTGGAGACCAACCCCTTCAAGCACCTCATTCACCTGGCCCTCAAGTTTGTGCCGGGCTCAGACCCTGACATCAAAAAATACCTGGCTACCTGTCTCAAACAGCTGAAGGTGTGTGTGAGAGAGAGGGAGATAGAGAGAGAGAGTGTGTGTGGTAGAGACTAATCCATTTAAGCACCTCATTCACCTAACCCTCGAGTTTGTGCCGGGCTCAGACCCTGACATCAAAAAATACCTGGCTACCTGTCTCAAACAGCTGAAGGTGTGTGAGAGAGAGGGAGATAGAGAGAGAGAGTGTGTGTGGTAGAGACTAATCCATTTAAGCACCTCATTCACCTAACCCTGGAGTTTGTGCCGGGGTCAGACGCAGACATAAACAAATACCTGGCTACCTGTCTCAAACAGCCGGCATGAAAACAGCTCCACCGTCTCTGGCGAAATTTTTCGGAAAATGCGATTGCGATGTTATTCTCAAATGGTGCAGTCCGTAATTGGTCGTGTGTACGCCTGTGGTCGTGAGTAAAAATGGCCGACGTAGCGACTGCAAATGGTGTGTTCGAGTGTTTGAAGGGAAGTCAGGCTCTGACAAGAAAAATCTGAAAAAATAAATAAATAGGCGCCCTTGTTTATAAGGCGATACACACTTTGCAAAAATACCCGTACGCGTCCGGTAAACGCTTACTGACCTGACAGCCATTACTGCTGTCATAGACGAGAGTTCAAATAATCCAACTTCCGTTTGTGCAACTTTCTTTTCTTTGCGAAAACTGGTAGAATTATGGCATTTTAATCTCTACAACGTTGCTTTTTACATCCAATAAAGGGTTATGGCATCTGTTGGACGGTATCTTGGACGATAATAGGGATTTTGAAGCATTTTAACGTGAGTATTCGTCGTATCGGCGACTCTTGACCACTGTCGATGTTGTGACTCACAGAAGACTGTTCACTAATAGGGCGCCCTCGTTTATTAGACACATGGGCTGAAATTGGAGACAAAAATATCGCTGTATAGTAAAAAAAAATTACGATAATTTTTGTGTGTGTGTTTGATGAACAGCTATGGTGGTGTGTGTGTGTGATGAACAGCTATGGTGGTGTGTGTTTGATGAACAGCTATGGTGGTGTGTGTGATGAACAGCTATGGTGTGTGTGTGTGTGATGAACAGCTATGGTGGTGTGTGTTTGATGAACAGCTATGGTGGTGTGTGTTTGATGAACAGCTATGGTGGTGTGTGTGTGATGAACAGCTATGGTGGTGTGTGTGTGATGAACAGCTATGGTGGTGTGTGTGTGATGAACAGCTATGGTGGTGTGTGTTTGATGAACAGCTATGGTGGTGTGTGTTTGATGAACAGCTATGGTGGTGTGTGTTTGATGAACAGCTATGGTGGTGTGTGTGTGATGAACAGCTATGGTGGTGTGTGTGTGATGAACAGCTATGGTGGTGTGTGTTTGATGAACAGCTATGGTGGTGTGTGTGTGATGAACAGCTATGGTGGTGTGTGTGTGTGTGTGTGGTGTGAACAGCTATGGTGGTGGTGTGTGTGATGAACAGCTATGGGTGTGTGTGTGTGATGAACAGCTATGGTGGTGTGTGTTTGATGAACAGCTATGGTGGTGTGTGTTTGATGAACAGCTATGGGTGTGTGTGTGTGATGAACAGCTATGGTGTGTGTGTGTGTGATGAACAGCTATGGTGGTGTGTGTTTGATGAACAGCTATGGTGGTGTGTGTTTGATGAACAGCTATGGTGGTGTGTGTTTGATGAACAGCTATGGTGGTGTGTGTTTGATGAACAGCTATGTGGTGGTGTGTGTGTGATGAACAGCTATGGTGGTGTGTGTTTGATGAACAGCTATGGTGGTGTGTGTTTGATGAACAGCTATGGTGGTGTGTGTTTGATGAACAGCTATGGTGGTGTGTGTTTGATGAACAGCTATGGTGTGTGTGTGTGTGTGATGAACAGCTATGGTGGTGTGTGTGTTTGATGAACAGCTATGGTGGTGTGTGTGTGATGAACAGCTATGGTGGTGTGTGTGTTTGATGAACAGCTATGGTGGTGTGTGTGTGATGAACAGCTATGGTGGTGTGTGTTTGATGAACAGCTATGGTGGTGTGTGTGTTTGATGAACAGCTATGGTGGTGTGTGTGTGATGAACAGCTATGGTGGTGTGTGTTTGATGAACAGCTATGGTGGTGTGTGTGTGTGATGAACAGCTATGGTGTGTGTGTGTGTGTGATGAACAGCTATGGTGGTGTGTGTGTGATGAACAGCTATGGTGGTGTGTGTGTGATGAACAGCTATGGTGGTGTGTGTTTGATGAACAGCTATGGTGGTGTGTGTTTGATGAACAGCTATGGTGGTGTGTGTGTGATGAACAGCTATGGTGTGATGAACTGTGTGTGTGTGTGTGTGTGTGTGTGTGTGTGTGTGTGTGTGTGTGTGTGTGTGATGTGTGTGTGTGTTTGATGAACAGCTATGGTGGTGTGTGTTTGATGAACAGCTATGGTGGTGTGTGTTTGATGAACAGCTATGGTGGTGTGTGTGTGATGAACAGCTATGGTGGTGTGTGTGTGTGTGATGAACAGCTATGGTGGTGTGTGTGTGATGAACAGCTATGGTGGTGTGTGTGTTGCAGGACACCAACAGTTTGCTGCAGCAGAAGTATGAACACAGCAGCACTGACCTGTCCCACAGGCTGCAGCACACAGAGGAGGTGACGCTTGTACTGCTTTCACTTACTGATCTTTGGATTAATCACATTGTTTTCAAACTTCATGGGTCACGTGACCCCTGATCACAGAAAATGTGGGGTCAGTTTCCAAAACAAGGGGCCAGTAATATGTCAGAGCTTCAGATTGTTTCCAACTTCAGACCTCTTTATTTTGTCACCACACACGGGATAATCAGACTTCATGGGCTGGCTGCATGAAATGAGGGGTCAGTTTGGGTCATTGCCCCGGGCCCCCTGACAGTGTGAAGGTCTATTTTAGTGGCATAGCAAGTCATATTTGACAATAATAATAATTGTACATTTATATAGCGCTTTACCTCAGATGAGCCCAAAGTGCTTTACAATCAATTTTTCATCAACAAATAGACAACAAAAACAGCATTCAAGAATGACACCAACCAGCAACAACGCATACATACAAAGCACTCTCTCTCTCTCTCTCTCTCTCTCTCTCTCTCTCTCTCTCTCTCTCTCTCTCTCTCTCTCTCTCTCTCTCTCTCTCTCTCTCTCTCTCTCTAACACACATACACACACACACACACGTTTAACAACACCGACTCGTTCATCCCCCATTCAGTAAGCACACATCAACTGAGCCGCACGGACTGACCACATACACCAACACATACAGAAACACCCTCACACAACGTACGCACGCAGACAAACACACAGACAGACACACAGACAGACACACACACATGCGTGCACACACAACCCACAAAACCAAAACACACACAAGCACACATGTATGCACACATGCATGCTCACACACACACACACACACACACACACACACACACACACCACAAAGCACAGCACAAACCTCTTATTCAATGATATTCATGAGCCCATTGCTGACGGCAATTATCACTGATTATGACAACGCTACAGTCATCCAGATTGTGATGCATATAGGCCTCTGCAACTAGGGTTATTAACGCCCTTTACAGTGAGAGTGATGCCCTTGCTGGTCAGTATTGACAAGAGCATTCACTCTTGCGAAAGGCAGCCATTTAGTGGCATCAAATAGGGTTATTGGTGAGAGTTATTCCCCTGTTTGGTCAGTACTGAACCATCTTCCCCCCACCCACCAAGGGCATTCACTCTTGCAAAAGGTGTTCGTTGCAGACCCCAATAGGTTGAGGCACTTTCCTATTCAACGTGTCGCTGACGTGGTGATGTCGTGTTTCAGGCTCTGTCATCTAAAACCTTGGAGCTGGAGTCTCTGAAGTCTGAGTGGACGGCACGACTGTCGGAGACCAAGGCGCGCCACAAAGAGGAACTGGCCCTGGAGAGGGAGAAAGCACTGCAGGTTGTGTGTCTGTGTCTGTGTACGCGTGTGTATGTGTGTGTGTCTGTGTGTGTGTCTGTGTGTGTGTGTGTGTCTCTCTGTGTGTGTGTGTGTGTGTGTGTGCACATGTTTACGTATGTGTGCGTGTGTGTGTGTGCACATGTTTACATATGTGTGTGTGTGATTCTGTCTGTGTCTTTGATTTTCTGTCTGTTGATGTCATGTGTCTTTGAGTCTGTGTTTTTTTGTGTCTCAGTGTCTGTCCCTGTGTCTGTCTGTCCCTCTGTCCCTCTGTCTGTGGGAGACCCAGGCACAACACAAACTGGAGCTGGCATTGGAGAGCGAAAGAAGCTCCCTTTGAATCTTGATTAAAAAAACGAAACTAAAACCAACATGCCTGAAAACCATTTACAACTAGGATACCATCCTTTCAATTCTTTTAACATTGTGAGTATGAGCATTTGCCTCTCTTTCACTCTTTCTTTTTCTATGCCTCTCTCTCTGCCCCTCTCTCTCTCTCTCTGTCTGTCTGTCTGTCTCTGTCTGTCTGTCTGTCTCTCTCTCTCTCTCTCTCTCTCTCTCTCTCTCTCTCTCTCTCTCTCTCTCTCTCTCTCTCTCTCTCTCTCTCTCTCTCTCTCTCTCTCTCTCTCTCTCTCTCTCTCCAATGTTGTTGGTTTGTGGTGCACAGAATCACGGCAGTCTGCAGCAGAGGCAGGATCGGGACCTCTGTCTCTCTCTCCTCTCTCTCTCTCTCTCCAATGTTGTTGGTTTGGATGGTGCACAGAATCACGGCAGTCTGCATCAGAGGCAGGATCGGGACCTCTGTCTCTCTCTCCTCTCTCTCTCTCTCTCTCAAATGTTGTTGGTTTGGATGGTGCACAGAATCACGGCAGTCTGCAGCAGAGGCAGGATCGGGACCGGCGGGAATTGGAACAGGCCCACACCAAGATTGTGAAAGACATGGAGACACGCCTGCTGAAGATGGACAACGCAAATAAGGTACACTGTGTGTCTGTCTGTCTGTGTATGTGTGCGCATGCATAAGTGCTGTTTGCATGCTGTCATCATATGTCTGACTGTGTGTGTGTGTGTGTGCATACTTTCTTTTATATGTATGATGTCCACATTTTGCAATTTCCTTGATCTCTCTATACATACCATATTTTACACACTATAAGGCGCTACTTTTCCCCCAGTCGGAAACCCCTGCGCCTTGTAATATAACTAATGAAAATTAAAAAAAGTATAATGAAACCTAAGCTTTGCCTTGTGATAAGACGTGCTTTATAGTCCTTAACATAGGTTTGTGTTGTCTCAGGACCTGATGGACAAGCAGTGCTTTATAGTCCTTAACATAGGTTTGTGTTATCTCAGGACCTGATGGACAAGCAGTGCTTTATAGTCCTTAACATAGGTTTGTGTTATCTCAGGACATGATGGACAAGCAGTGCTTTATAGTCCTTAACATAGGTTTGTGTTGTCTCAGGACCTGATGGACAAGCAGTGTTTTATAGTCCTTAACATAGGTTTGTGTTGTCTCAGGACCTGATGGACAAGCAGTGCTTTATAGTCCTTAACATAGGTTTGTGTTATCTCAGGACATGATGGACAAGCAGTGCTTTATAGTCCTTAACATAGGTTTGTGTTGTCTCAGGACCTGATGGACAAGCAGTGTTTTATAGTCCTTAACATAGGTTTGTGTTATCTCAGGACATGATGGACAAGCAGTGTTTTATAGTCCTTAACATAGGTTTGTGTTATCTCAGGACCTGATGGACAAGCAGTGTTTTATAGTCCTTAACATAGGTTTGTGTTATCTCAGGACATGATGGACAAGCAGTGTTTTATAGTCCTTAACATAGGTTTGTGTTATCTCAGGACCTGATGGACAAGCAGTGCTTTATAGTCCTTAACATAGGTTTGTGTTATCTCAGGACATGATGGACAAGCAGTGCTTTATAGTCCTTAACATAGGTTTGTGTTTCAGGACCTGATGGACAAGCAGTGCTTTATAGTCCTTAACATAGGTTTGTGTTGTCTCAGGACCTGATGGACAAGCAGTGCTTTATAGTCCTTAACATAGGTTTGTGTTTCAGGACCTGATGGACAAGCAGTGTTTTATAGTCCTTAACATAGGTTTGTGTTTCAGGACCTGATGGACAAGCAGTGCTTTATAGTCCTTAACATAGGTTTGTGTTTCAGGACATGATGGACAAGCAGTGCTTTATAGTCCTTAACATAGGTTTGTGTTTCAGGACCTGATGGACAAGCAGTGTTTTATAGTCCTTAACATAGGTTTGTGTTGTCTCAGGACCTGATGGACAAGCAGTGCTTTATAGTCCTTAACATAGGTTTGTGTTATCTCAGGACCTGATGGACAAGCAGTGCTTTATAGTCCTTAACATAGGTTTGTGTTATCTCAGGACCTGATGGACAAGCAGTGCTTTATAGTCCTTAACATAGGTTTGTGTTGTTTCAGGACCTGATGGACAAGCAGTGCTTTATAGTCCTTAACATAGGTTTGTGTTATCTCAGGACCTGATGGACAAGCAGTGTTTTATAGTCCTTAACATAGGTTTGTGTTATCTCAGGACATGATGGACAAGCAGTGCTTTATAGTCCTTAACATAGGTTTGTGTTGTTTCAGGACATGATGGACAAGCAGTGCTTTATAGTCCTTAACATAGGTTTGTGTTATCTCAGGACCTGATGGACAAGCAGTGCTTTATAGTCCTTAACATAGGTTTGTGTTATCTCAGGACCTGATGGACAAGCAGTGCTTTATAGTCCTTAACATAGGTTTGTGTTATCTCAGGACATGATGGACAAGCAGTGTTTTATAGTCCTTAACATAGGTTTGTGTTATCTCAGGACCTGATGGACAAGCAGTGCTTTATAGTCCTTAACATAGGTTTGTGTTATCTCAGGACCTGATGGACAAGCAGTGCTTTATAGTCCTTAACATAGGTTTGTGTTTCAGGACCTGATGGACAAGCAGTGTTTTATAGTCCTTAACATAGGTTTGTGTTATCTCAGGACCTGATGGACAAGCAGTGTTTTATAGTCCTTAACTCTCTTGTGCGGTGAACGGTCGTGAACGTTCAAAAAAAAATCGGATCGGAAACGTCTAGAACGTTTGGGAACGTACGGATTCCACGTGGCCGGTTAGGGCGCTTCCATTTTGTTTCTATCACATGGCAGTCACGTGAGCGCTTCAGCCTCGCTTTCGAATGGATTACACTTCCGTCCTGTTGCTTGCAATGGCTTCTAGGCTAGATTGGTTTGGAGATATGAATTTTTGAAAATTAGTGACCGACTTCGGAATTTTCGCGATTTTTCCAATATGGATGACGAACAGTTATGGCGTCCATTGACTGAGGAAAGCGATGAATAGTCCTATTTTTGTGAAATATGGGACTTATGAGATCGCGAAGTGATGAGTAAGGAGTGTATTCTGACCTATTTCGGCGGCGAGCTTGTGTTTGTTCGATCGATGCGAATTGACTGAAGAGGTGTTACTGACAGGGCATTTTCCCGACTTTTACATCATGGATGACGAGTCGTTATTGCATCCACCGAGTGATGACAGCGATGAAAATTCCTTTTTTTGGTGAAAGATAGGAATTATAAGATCGTGAAGTGAAAGGGTAAGTGAATGATTTTGATCTACAGGGAGAAGGTTTCAGTCGTCTTAGCCCAAGTTAGGGCGAGTTAGGCTTCAACAGTCTGCAAAAGTAGGCAGTGAATGACTAGTGAATGCAGTTTGCGACTACACTTTGGCAATTTTGATTTTTTTTGTGGAGCCATGCATCCCCATAACATCTTGAAATTCATTTTGCATATCAGACAGACATCTCGGCAACACATTCAAAACAAAAGGTCACACAAAATCTGGTAGGGTATATTTTATTTTATTATTTTTCTGATGCTACCCCCCCTTTTGTACGGAGTGACGTCCCTTGGGTTAGGATTTCAGAGGTGATTGAGAGCACAGAGCGTCAGGCACAAGAGGGTTAACATAGGTTTGTGTTGTTTCAGGACCTGATGGACAAGCAGTGCTTTATAGTCCTTAACATAGGTTTGTGTTGTCTCAGGACCTGACGGACAAGCAGTTCCAGGCGGAGTCCTTGATCCGCGAGATGAGGTCCAAGCTGGGTGTGGTGGAGGAGGAGGCTGCCCGCGCCAAGCAGGAGGTCACTGCCCTCAGGAAGCACAACGCCGCCCTCGACTCCGAGACACACGACAGAGAGAAGGTACTGCGCAGGGTCCACTTTGACTAGAGGTCACAGGGAGAAGGTTCCACTTTGACTAGAGGTCACAGGGAGAAGGGTCCACTTTGACTAGAGGTCACAGGGAGAAGGTGCAGGGTCCACTTTGACTAGAGGTCACAGGGAGAAGGGTCCACTTTGACTAGAGGTCACAGGGAGAAGGTTCCACTTTGACTAGAGGTCACAGGGAGAAGGGTCCACTTTGACTAGAGGTCACAGGGAGAAGGGTCCACTTTGACTAGAGGTCACAGGGAGAAGGTTCCACTTTGACTAGAGGTCACAGGGAGAAGGTTCCACTTTGACTAGAGGTCACAGGGAGAAGGGTCCACTTTGACTAGAGGTCACAGGGAGAAGGTACTATGCAGGGTCCACTTTGACTAGAGGTCACAGGGAGAAGGTTCCACTTTGACTAGAGGTCACAGGGAGAAGGTACTATGCAGGGTCCACTTTGACTAGAGGTCACAGGGAGAAGGTACTATGCAGGGTCCACTTTGACTAGAGGTCACAGGGAGAAGGGTCCACTTTGACTAGAGGTCACAGGGAGAAGGGTCCACTTTGACTAGAGGTCACAGGGAGAAGGTACTATGCAGGGTCCACTTTGACTAGAGGTCACAGGGAGAAGGTTCCACTTTGACTAGAGGTCACAGGGAGAAGGGTCCACTTTGACTAGAGGTCACAGAGAGAAGGTTCCACTTTGACTAGAGGTCACAGGGAGAAGGGTCCACTTTGACTAGAGGTCACAGGGAGAAGGTTCCACTTTGACTAGAGGTCACAGGGAGAAGGGTCCACTTTGACTAGAGGTCACAGGGAGAAGGGTCCACTTTGACTAGAGGTCACAGGGAGAAGGGTCCACTTTGACTAGAGGTCACAGGGAGAAGGGTCCACTTTGACTAGAGGTCACAGGGAGAAGGGTCCACTTTGACTAGAGGTCACAGGGAGAAGGTACTATGCAGGGTCCACTTTGACTAGAGGTCACAGGGAGAAGGGTCCACTTTGACTAGAGGTCACAGGGAGAAGGGTCCACTTTGACTAGAGGTCACAGGGAGAAGGTACTATGCAGGGTCCACTTTGACTAGAGGTCACAGGGAGAAGGGTCCACTTTGACTAGAGGTCACAGGGAGAAGGTACTATGCAGGGTCCACTTTGACTAGAGGTCACAGGGAGAAGGGTCCACATTGACTAGAGGTCACAGGGAGAAGGTACAATGCAGGGTTTGTTTTTCATGCATGTTGAACAGCAGTGCTGGAACTGGAGGTGAATTATTCTGTATGCTGACGATATGTTGATGATATGTTGATATGTTTATTTTTCCTGCCTGTTGAACAGACGTTGAACCAGCTGCAGACGCGCATTGCGGTGCTGGAACAGGAGGTCAAGGACAAGGAACAGGTCGTGACCCGATCCAACGACCTCCTGACCTCACAGCAAGACGCCAAGGTGCACATCAACACACACATCGATGCATGGACACACACACACACACACACACACACACATACACACACCTCATAGCAAGACGCCAAGGTACATATGCATCAATGAACGCATACATGCATGGACACACACACACACACACACACACACAAACAAACAACCTCCTGACCTCACAGCAATACGCCAAGGTGCACATCAACACACACATCGATGCATGGACACACACACACACACACACACACACACACACACACACACACACACACACACACACACACACACACACACACCTTACAGCAAGACACAAATGACGTATAAGCAAAGCAAAAGACACCAAGGTACATATGCATCAAACCGCTGCAAGCACATACCTGCATATACACCTACACAGATGCACTTGCACACACGCATGGACACACACACACACACATGCATACACATTTTACCCCGCAAAGCTTATCTCTTGAGTCATTTTGTGTGTGTGACTGCGCGCGTGTGTGTGTGTGTTATCTATTTTTTTATTCTTTGATTCTTTTTATATCATGGTTCAGTGTTGATTCTAGAGCGCGGTCTTGCGGGATTCCCGCATTTATTCCCCCTAGGACGCATAAAATCGCGAACAGTGCGGCCCAACTCACGCACAAAAATAAAAACGAACGCACTTTTACTTAACGAGTGCGTAGTCGCGGCTGCTGTGTCTATAGCCTTCTCAATACTGAGTCGAACCGAGCATCCTTTCTGTCAACGTTTCTGATTGGCCGGTGACCCTGGCTTTGCCCAGTCACAGTAGGCCTAATTTTCACTCAGGAGCACAACTTTTCAGTCCGCCATTTTTGTTTTGGTGCACACTATCGAGCTCAATGCCACAGCCAGCGATTCTCGTTCTGTTGTAGGGCCTCTAAGGCGCAGTGAGCAAAGAAAACAAAGCAAACTTGTTTTATTTCATGTTTCGTGGCCTATCAACGAAGGATGTTTGTACAAGTGAAACGGAACTCGCGATGCCGTTGTCAACCAGATCCGAGATTGGAACTTCTGCCCAACTAACTGAAAAGACGCGAAAAACAGTCTTTCCAAAGGCTTAGTTGTGTTTCAAGGAAGAGTGCGAGGGCGATAACATCGACAATGAGAGTTTTTATGCGATCACTGAATCGGTGAAAGTCACAACAACTCGAAGAATCTTGAGTGCGGCAGTTGTAAAGTGATGACTTCGGCCTGAGGGTCCACCTTTAAAGGAATAATTATTTTTTCGAAAATGCACAAAACAGCGGCAGCAGAAAATAAGTGATTAAGAGTACAATAAGCTAAAAAGCTTATGCGAGGTACTTATTATGTTTCTTTGTTTTGATAATTTCTACTTTGTCTAACGTTGCCCACAACTGCTATGTGGTTAATGAATCTCTCTCTCTCTCTCTCTCTCTCTCTCTCTCTCTCTCTCTCTCTCTCTCTCTCTCTCTCTCTCACACACACACACACACTGTCTCTCTCAATCTCTGTGTTTAAATGTTGCTGTCTGGGAATGTGCTCTTTCCTTTACTTTCTGTGGTCGCTGTGTTATTCTTCATTCTGTCTGTCCTCCTGCAAAAAGACATAAAGTGCTAAAATGCATTCATACTGCTGGGTTTTGTTTAATTCTCGAAAAGCTCTTGGGTCCCTTCTTTTTATCCCAGGGGTCCCTTGGGGCTCCTTTTTTTCACCTGAGGGAGCCCCAGGGCTCCCTTTTTTGAAATCCTAGATGCAACGCTGATGGTTGTTGGCATGTGTATGTTTTGCCTCTGTGTGTGGGTGTGGGTGTGTGTCTGATCTACTATTTCATTCTTTTAAGATTGTAAGCGCTTAGGGCTTTTGTTAAGATTAAACGCCCTAAATATTTATTATTATTATTATTATCTCTAAATAAAACTTCAGTCCTTTCCATTTTGTCTTTCTGGACTTCCGCTATATTCTTCAAATTGTGAAATGGGTTAGAAGTTTACCATAAATAGAAAGCTTGATTTTCTCACCCCCATTGACCCTTGTTTTTTAATGCTATGTAGAAACGTTATTAACCTTTAGCACGCTGCAGGCGCATTCAGTCACTGAGCCGATAGTCTCCCCTGTAGCTGCAGGCGCATTCAGTCGCTGAGCCGATGGTCTCCCCTGTAGCTGCAGGCGCATTCAGTCACTGAGCCGACAGTCTCCCCTGTAGCTGCAGGCGCATTCAGTCACTGAGCCGATAGTCTCCCCTGTAGCTGCAGGCGCATTCAGTCACTGAGCCGATAGTCTCCCCTGTAGCTGCTGCATTAGCTGAGCTGACAGTCTCCCCTGTAGCTGCAGGCCATTCAGTCGTCGAGCCGATAGTCTCCCCTGTAGCTGCAGGCGCATTCAGTCACTGAGCCGATAGTCTCCCCTGTAGCTGCAGGCGCATTCAGTCACTGAGCCGACAGTCTCCCCTGTAGCTGCAGGCCATTCAGTCGTCGAGCCGATAGTCTCCCCTGTAGCTGCAGGCCATTCAGTCACTGAGCCGATAGTCTCCCCTGTAGCTGCAGGCCATTCAGTCACTGAGCCGATAGTCTCCCCTGTAGCTGCAGGCCATTCAGTCACTGAGCCGATAGTCTCCCCTGTAGCTGCAGGCCATTCAGTCACTGAGCCGATAGTCTCCCCTGTAGCTGCAGGCGCATTCAGTCACTGAGCCGATAGTCTCCCCTGTAGCTGCAGGCGCATTCAGTCACTGAGCCGACAGTCTCCCCTGTAGCTGCAGGCGCATTCAGTCACTGAGCCGATAGTCTCCCCTGTAGCTGCAGGCGCATTCAGTCACTGAGCCGATAGTCTCCCCTGTAGCTGCAGGCGCATTCAGTCATAGTCTCCCCTGAGCTGCGCCATTCAGTCACTGAGCCGATAGTCTCCCCTGTAGCTGCAGGCGCATTCAGTCACTGAGCCGATAGTCTCCCCTGTAGCTGCAGGCGCATTCAGTCACTGAGCCGATAGTCTCCCCTGTAGCTGCAGGCGCATTCAGTCACTGAGCCGACAGTCTCCCCTGTAGCTGCAGGCGCATTCAGTCACCGAGCCGATAGTCTCCCCTGTAGCTGCAGGCGCATTCATTCAGTCTGTAGCTGCAGGCGAGCCGACAGTCTCCCCTGTAGCTGCAGGCGTCTCCATTCAGTCTGAGCCGATAGTCTCCCCTGAGCCGATAGTCTCCCCTGTAGCTGCAGGCCATTCAGCCGATAGTCTCTGTAGCTGCAGGCCATTCAGTCACTGAGCCGATAGTCTCCCCTGTAGCTGCAGGCCATTCAGTCGTCGAGCCTAGTCTCCCCTGTAGCTGCAGGCCATTCAGTCGCCGAGCCGATAGTCTCCCCTGTAGCTGCAGGCCATTCAGTCAATGAGCCGATAGTCTCCCCTGTAGCTGCAGGCCATTCAGTCACTGAGCCGATAGTCTCCCCTGTAGCTGCAGGCCATTCAGTCACTGAGCCGATAGTCTCCCCTGTAGCTGCAGGCCATTCAGTCTCCCCTGTAGCTCATTCAGTGAGCCGATAGTCTCCCCTGTAGCTGCAGGCCATTCAGTCACTGAGCCGATAGTCTGTAGCTGCCCTGTAGCTAGCAGCTGCAGGCCATTCAGTCGCCGAGCCGATAGTCTCCCCTGTAGCTGCAGGTGCATTCATGCACCCTCAGAGGGGTACCCAAAATCAATGCTTCGCGGACCTTATTTCTGTTACAACCTTACTTTACCCCACAACGAGGCTCGACTGCTTCTTTCTCTTCCGGCAAGCCGCCATTTGCTTTTTTAGTTGTTGTATTGAATTTTTCAAAGTGTTGATCGGTCAGAAAGTAAAGTTCACTATCAAATATGGCGGATTTTCGTGTTGGCGAAGCTTTCCTACTGGAAATTAGCGTTGATGTTTGTTTAAATAATGAATTCTTAGGCTTTGTTAGGTCGGATATCGACAGTGAAAGGGAGGGGGGGTAGCCGATGTCAGTGTGACTCGATGAAGACGATCCGATATCGAATCGACCCGCGATTGTGATTCGGTACCGATTTTGACTACTCGGTTGAATTCAAAGAAAATTTTGCCTTTCATAATATTCTTAATGATATTTCCGTGAGTTATTTCGTTAAAGGGATCTAAGAGATGAGTTAATTAGTCAGTAGGCGAACTTTGAAGCAGACGGCACTCATTCCGACCGTCCCGAAACAGTAAGTCGCTTTGTTGATTTCGCTTCTTTTGTTTTTTCAACAACAAAACATACACGGACAACAAAATGCATCACATCAAAACTTTCCTCAATCATCTCTTTATTAGTATTCCAATAATCAAGTCTGCACACAACACACAGAGAAAATTAGAGCATTTTTAATCAAGTGGGTGTAAGCGTTTTTCACCGCCTCAAAAAGAATGCAGTGGCAGAGTACGGAACTCAGAAAAAGTGCAGCGTGCTAAAGGTTAAGATTTTCACTCTTCTAGCGCTATGTATGTTATGATCTTGGTTGTCCGTTCCATCTCAACCGACAAGAGCGCAATACGTTATGTAACTATGTTTTTAAAGTGCACTCTTCTAGCGCTATGTAAAAAATGACATAAACTCTGAAAATATACAAACGCTTGACAGGGATGCTTGGTTGTCCGTTCCATCTCACTGCTTTTGGTGGGAGTGTAGTGATGATCTTGGGCGTTCCAATGGATTCTAGCGCTATGTATGTTATGATCTTGGAAGAGTTCCATCTCATCTTCAGCGGTATGTATGTTATGACAAACGTCTTCTGCGCTATGTATGTTTGATCTTGGTGGTGAGTCAACCGACAAGAGAGCAATACGGTAACTATATTTTTGGGCCAAAAAATTCACCCATAGTGCTGGAAGAGTTCATCGCTTGACAGGGTGCATGGAGACAAACGTCTCTGCATTTGGTGGGAGTGTAGAGTGATGTCTTGGGCCAATGGATTCACCCATAGTGCTGGAAGAGTTCATCATGACAGGGTGCATGGAGACAAACGTCTCTGCATTTGGTGGGAGTGTAGAGTGATGTCTTGGGCCAATGGATTCACCCATGGTGCTGGAAGAGTTCATCATGGCAGGGTGCATGGAGACAAACGTCTCTGCATTTGGTGGGAGTGTAGAGTGATGTCTTGGGCCAATGGATTCACCCATGGTGCTGGAAGAGTTCATCATGACAGGGTGCATGGAGACAAACGTCTCTGCATTTGGTGGGAGTGTAGAGTGATGTCTTGGGCCAATGGATTCACCCATGGTGCTGGAAGAGTTCATCATGGCAGGGTGCATGGAGACAAACGTCTCTGCATTTGGTGGGAGTGTAGAGATGTCTTGGGCCAATGGATTCACCCATAGTGCTGGAAGAGTTCATCATGACAGGGTGCATGGAGACAAACGTCTCTGCATTTGGTGGGAGTGTAGTGATGTCTTGGGCCAATGGATTCACCCATAGTGCTGGAAGAGTTCATCATGACAGGGTGCATGGAGACAAACGTCTCTGCATTTGGTGGGAGTGTAGAGATGTCTTGGGCCAATGGATTCACCCATAGTGCTGGAAGAGTTCATCATGACAGGGTGCATGGAGACAAACGTCTCTGCCTTTGGTGGGAGTGTAGAGATGTCTTGGGCCAATGGATTCACCCATAGTGCTGGAAGAGTTCATCCTTCATTTATTTATTTTATTTTTTCAGCACAAAGTGGAGGGTGACCTTGAAAAACAGGGTCGAGAGGTCACCAAGCTGGAGGGCAAGGTCAAGGCCATGGGAGATGAACTGAAGAAGGGCAACGAGATCATCAAGAAACTACAGGCAGAGATCAAGAAATACCACAACAAGGTTAGTGTGTGTGTGTGTGTGTATCTGTCTGGAATGTTTGTCTGTGTGTGTGTGTGTGACTGCTGGCTTATGACTCAGTCATTTAGTGGTTATAGGGTTAAAGCCGCCTCACACTATCCAACCTTTTAGTTGGAAGAAAATTCAGTTGTGAACTTCATTCATTCAGTTGTGGCCATGTGCCAGATTCACTGTCAGCAAGCAGTGTCCATATTCCTACAGCTGCCTGAGTGAGTTGGAAGTAAATGGTGCAGTCGCCAATTCCTTCCGACCTGGTTGGAAGAGTTTCATCCAACCAAAATTTTCATTTGTGATTTCTACTCACCTTGTCAAAAGAAAGGAAAGCTGATGACGATGATGGTGACAATGATGATGATGATGATGACGATGATGATGATGATGATGGTGATGATGATGATGGTGATGATAATGATGGTGCTGATGATGGTGATGATGTTGATGACAGACCTGGGTACTTGTACGATTCTGGCGTAACGTTTTTTGACCTCTTTGTATGATTGTACGCCGGCTTCAGAAATGTTCACGATATTTTGGGAAAAAGATCAAATTGTCCGATTTTTGTACTTTTTTGCGGTATTAAGACAAAGCAAAGATTCCGGTATTTTGATAGTGGCGGAAGTGCACCCTTTTCACGTTTGAGTCTGCAGTGGCCGTAGCCTAAGCGCGCGTGGTGAGATTGTTCATTAGCGGTGAACAATGGCGAGCAAAAGAAAACTACAGGAAACCGACGATGAAGATGATGCTGTGCAAAGTGACAACAAAGAAAGAAAAAAGAAAGTTTATTCCCAGAAGAATACAAAAAGTGACCAGCTGAAGCAACAGTGACTCAGATCATTGCCGAGAACAACGTTCCTCTTGCTGTCGCCGAGCGCTTGTCAAAGGCAATACCCCAACTGTTTCCAGATTCAGAATTTTGTTGTTGTTGTTTATTTTGTCCCTCTCTCTCTCTCTCTCTCTCTCTCTCTCTCCCTCCCTCTCACTCCTCTCTCTCTCTCTCTCTCTCTCCTCTCTCAAATGTTGTTTCAAGTCTCTCTAATAGTGTGTGTGTGTGTGTGTGCAGAGCTTCAAATTGTCGGCACGCCCTTGCCATTGACCCATTTTTTAAACTTTTTTTTTACTCCAAATCTTACTACATCAATTTTTTGGGGTACCCAGGTCTGTGATGATGACAATGATGATGATGATGGTGATGATGATGATGATGATGACAATGATGATGATGATGATGGTGACGACAGGCCAAGCTCAGCACGCAGATAGCCACGGAGCAGGAGCGTCTCCTAGGAGACAAGGACAAGGAGCTGGAGAGTCTGCGTCAGGACCTGGCCTGCACCAAAGACAGCCTGCAACACACCACACAGGAGGTCAGTTTAACTCCATTGTGTGACCTTGGTAGGCCTTCAGCACACCACATAGGAGGTCAGCCCAGTCTGTCAGTTTAACTCCATTGTGTGACCTTGGTAGGCCTTCAGCACACCACACAGGAGGTCAGCCCAGTCTGTCAGTTTAACTCCATTGTGTGACCTTGGTAGGCCTTCAGCACACCACACAGGAGGTCAGCCCAGTCTGTCAGTTTAACTCCATTGTGTGACCTTGGTAGGCCTTCAGCACACCACACAGGAGGTCAGCCCAGTCTGTCAGTTTAACTCCATTGTGTGACCTTGGTAGGCCTTCAGCACACCACACAGGAGGTCAGCCCAGTCTGTCAGTTTAACTCCATTGTGTGACCTTGGTAGGCCTTCAGCACACCACACAGGAGGTCAGCCCAGTCTGTCAGTTTAACTCCATTGTGTGACCTTGGTAGGCCTTCAGCACACCACACAGGAGGTCAGCCTAGTCTGTCAGTTTAACTCCATTGTGTGACCTTGGTAGGCCTTCAGCACACCACACAGGAGGTCAGCCCAGTTGGTTATCGCAATCTGTCAGTTTAACAGGTTTTTTTGACGTTCTTCGTAGGCCGCTTTTAGTGCAGCAGAATCTTCAGCCTGTTGAAGTTGGCTGCCTAGCGGAAGAAGGAAGATCTCATCTGACAAGATGGGAATAACTATTTTATCGAGTGCGCACGCGTTGCTTTAACCGGAAAGAAATCACTGACATGAGCTCTGAAAATAGACAAACACACGGCAGGCCACTTGGCAGTGCATGTCTTTGCATTTGGTGGGAGTGGAGTGATGTTCTGGGGAATGCATTGGCCCATGGTGCTAGAGGAGCTAAATAGCTTCCACACTTGGCAGTGAATGTCTTTGCATTTGGTGGGAGTGGAGTGATGTTCTGGGCGAATGCATTGGCCCATGGTGCTAGAAGAGCTAAATAGCTTCCACACTTGGCAGTGCATGTCTTTGCATTTGGTGGGAGTAGACCTGGGGAATGCATTGGCCCATGGGCTAGAGGAGCTAAATAGCTTCCACACTTGGCAGTGCATGTCTTTGCATTTGGTGGGAGTGGAGTGATGTTCTGGGGAATGCATTGGCCCATGGTGCTAGAGGAGCTAAATAGCTTCCACACTTGGCAGTGCATGTCTTTGCATTTGGTGGGAGTGGAGTGATGTTCTGGGGAATGCATTGGCCCATGGTGCTAGAGGAGCTAAATAGCTTCCACACTTGGCAGTGCATGTCTTTGCATTTGGTGGGAGTGGAGTGATGTTCTGGGGAATGCATTGGCCCATGGTGCTAGAGGAGCTAAATAGCTTCCACACTTGGCAGTGCATGTCTTTGCATTTGGTGGGAGTGGAGTGATGTTCTGGGGAATGCATTGGCCCATGGTGCTAGAGGAGCTAAATAGCTTCCACACTTGGCAGTGCATGTCTTTGCATTTGGTGGGAGTGGAGTGATGTTCTGGGGAATGCATTGGCCCATGGTGCTAGAGGAGCTAAATAGCTTCCACACTTGGCAGTGCATGTCTTTGCATTTGGTGGGAGTGGAGTGATGTTCTGGGGAATGAATGCATTGGCCCATGGTGCTAGAGGAGCTAAATAGCTTCCACACCTTCTTCCGTGTTCCCAGGCCGTATGGCCATAATGGGTGAGGTATGTATGTGTCCGGTTTTCACTTCTCACTGGTCTCCCCGCTGCATTCAGCCGATGCATTCCGATTTGGGAAGAGCTCAAAGGAGACATTTGTTTGGAAGATTTTTTTCTAAAAGGTGGTAGAGTGGGCCAATAAGGCAGGGAAATAATACTGTGTTTTACAGACTATAAGCCATTACTTTTTCCAAGCTGAGGCCCCTGCGCCTTATATGACTAACAATGTAGTAAGGAAGTATAATAACAAAGCCTGAATCCTGTGTACAATGTGGGGTGTGCGCCTTATATGACTAACTAAGGAAGTATAATAACAAAGCCTGAATTCTCTGTACAATGTGGTGTGCACCTTATATGACTAACAGTGTAGTAAGGAAGTATAATAACAAAGCCTGAATTCTGTGTACAATGTGGGGTGTGCACCTTATATGACTAACAATGTAGTAAGGAAGTATAATAACAAAGCCTGAATCCTGTGTACAATGTGGGGTGTGCGCCTTATATGACTAACAGTGTAGTAAGGAAGTATAATAACAAAGCCTGAATTCTGTGTACAATGTGGTGTGCACCTTATATGACTAACAGTGTAGTAAGGAAGTATAATAACAAAGCTGTGTACTGAACAATGTAGTGTACAAAGCCTGAATTCTGTGGTGGGGTGTGCACCTTATATGACTAACAATGTAGTAAGGAAGTATAATAACAAAGCCTGAATTCTCTGTACAATGTGGGGTGTGCACCTTATATGACTAACAATGTAGTAAGGAAGTATAATAACAAAGCCTGAATTCTGTGTACAATTTGGTGTGCGCCTTATATGACTAACAATTAGTAAGGAAGTATAATAACAAAGCCTGAATTCTGTGTACAATGTGGTGTGCGCCTTATGCGCCTTATATGACTAACAATGTATAAGGAAGTATAATAACAAAGCCTGAAACAATATAGTAAGGAAGTATAATAACAAAGCCTGAATTCTGTGTACAATGTGGGGTGTGCGCCTTATATGACTAACAATGTAGTAAGGAAGTATAATAACAAAGCCTGAATTCTGTGTACAATTTGGGGTGCGCCTTATATGACTAACAATATAGTAAGGAAGTATAATAACAAAGCCTGAATTCTGTGTACAATTTGGGGTGTGCGCCTTATATGACTAACAATATAGTAAGGAAGTATAATAACAAAGCCTGAATTCTGTGTACAATTTGGGGTGTGCCTTATATGACTAACAATTAGTAAGGAAGTATAATAACAAAGGAATTCTGTGTACAATTTGGGGGGTGCGCCTTATAATATATAACAAAGCCTGTGTACAAGGTGCGCGCTTTATACAAGCCTTATATCTGAATTCGTACAAAAATAGCGCTTTATAGTCCGAAAAATAGGGTAGATGATAGTAAGAAAAGGAAAAAGCAGAGTGAAAGAGAGTGATGGATTAGAGGAAGTTGCTAGTACAGAACTTCCTGAAAGTGGGTGAACTATTTGTCTTGAAAGACCCCCCTGTATCCCCCACAAGGGTCCACACCTTCTGGAAGTTCTATGTTAGCAGCTTCCTCCATATCTGTCACTCTCTTTGACTCTGCCTTTTCCTTATTCAAGTTATTGTCATATATTATTTTGCTACTTTATTGGACCAGTCTTCCATTATTGTTGTTGCTTTTGTCACAAGAAACTCTTATAAATTGGTTGTTGTTTTTACACAAAACTCTTATAAATCAGATCTTTTCTCCTGTGAGCTCCTTTGAAGTGGGAATGTGTTGGGTGATGATTATTGAGGAGGGCAGGAAAGTGACGATCGACACATACGTAGCTTACCCATTATGGCCATGGCTCGGGAACGCAGAAGACAGCATACAATACTGTTATTATCATCTTTGTTTGTGTGGATAATGATTATCACTTGAACTGTCATGATTATCGTACATGTATATCTTAATTTAACGTCCCTGAAGGACTTTGACATCAACATTTTCTCCTGGGAAACTTTGGCCCAAACCCGATCAGCATAGCGTGTTGCAGTCACCAAGGGAGCTGCCATGTTCGAGGCTCACCGAATCGAGACAGCCCAGGCACGTCGAGAAGCGCGAAAAAATCGCACAAGCAGCAGCGATTCTACAACTCCAACATATCCCCTCAACTCTCTTTCCTGCCCCCTCTGTCACAAAACCTTCAAGGCCCGCATCGGACTCATCAGTCCTCTTCGTACCCACCCCACACCCTGAACCCTTTGACATTGGAAGTGTTGACGGATGTTCTTCATCCCTCACATGGGACTCATCAGTCCTCTTCGTACCCACCCCACACCCTGAACCCTTTGACATTGGAACTGTTGACGGATGGTCTTCATCCCTCACATGGGACTCATCAGTCATCTTCGTACCCACCCCACATCCTGAACCCTTTGACTTTGGAACTGTTGACGGGTGGTCTTCATCCCTCACATGGGACTCATCAGTCATCTTCGTACCCACCCCACATCCTGAACCCTTTGACTTTGGAACTGTTGACGGATGGTCTTCATCCCTCACATGGGACTCATCAGTCCTCTTCGTACCCACCCCACACCCTGAACCCTTTGACATTGGAACTGTTGACGGATGGTCTTCATCCCTCACATGGGACTCATCAGTCATCTTCGTACCCACCCCACATCCTGAACCCTTTGACTTTGGAACTGTTGACGGGTGGTCTTCATCCCTCACATGGGACTCATCAGTCATCTTCGTACCCACCCCACATCCTGAACCCTTTGACATTGGAACTGTTGACGGATGGTCTTCATCCCTCACATGGGACTCATCAGTCATCTTCGTACCCACCCCACACCCTGAACCCTTTGACATTGGAACTGTTGATGGATGGTCTTCATCCCTCACATGGGACTCATCAGTCCTCTTCGTACCCACCCCACACCCTGAGCCCTTTGACATTGGAAGTGTTGACGGATGGTCTTCATCCCTCACATGGGACTCATCAGTCCTCTTCGTACCCACCCCACACCCTGAACCCTTTGACATTGGAAGTGTTGACGGATGGTCTTCATCCCTCACATGGGACTCATCAGTCCTCTTCGTACCCACCCCACACCCTGAGCCCTTTGACATTGGAACTGTTGACGGATGGTCTTCATCCCTCACATGGGACTCATCAGTCCTCTTCGTACCCACCCCACACCCTGAACCCTCTGACATTGGAAGTGTTGACGGATGGTCTTCATCCCTCGGGACGGACGGACATCATCTTAATTTCACGTCAGTTCCACCGTTACCAGCATCACAAATGCAGAGTGGTGATAATATTATTGATTCAAAGTTAGCGCAAGGTCTGGTTTTGTACCATACAGAGCAGGAGAATGCAAGGATTCTGAGTTGTGTCCTGGTTTTGTCTTATTCTACAGAACAAGTCGCTGACTGAAAAACTGGAGACCACCACACAGAAACTGGAGGAGAGCCGCAAACTGCTGAAAACCAACGAAAATGGTAGGTGAAGAATGGGGGAAACGCCATCGATGTAACGCCAATAGTCACATGTTCCTCACTGAATAATCTCCCTTACTTTAAAGCATGTCGATATACCTAAACCAAAAATATAAAGCAAAACAAGAAACAAGCGTTGTCTGTGTGTGTGTGTGTGTGCACATGCGTGCATGCAGTTTTGTGTGTGTGTGTGTGCTTTAATTATACAGTGACCCAATGGCTGAACTATCACATCAACGAACAACAGCTCATCATCAGTCTTTGACTGTGTGTGTGTACTTTAATTATACAGTGACCCAATGGCTGAACTATCACATCAACGAACAACAGCTCATCATCAGTCTTTGACTGTGTGTGTGTACTTTAATTATACAGTGACCCAATGGCTGAACTATCACATCAACGAACAACAGCTCATCATCAGTCTTTGACTGTGTGTGTGTGTGTGTGTACATGCATGTATGTATGCATGTGTGAAATATTGTTTCAGAAACATTGTATTGTAATGTAATTTACTATACATAACTTCCAGAAAAATATACCACATAGATGCTCATTGTTTTGTGCAGTGATCCAGTGGCTGAACAAGCAGATCAATGAACAGCAGCTCATCAGTCATCGTCTGTGTCTATGTGTCTGTCTGTGTGTGTGCAGTGATCCAGTGGCTGAACAAGCAGATCAATGAACAGCAGCTCATCAGTCATCGTCTGTGTCTATGTGTGTGTCTGTGTGTGTGCAGTGATCCAGTGGCTGAACAAGCAGATCAACGAACAGCAGCTCATCAGTCATCGTCTGTTTGTGTGTGTCTGTGTGTGTGTGCAGTGATCCAGTGGCTGAACAAGCAGATCAACGAACAGCAGCTCATCAGTCATCGTCTGTTTGTGTGTGTCTGTGTGTGTGTGCAGTGATCCAGTGGCTGAACAAGCAAATCAATTAACAGCAGCTCATCAGTCATTGTCTGTGTGCAGTGATCCAGTGGCTGAACAAGCAGATCAATGGACAGCAGCTCATCAGTCATCGTTTGTGTGCAGTGATCCAGTGGCTGAACAAGCAGATCAATGAACAGCAGCTCATCAGTCATCGTCTGTGTGTGTGTGTCTGTGTGTGTGCAGTGATCCAGTGGCTGAACAAGCAGATCAATGAACAGCAGCTCATCAGTCATCGTCTGTGTGTGTGTGTCTGTGTGTGTGCAGTGATCCAGTGGCTGAACAAGCAGATCAATGAACAGCAGCTCATCAGTCATCGTCTGGGTCCCTTTGAAATGCCCCCCTCTGCTGTACACACCCAGTCCCACCCCATGGTCAGTTCACAGTTTGTATTACTATTACATTTATTATAAAGTCAAATCAGGCATCGTCTGGGTCCCTTTCAAATGACCCCTCTGCCCCCTCCATTTCTGCGCGCAACATTTCTGCACCAATAGTCTGTTCACAGCTGTTTTGTTTTAAATTTTCAAAATATTTATTTCAAAGTTGAGGTATAACAAGAAACGCGGAGATATGGAGTGAGTGAGAGAACACATGTATAATTATGACATTGCAGAAAATGGGATTTCTATGTTGGTCTACCTCAGGGACTGGGAGTGCATTAAGATGGCTCTCCGTCTTGTTTTGTTCCAGTTTAATGTAAAAGAACAAAAAGAGCTTGTTCACAATGCCATTAAAAAAAGTATCGAGTCAGTCTCTATCTGAAATCAAATGATAAGAAATCATTCTTACCATACTCATTTTCCTCATATTGATCATAACGAAAAGTTATGGATAAGACTAAATTAATACTGCCTCTTTCAATCTTTGGTTTTGCTATTTAATTTTCAATTTGTGATCCAGTCAAGGGCTTGCCCTAGCTTGCTTGCAGGACTGGCCGTATTTGGGGACCATTAGGCGCTTGTGTGTACAAGGCAAATCCGGTGAATGTCAAGAATAATCTGAAACATCCAAGAAAAAGGTGTCCTTGTTTTTGTTTATAAGGCGATACGAACCTGGCAACAAAAAGAAGTCAAATTCGAAGCCTGTACACATTCAGTAGACTGCAGTCATAAACAAGAGTACACTCCCCTTTCAAATCGGTGAAAAGTTGCTATTTGCAACTTCCTGTTGTTTTTGTTTGCACTCTTTTTTTTGAAAACTATGCGATGCAACGATGATTGTTGGCTTGTTGCAGCATAACTTCAGCACCTCAAGTCAGGGGTCGGTGACCTCACGACCTCAAGGTCAACTGCGACACGTTGGGCCACCTACAGTGGGCGTGCCTCAGGCCTATCCCCCGCCACATTCCACCGCTCAGGTAACCACTTGACACGCCACACTCCACCGCTCAGGTAACCACTTGACACACCACACTCTACCGCTCAGGTAACCACTTGACACACCACACTCTACCGCTCAGGTAACCACTTGACACACCACACTACCGCTCAGGTAACCACTTGACACACCACACTCTACCGCTCAGGTAACCACTTGACACACCACACTCCACCGCTCAGGTAACCACTTGACACACCACACTCTACCGCTCAGGTAACCACTTGACACGCCACACTCCACCGCTCAGGTAACCACTTGACACGCCACACTCCACCGCTCAGGTAACCACTTGACACGCCACACTCCACCGCTCAGGTAACCACTTGACACGCCACACTCCACCGCTCAGGTAACCACTTAACACGCCACACTCCACCGCTCAGGTAACCACTTGACACGCCTCCACCGCTCAGGTAACCACTTGACACGCCACACTCCACCGCTCAGGTAACCACTTGACACGCCACACTCCACCGCTCAGGTAGCCACTTGACACGTCACACTCCACCACTTGACACGCCACACTCCACCGCTCAGGTAGCCACTTGACACGTCACACTCCACCACTTGACACGCCACACTCCACCGCTCAGGTAACCACTTGACACGTCACACTCCACCACTTGACACGCCACACTCCACCGCTCAGGTAACCACTTGACACGTCACACTCCACCACTTGACACGCCACACTCCACCGCTCAGGTAGCCACTTGACACGTCACACTCCACCACTTGACACGCCACACTCCACCGCTCAGGTAACCACTTAACACGCCACACTCCACCGCTCAGGTAACCACTTGACACGTCACACTCCACCACTCAACACGCCACACTCCACCGCTGAGGTAAAGCACACCACACTCCACCGCTCAGGTAACCACTTTACACGCCACACTCCACCGCTCAGGTAACCACTTTACACGCCACACTCCACCGCTCAGGTAACCACTTTACACGCCACACTCCACCACTCAGGTAACCACTTTACACGCCACACTCCACCGCTCAGGTAACCACTTTACACGCCACACTCCACCGCTCAGGTAACACTTCAACTCAAAAATGGGAACCACGAAATATCGGATAATTCACAATCATTTTTTCCCCCAATTTCATCCTCATGCAAAAAACATTTGTGATGGTGCATGGGAAAAACCTACGTAAGTCGCTCAGAATCTTTTTAGCAAAAGCCCAAAACAGTCAACAACCCCCCAAAAATCAATGTTCTATTTAGGGCATATTTATGTCTATTTGTATGGGTTCTACCAGTATCCACAACATAAAAGACAATTTTGAATGATTTCTTTGTTTATTTGATTGTTTTCTAAATCAAGTCAATAGAAACAAAGATGCAAAGTTGTATCTTCTATGCCCAGCATAGAATGATCTATTGTGAATGCCAAATTTCAAATAATTATAAAATAAAAACTAAACAAGATAACTCAATTCAGTTTTCTGTGCATTAACAAGGAATCTTTGGTCTACCATGAAAAATTAAAATCTCAATTGATGCCAAAATTCCATTATGTCTGTTTTTCCCATGCACTGTCACATTTGGTAAGTGCTTTCAATTCTGACTTACCATATTCCCAATGTACCCCCCCCCCCTTTATTTAAAAAATTTTTTTTTTTTGGCCTCTGTGATTGGTGGTAGGCCCTGTGTGTGATTGGTGGTAGGCCCTGTGTGTGATTGATGGTAGGCCCTGTGTGTGATTGATGGTAGGTCCTGTGTGTGATTGATGGTAGGTCCTGTGTGTGATTGATGGTAGGCCCTGTGTGTGATTGGTGGTAGGCCCTGTGTGTGATTGGTGGTAGGCCCTGTGTGTGATTGAGTTGGTGGTAGGCCCTGTGTGTGATTGGTGGTAGGCCCTGTGTGTGATTGATGGTAGGTCCTGTGTGTG
This sequence comes from Phymorhynchus buccinoides, assembly GCA_017654935.2. Taxonomy (NCBI): domain Eukaryota; kingdom Metazoa; phylum Mollusca; class Gastropoda; order Neogastropoda; family Raphitomidae; genus Phymorhynchus; species Phymorhynchus buccinoides. Next base: position 60,486,910 of record CM065689.1, read on the forward strand.
ATTGATGGTAGGTCCTGTGTGTGATTGGTGGTAGGTCCTGTGTGTGATTGATGGTAGGTCCTGTGTGTGATTGAATGGTAGGTCCTATGTGTGATTGATGGTAGGTCCTGTGTGTGATTGATGGTAGGTCCTGTGTGTGATTGTGTGGTAGGTCCTGTGTGTGATTGATTGCCCTGTGTGGTAGGCCCTGTGTGTGATTGATGGTAGGCCCTGTGTGTGATTGATGGTAGGTCCTGTGTGTGATTGATGGTAGGTCCTGTGTGTGATTGATGGTAGGTCCTGTGTGTGATTGATGGTAGGTCCTGTGTGTGATTGATGGTAGGCCCTGTGTGTGATTGTGTGGTAGGCCCTGTGTGTGATTGATGGTAGGTCCTGTGTGTGATTGATGGTAGGTCCTGTGTGTGATTGATGGTAGGTCCTGTGTGTGATTGATGGTAGGTCCTGTGTGTGATTGATGGTAGGTCCTGTGTGTGATTGATGGTAGGTCCTGTGTGTGATTGATGGTAGGTCCTGTGTGTGATTGATGGTAGGTCCTGTGTGTGATTGATGGTAGGTCCTGTGTGTGATTGATGGTAGGTCCTGTGTGTGATTGATGGTAGGTCCTGTGTGATTGATGGTAGGTCCTGTGTGATTGATGGTAGGTCCTGTGTGTGATTGATGGTAGGTCCTGTGTGTGTGTGATTGATGGTAGGTAGGTCCTGTGTGTGTGATTGATGATTGTAGGTCCTGTGTGTGATTGATTGATGGTAGGTCCTGTGTGTGTGTGATCCTGTGTGATTATGGTCCTGTGTGTGATTGATGGTAGGTCCTGTGTGTGATTGATGGTAGGTCCTTTGTGTGATTGATGGTAGGTCCTGTGTGTGATTGATGGTAGGTCCTGTGTGTGATTGATGGTAGGTCCTGTGTGTGATTGATGGTAGGCCCTGTGTGTGATTGATGGTAGGTCCTGTGTGTGATTGATGGTAGGTCCTGTGTGTGATTGATGGTAGGTCCTGTGTGTGATTGATGGTAGGTCCTGTGTGTGATTGATGGTAGGTCCTGTGTGTGATTGATGGTAGGTCCTGTGTGTGATTGATGGTAGGTCCTGTGTGTGATTGATGGTAGGTCCTGTGTGTGATTGTAGGTCCTGGTAGGTCCTGTGTGATTGATGGTAGGATGTGATTGATGGTAGGTCCCTGTGTGTGATGGTAGGTCCTGTGTGTGATTGATGGTAGGTCCTGTGTGTGATTGATTGATGGTAGGTCCTGTGTGTGATTGATGGTAGGTCCTGTGTGTGATTGATGGTAGGTCCTGTGTGTGATTGGTGGTAGGTCCTGTGTGTGATTGATGGTAGGTCCTGTGTGTGATTGATGGTAGGCCCTGTGTGTGATTGATGGTAGGTCCTGTGTGTGATTGATGGTAGGTCCTGTGTGTGATTGATGGTAGGTCCTGTGTGTGATTGATGGTAGGTCCTGTGTGTGATTGATGGTAGGTCCTGTGTGTGATTGATGGTAGGTCCTGTGTGTGATTGATGGTAGGTCCTGTGTGTGATTGATGGTAGGTCCTGTGTGTGATTATGGTAGGTCCTGTGTGTGATTGATGGTAGGTCCTGTGTGTGATTGATGGTAGGTCCTGTGTGTGATTGATGGTAGGTCCTGTGTGTGATTGATGGTAGGTCCTGTGTGTGATTGATGGTAGGTCCTGTGTGTGATTGATGGTAGGTCCTGTGTGTGATTGATGGTAGGTCCTGTGTGTGATTGATGGTAGGTCCCTGTGTGTGATTGTCCTGTGGTAGGTCCTGTGTGTGATTGATGGTAGGCCCTGTGTGTGATTGATGGTGGTAGGTCCTGTGTGTGATTGATGGTAGGTCCTGTGTGTGATTGATGGTAGGTCCTGTGTGTGATTGATGGTAGGTCCTGTGTGTGATTGATGGTAGGTCCTGTGTGTGATTGATGGTAGGTCCTGTGTGTGATTGATGGTAGGTCCTGTGTGTGATTGATGGTAGGTCCTGTGTGTGATTGTGGTAGATCCTTTGTGTGATTGATGGTAGGTCCTGTGTGTGATTGATGGTGTGTGTGATTGATGGTAGGTCCTGTGTGTGATTGATGGTAGGTCCTGTGTGTGATTGATGGTAGGTCCTGTGTGTGATTGATGGTAGGTCCTGTGTGTGATTGATGGTAGGTCCTGTGTGTGATTGATGGTAGGTCCTGTGTGTGATTGATGGTAGGTCCTGTGTGTGATTGATGGTAGGTCCTGTGTGTGATTGATGGTAGGTCCTGTGTGTGATTGATGGTAGGTCCTGTGTGTGATTGATGGTAGGTCCTGTGTGTGATTGATGGTAGGTCCTGTGTGTGATTGATGGTAGGCCCTGTGTGTGATTGATGGTAGGCCCTGTGTGTGGATCCTGTGTGTGATTGGTGGTCCTGTGTGTGATTGATGGTAGGTCCTGTGTGTGATTGGATGGTAGGGCCCTGTGTGTGATTGATGGTAGGTCCTGTGTGTGATTGATAGGTCCTGTGTGTGATTAGGTCCCTGTGTGTGATTGATGGTAGGTCCTGTGTGTGATTGATGGTAGGTCCTGTGTGTGATTGATGGTAGGTCCTGTGTGTGATTGATGGTAGGTCCTGTGTGTGATTGATGGTAGGCCCTGTGTGTGATTGATGGTAGGTCCTGTGTGTGATTGATGGTAGGTCCTGTGTGTGATTGATGGTAGGTCCTGTGTGTGATTGATGGTAGGTCCTGTGTGATTGATGGTAGGTCCTGTGTGTGATTGATGGTAGGTCCTGTGTGTGATTGTGGTAGGCCCTGTGTGTGATTGATGGTAGGTCCTGTGTGTGATTGATGGTAGGTCCTGTAGGTCCTGTGTGATTGATGGTAGGTCCTGTGTGTGATTGATGGTAGGTCCTGTGTGTGATTGATGGTAGGTCCTGTGTGTGATTGATGGTAGGTCCTGTGTGTGATTGATGGTAGGTCCTGTGTGTGATTGATGGTAGGTCCTGTGTGTGATTGATGGTAGGTCCTGTGTGTGATTGATGGTAGGTCCTGTGTGTGATTGATGGTAGGTCCTGTGTGTGATTGATGGTAGGTCCTGTGTGTGATTGATGGTAGGTCCTGTGTGTGATTGGTGGTAGGCCCTGTGTGTGATTGATGATGTGTGATTGATGGTAGGTCCTGTGTGTGATTGTGGTATCCTGTGTGTGATTGATGGTAGGTCCTGTGTGTGATTGATGGTAGGTCCTGTGTGTGATTGATGGTAGGTCCTGTGTGTGTGTGATTTTGTGTGATTAGGTAGGTCCTGTGTGTGATTGATGGTAGGTCCTTTGTGTGATTGATGGTAGGTCCTGTGTGTGATTGATGGTAGGTCCTGTGATTGTGTGATTGATGGTAGGTCCCTAGGTCCTTTGTGTGTGTGATTGATGGTAGGCCCTGTGTGTGATTGATGGTAGGTCCTGTGTGTGATTGATGGTAGGTCCTTTGTGTGATTGATGGTAGGTCCTGTGTGTGATTGATGGTAGGTCCTGTGTGTGATTGATGGTAGGTCCTGTGTGTGATTGATGGTAGGTCCTGTGTGTGATTGATGGTAGGTCCTGTGTGTGATTGATGGTAGGTCCTGTGTGTGATTGATGGTAGGTCCTGTGTGTGATTGATGGTAGGTCCTGTGTGTGATTGATGGTAGGTCCTGTGTGTGATTGATGGTAGGTCCTGTGTGATTGATGGTAGGCCCTGTGTGTGATTGATGGTAGGTCCTGTGTGTGATTGATGGTAGGTCCTGTGTGTGATTGATGGTAGGTCCTGTGTGTGATTGATGGTAGGTCCTGTGTGTGATTGATGGTAGGTCCTGTGTGTGATTGATGGTAGGTCCTGTGTGTGATTGATGGTAGGTCCTGTGTGTGATTGATGGTAGGTCCTGTGTGTGATTGATGGTAGGTCCTGTGTGTGATTGATGGTAGGTCCTGTGTGTGATTGATGGTAGGTCCTGTGTGATTGATGGTAGGTCCTGTGTGTGATTGATGGTAGGTCCTGTGTGTGATTGATGGTAGGTCCTGTGTGTGATGGTGTCCTGTGTGTGATTGATGGTAGGTCCTGTGTGTGATTGATGGTAGGTCCTGTGTGTGATTGATGGTAGGTCCTGTGTGTGATTGATGGTAGGTCCTGTGTGTGATTGATGGTAGGTCCTGTGTGTGATTGATGGTAGGTCCTGTGTGTGATTGATGGTAGGTCCTGTGTGTGATTGATGGTAGGTCCCTGTGTGTGATTGATTGATGGTAGGTCCTGTGTGTGATTGATGGTAGGTCCTGTGTGTGATTGATGGTAGGTCCTGTGTGTGATTGATGGTAGGTCCTGTGTGTGATTGATGGTAGGTCCTGTGTGTGATTGATGGTAGGTCCTGTGTGTGATTGATGGTAGGTCCTGTGTGATTGATGGTAGGTCCTGTGTGTGATTGATGGTAGGTCCTGTGTGTGATTGATGGTAGGTCCTGTGTGTGATTGATGGTAGGTGTGTGATTGATGGTAGGTCCTGTGTGTGATTGATGGTAGGTCCTGTGTGTGATTGATGGTAGGTCCTGTGTGTGATTGATGGTAGGTCCTATGTGTGATTGATGGTAGGTCCTGTGTGTGATTGATGGTAGGTCCTGTGTGTGATTGATGGTAGGTCCTATGGTAGGTCCTGTGTGTGTGTGATTGTGGTAGGTCCTGTGTGTGATTGTGGTAGGTCCTATGTGTGATTGATGGTAGGTCCTGTGTGTGATTGATGGTAGGTCCTGTGTGTGATTGATGGTAGGTCCTGTGTGTGATTGATGGTAGGTCCTGTGTGTGATTGATGGTAGGTCCTGTGTGATTGATGGTAGGTCCTGTGTGTGATTGATGGTAGGTCCTGTGTGTGATTGATGGTAGGTCCTGTGTGTGATTGATGGTAGGTCCTGTGTGTGATTGATGGTAGGTCCTGTGTGTGATTGATGGTAGGTCCTGTGTGTGATTGATGGTAGGTCCTGTGTGTGATTGATTGATGGTAGGTCCTGTGTGATTGGTGGTAGGTCCTGTGTGATTGATGGTAGGTCCTGTGTGTGATTGATGGTAGGTCCTGTGTGATTGATGGTAGGTCCTGTGTGTGATTGATGGTAGGTCCTGTGTGTGATTGATGGTAGGTCCTGTGTGTGATTGATGGTAGGTCCTGTGTGTGATTGATGGTAGGTCCTGTGTGTGATTGATGGTAGGTCCTGTGTGTGTGATTGATGGTAGGTCCTGTGTGTGATTGATGGTAGGTCCTGTGTGTGATTGATGGTAGGTCCTGTGTGTGATTGATGGTAGGTCCTGTGTGTGTGATTGATGGTAGGTCCTGTGTGTGATTGATGGTAGGTCCTGTGTGTGATTGATGGTAGGTCCTGTGTGTGATTGATGGTAGGTCCTATGTGTGATTGATGGTAGGTCCTGTGTGTGATTGATGGTAGGTCCTGTGTGTGATTGATGGTAGGTCCTGTGTGTGATTGATGGTAGGTCCTGTGTGTGATTGATGGTAGGTCCTGTGTGTGATTGATGGTAGGTCCTGTGTGTGATTGATGGTAGGTCCTGTGTGTGATTGATGGTAGGTCCTGTGTGTGATTGATGGTAGGTCCTGTGTGTGATTGATGGTAGGTCCTGTGTGTGATTGATGGTAGGTCCTGTGTGTGATTGATGGTAGGTCCTGTGTGTGATTGATGGTAGGTCCTGTGTGTGATTGATGGTAGGTCCTGTGTGTGATTGATGGTAGGTCCTGTGTGTGATTGATGGTAGGTCCTGTGTGTGATTGATGGTAGGTCCTGTGTGTGATTGATGGTAGGTCCTGTGTGTGATTGATGGTAGGTCCTGTGTGTGATTGATGGTAGGTCCTGTGTGTGATTGTGTGATAGATGGTAGGTCCTGTGTGTGATTGATGGTAGGTCCTGTGTGTGATTGATGGTAGGTCCTGTGTGTGATTGATGGTAGGTCCCTGTGTGTGATTGATGGTAGGTCCTGTGTGTGATTGATGGTAGGTCCTGTGTGTGATTGATGGTAGGTCCTGTGTGTGATTGATGGTAGGTCCTGTGTGTGATTGATGGTAGGTCCTGTGTGTGATTGATGGTAGGTCCTGTGTGTGATTGGTGGTAGGTCCTGTGTGTGATTGATGGTAGGTCCTGTGTGTGATTGATGGTAGGTCCTGTGTGTGATTGATGGTAGGTCCTGTGTGTGATTGATGGTAGGTCCTGTGTGTGATTGATGGTAGGTCCTGTGTGTGATTGATGGTAGGTCCTGTGTGTGATTGATGGTAGGTCCTGTGTGTGATTGATGGTAGGTCCTGTGTGTGATTGATGGTAGGTCCTGTGTGTGATTGATGGTAGGTCCTGTGTGTGATTGATGGTAGGTCCTATGTGTGATTGATGGTAGGTCCTGTGTGTGATTGATGGTAGGTCCTGTGTGTGATTGATGGTAGGTCCTGTGTGTGATTGATGGTAGGTCCTGTGTGTGATTGATGGTAGGTCCTGTGTGTGATTGATGGTAGGTCCTGTGTGTGATTGATGGTAGGTCCTGTGTGTGATTGATGGTAGGTCCTGTGTGTGATTGATGGTAGGTCCTGTGTGTGATTGATGGTAGGTCCTGTGTGTGATTGATGGTAGGTCCTGTGTGTGATTGATGGTAGGTCCTGTGTGTGATTGATGGTAGGTCCTGTGTGTGATTGATGGTAGGTCCTGTGTGTGATTGATGGTAGGCCCTGTGTGTGATTGATGGTAGGTCCTGTGTGTGATTGATGGTAGGTCCTGTGTGTGATTGATGGTAGGTCCTGTGTGTGATTGATGGTAGGTCCTGTGTGTGATTGATGGTAGGTCCTGTGTGTGATTGATGGTAGGTCCTGTGTGTGATTGATGGTAGGTCCTGTGTGTGATTGATGGTAGGTCCTGTGTGTGATTGATGGTAGGTCCTGTGTGTGATTGGTGGTAGGCCCTGTGTGTGATTGATGGTAGGTCCTGTGTGTGATTGATGGTAGGTCCTGTGTGTGATTGATGGTAGGTCCTGTGTGTGATTGATGGTAGGTCCTGTGTGTGATTGATGGTAGGTCCTGTGTGTGATTGATGGTAGGCCCTGTGTGTGATTGATGGTAGGTCCTGTGTGTGATTGATGGTAGGTCCTGTGTGTGATTGATGGTAGGTCCTGTGTGTGATTGATGGTAGGTCCTATGTGTGATTGATGGTAGGTCCTGTGTGTGATTGATGGTAGGTCCTGTGTGTGATTGATGGTAGGTCCTGTGTGTGATTGATGGTAGGTCCTGTGTGTGATTGGTCCTGGTAGGTCCTAGGTGTGTGATTGATGGTAGGTGTGTGATTGTGGTGTCCTGTGTGTGATGGTAGGTCCTGTGTGTGATTGATGGTAGGCCCTGTGTGTGATTGATGGTAGGTCCTGTGTGTGATTGATGGTAGGTCCTGTGTGTGATTGATGGTAGGTCCTGTGTGTGATTGATGGTAGGTCCTGTGTGTGATTGATGGTAGGTCCTGTGTGTGATTGATGGTAGGTCCTGTGTGTGATTGATGGTAGGTCCTGTGTGTGATTGATGGTAGGTCCTGTGTGATTGATGGTAGGTCCTATGTGTGATTGATGGTAGGTCCTGTGTGTGATTGATGGTAGGTCCTGTGTGTGATTGATGGTAGGTCCTGTGTGTGATTGATGGTAGGTCCTGTGTGTGATTGATGGTAGGTCCTGTGTGTGATTGATGGTAGGTCCTGTGTGTGATTGATGGTAGGTCCTTTGTGTGATTGATGGTAGGTCCTGTGTGTGATTGATGGTAGGTCCTGTGTGTGATTGATGGTAGTAGGTCCTGTGTGTGATTGATGGTAGGTCCTGTGTGTGATTGATGGTAGGTCCTGTGTGTGATTGATGGTAGGTCCTGTGTGATTGATGGTAGGTCCTGTGTGTGATTGATGGTAGGTCCTGTGTGTGATTGATGGTAGGTCCCTGTGTGATTGATGGTAGGTCCTGTGTGTGATTGATGGTAGGTCCTGTGTGTGATTGATGGTAGGTCCTGTGTGTGATTGATGGTAGGTCCTGTGTGTGATTGATGGTAGGTCCTGTGTGTGATTGATGGTAGGTCCTGTGTGTGATTGATGGTAGGTCCTGTGTGTGTGATTGATGGTAGGTCCTGTGTGTGATTGATGGTAGGTCCTGTGTGTGATTGATGGTAGGTCCTGTGTGTGATTGATGGTAGGTCCTGTGTGTGATTGATGGTAGGTCCTGTGTGTGATTGATGGTAGGTCCTGTGTGATTGATGGTAGGTCCTGTGTGATTGATGGTAGGTCCTGTGTGTGATTGATGGTAGGTCATGTGTGTGATTGATGGTAGGTCCTGTGTGTGATTGATGGTAGGTCCTGTGTGTGATTGATGGTAGGTCCTGTGTGTGATTGATGGTAGGTCCTGTGTGTGATTGATGGTAGGTCCTGTGTGTGATTGATGGTAGGTCCTGTGTGATTGATGGTAGGTCCTGTGTGTGATTGATGGTAGGTCCTTTGTGTGATTGATGGTAGGTCCTGTGTGTGATTGATGGTAGGTCCTGTGTGTGATTGATGGTAGGTCCTGTGTGTGATTGATGGTAGGTCCTGTGTGTGATTGATGGTAGGTCCTGTGTGTGATTGATGGTAGGTCCTGTGTGTGATTGATGGTAGGTCCTGTGTGTGATTGATGGTAGGTCCTGTGTGTGATTGATGGTAGGTCCTGTGTGTGATTGATGGTAGGTCCTGTGTGTGATTGATGGTAGGTCCTGTGTGTGATTGATGGTAGGTCCTGTGTGTGATTGATGGTAGGTCCTGTGTGTGATTGATGGTAGGTCCTGTGTGTGATTGATGGTAGGTCCTGTGTGTGATTGATGGTAGGTCCTGTGTGTGATTGATGGTAGGTCCTGTGTGTGATTGATGGTAGGTCCTGTGTGTGATTGATGGTAGGTCCTGTGTGTGATTGATGGTAGGTCCTGTGTGTGATTGATGGTAGGTCCTGTGTGATTGATTGTCCTGTGTGTGATTGATGGTAGGTCCTGTGTGTGATTGATGGTAGGTCCTGTGTGTGATTGATGGTAGGTCCTTTGTGTGATTGATGGTAGGTCCTGTGTGTGATTGATGGTAGGTCCTGTGTGTGATTGATGGTAGGTGTGTGATTGATGGTAGGTCCTGTGTGTGATTGATGGTAGGTCCTGTGTGTGATTGATGGTAGGTCCTTGTGTGTGATTGATGGTAGGTCCTGTGTGTGATTGATGGTAGGTCCTGTGTGATTGATGGTAGGTCCTGTGTGTGATTGATGTGGTAGGTCCTGTGTGTGATTGATGGTAGGTCCTGTGTGTGATTGATGGTAGGTCCTGTGTGTGATTGATGGTAGGTCCTGTGTGTGATTGATGGTAGGTCCTGTGTGTGATTGATGGTAGGTCCTGTGTGTGATTGATGGTAGGTCCTGTGTGTGATTGATGGTAGGCCCTGTGTGTGATTGATGGTAGGTCCTGTGTGTGATTGATGGTAGGTCCTGTGTGTGATTGATGGTAGGTCCTGTGTGTGATTGATGGTAGGTCCTGTGTGTGATTGATGGTAGGTCCTGTGTGTGATTGATGGTAGGTCCTGTGTGTGATTGATGGTAGGTCCTGTGTGTGATTGATGGTAGGTCCTGTGTGTGATTGATGGTAGGTCCTGTGTGTGATTGATGGTAGGTCCTGTGTGTGATTGATGGTAGGTCCTGTGTGTGATTGATGGTAGGTCCTGTGTGTGATTGATGGTAGGTCCTGTGTGTGATTGATGGTAGGTCCTGTGTGTGATTGATGGTAGGCCCTGTGTGTGATTGATGGTAGGTCCTGTGTGTGATTGATGGTAGGTCCTGTGTGTGATTGATGGTAGGTCCTGTGTGTGATTGATGGTAGGTCCTGTGTGTGATTGATGGTAGGTCCTGTGTGTGATTGATGGTAGGTCCTGTGTGTGATTGATGGTAGGTCCTGTGTGTGATTGATGGTAGGTCCTGTGTGTGATTGATGGTAGGTCCTGTGTGTGATTGATGGTAGGTCCTGTGTGTGATTGATGGTAGGTCCTGTGTGTGATTGATGGTAGGTCCTGTGTGTGATTGATGGTAGGTCCTGTGTGTGATTGATGGTAGGTCCTGTGTGTGATTGATGGTAGGTCCTGTGTGTGATTGGTGGTAGGTCCTGTGTGTGATTGATGGTAGGTCCTGTGTGTGATTGATGGTAGGTCCTGTGTGTGATTGATGGTAGGTCCTGTGTGTGATTGATGGTAGGTCCTGTGTGTGATTGATGGTAGGTCCTGTGTGTGATTGATGGTAGGTCCTGTGTGTGATTGATGGTAGGTCCTGTGTGTGATTGATGGTAGGTCCTGTGTGTGATTGATGGTAGGTCCTGTGTGTGATTGATGGTAGGTCCTGTGTGTGATTGATGGTAGGTCCTGTGTGTGATTGATGGTAGGTCCTGTGTGTGATTGATGGTAGGTCCTGTGTGTGATTGATGGTAGGTCCTGTGTGTGATTGATGGTAGGTCCTGTGTGTGATTGATGGTAGGTCCTGTGTGTGATTGATGGTAGGTCCTGTGTGTGATTGATGGTAGGTCCTGTGTGTGATTGATGGTAGGCCCTGTGTGTGATTGATGGTAGGTCCTGTGTGTGATTGATGGTAGGCCCTGTGTGTGATTGATGGTAGGTCCTGTGTGTGATTGATGGTAGGTCCTGTGTGTGATTGATGGTAGGTCCTGTGTGTGATTGATGGTAGGTCCTGTGTGTGATTGATGGTAGGTCCTGTGTGTGATTGATGGTAGGTCCTGTGTGTGATTGATGGTAGGTCCTGTGTGTGATTGATGGTAGGTCCTGTGTGTGATTGATGGTAGGTCCTGTGTGTGATTGATGGTAGGTCCTGTGTGTGATTGATGGTAGGTCCTGTGTGTGATTGATGGTAGGTCCTGTGTGTGATTGATGGTAGGTCCTGTGTGTGATTGATGGTAGGTCCTGTGTGTGATTGATGGTAGGTCCTGTGTGTGATTGATGGTAGGTCCTGTGTGTGATTGATGGTAGGTCCTGTGTGTGATTGATGGTAGGTCCTGTGTGTGATTGATGGTAGGTCCTGTGTGTGATTGATGGTAGGTCCTGTGTGTGATTGATGGTAGGTCCTGTGTGTGATTGATGGTAGGTCCTGTGTGTGATTGATGGTAGGTCCTGTGTGTGATTGATGGTAGGCCCTGTCCTGTGTGATTGATGGTAGGCCCTGTGTGTGATTGATGGTAGGCCCTGTGTGTGATTGATGGTAGGCCCTGTGTGTGATTGATGGTAGGTCCTGTGTGTGATTGATGGTAGGCCCTGTGTGTGATTGATGGTAGGTCCTTGGTGTGTGATTGTATGGTAGGTCCTGTGTGTGATTGATGGTAGGTCCTGTGTGTGATTGATGGTAGGTCCTAGGTCCTGTGTGATTGATGGTAGGCCCTGTGTGTGATTGATGGTAGGTCCTGTGTGTGATTGATGGTAGGTCCTGTGTGTGATTGATGGTAGGTCCTGTGTGTGATTGATGGTAGGTCCTGTGTGTGATTGATGGTAGGTCCTGTGTGTGATTGATGGTAGGTCCTGTGTGTGATTGATGGTAGGTCCTGTGTGTGATTGATGGTAGGTCCTGTGTGTGATTGGTGGTAGGCCCTGTGTGTGATTGATGGTAGGTCCTGTGTGATTGATGGTAGGTCCTGTGTGTGATTGATGGTAGGTCCTGTGTGTGATTGATGGTAGGTCCTGTGTGTGATTGATGGTAGGTCCTGTGTGTGATTGATGGTAGGTCCTGTGTGTGATTGATGGTAGGTCCTGTGTGTGATTGATGGTAGGTCCTGTGTGATTGATGGTAGGTCCTGTGTGTGATTGATGGTAGGTCCTGTGTGTGATTGATGGTAGGTCCTGTGTGTGATTGATGGTAGGTCCTGTGTGTGATTGATGGTAGGTCCTGTGTGTGATTGATGGTAGGTCCTGTGTGTGATTGATGGTAGGTCCTGTGTGTGATTGATGGTAGGTCCTGTGTGTGATTGATGGTAGGTCCTGTGTGTGATTGATGGTAGGTCCTGTGTGTGATTGATGGTAGGTCCTGTGTGTGATTGATGGTAGGTCCTGTGTGTGATTGATGGTAGGTCCTGTGTGTGATTGATGGTAGGTCCTGTGTGTGATTGATGGTAGGTCCTGTGTGTGATTGATGGTAGGTCCTGTGTGTGTGATTGATGTGTAGGTCCTGTGTGTGATTGATGGTAGGTCCTGTGTGTGATTGATGGTAGGTCCTGTGTGTGATTGATGGTAGGTCCTGTGTGTGATTGATGGTAGGTCCTGTGTGTGATTGATGGTAGGTCCTGTGTGTGATTGATGGTAGGTCCTGTGTGTGATTGATGGTAGGTCCTGTGTGTGATTGATGGTAGGTCCTGTGTGTGATTGATGGTAGGCCCTGTGTGTGATTGATGGTAGGTCCTGTGTGTGATTGATGGTAGGTCCTGTGTGTGATTGATGGTAGGTCCTGTGTGTGATTGATGGTAGGTCCTGTGTGTGATTGATGGTAGGCCCTGTGTGTGATTGATGGTAGGTCCTGTGTGTGATTGATGGTAGGTCCTGTGTGTGATTGATGGTAGGTCCCTGTGTGATTGATGGTAGGTCCTGTGTGTGATTGATGGTAGGTCCTGTGTGTGATTGATGGTAGGTCCTGTGTGTGATTGATGGTAGGTCCTGTGTGTGATTGATGGTAGGTCCTGTGTGTGATTGATGGTAGGTCCTGTGTGTGATTGATGGTAGGTCCTGTGTGTGATTGATGGTAGGTCCTGTGTGTGATTGGTGGTAGGCCCTGTGTGTGATTGATGGTAGGTCCTGTGTGTGATTGATGGTAGGTCCTGTGTGTGATTGATGGTAGGTCCTGTGTGTGATTGATGGTAGGTCCTGTGTGTGATTGATGGTAGGTCCTGTGTGTGATTGATGGTAGGTCCTGTGTGTGATTGATGGTAGGTCCTGTGTGTGATTGATGGTAGGTCCCTGTGTGATTGATGGTAGGCCCTGTGTGTGATTGATGGTAGGTCCTGTGTGTGATTGATGGTAGGTCCTGTGTGTGATTGATGGTAGGTCCTGTGTGTGATTGATGGTAGGTCCTGTGTGTGATTGATGGTAGGCCCTGTGTGTGATTGATGGTAGGTCCTGTGTGCTGGGCCCAGTGAGCCCTAAGGCCAGAGGCCCTGCAACGCTGGTCAGTCACTTTGTCAACAACAAAATGAAGCTTTGTGTTTTGGGTGAGCACATTCGGCACAATGCTAGACAGGTGGAGGCAACTCATCACCCCCAAAAACAACAACAAAAACATTTTTTGGATTATAATGCGTACCCCCCAAAGTTTGCACAAACTTCAGATTTTGTTATTATATGTTCTTACTATTTTAATACAGTGGAACCTCCCTTATGCCCCCCACCCCCTTATAAGACTTACTTCTCTGATACATTGCCCTTCTTTGTAAGTAATTTTTAGTATTAATATCACCTCACTATTACAACTCCTTCCTATTTAAGACCTTATTATGGACGATTTATCAAGGTTTTAGCATGGAGGTTCCACTGTATTGACAATTAAAGCCCAGGGGTCTTAGTCTGGGGATAAAGCATCGCCTTGCAGTCCGCACAGTACGGTGCTGCTGGTTTTGCTTGTGAGTGACTGATGATTGTCACTGCGGCCAGGTGCAGTACAACCCCAGCCAGGGAGCTAACAACCCTCGTCGCAGCGCCCTCCCTGTGCCCGCCAGTCGACTGGGCGCCCCCTCCCACCCCCCACCCCCCATCGCTGAGGAGAGAGAGAGGCAGGGTGGAGTGGGTGGGAACGGGAACAGTGGAGGAGGTTCCCCTGCTTCCACCCATTCCGCAGATAAAGAAAAGTGAGGGCACTTTCTCATATTGCTGTTCTATGTTGATTCTGCCTCTATAGTCCAAAGGAAATGTATGAAATAAAAGGTTGAATAAACACAGAGAAAGGTAATGGAGGAAAGTGAGAGGATCACATGCATCTTCCTCTTCTCCCCCTCATTCTTCTTCTCCTTGTCCTCCTTTCCTCCTCCTCCTGTTTCTTTGTGTCCTCCTTTCCTCCTCCTGTTTCTTTGTGTTCTTCTCCTTTCCTCCTCCTGTTTCTTTGTGTTCTTCTCCTTTCCTCCTCCTGTTTCTTTGTGTTCCTTCTCCTTTCCTCCTCCTGTTTCTTTGTGTTCTTCTCCTTGTCCTCCTCCTCCTCCTCCTGTTTCTTTGTGTTCTTCTCCTTTCCTCCTCCTGTTTCTTTGTGTTCTTCTCCTTGTCCTCCTCTCCTCCTCCTCCTTCTGTTTCTTTGTGTTCTTCTCCTTGTCCTCCTCTCCTCCTCCTCCTCCTGTTTCTTTGTGTTCTTCTCCTTGTCCTCCTCCTGTTTCTTCCTGTTCTTCTCCTTGTCCTCCTCTTCCTCCTCCTTCTTTTCTTTGTGTTCTTCTCCTTTCCTCCTCCTGTTTCTTTGTGTTCTTCTCCTTGTCCTCCTCTCCTCCTCCTCCTTCTGTTTCTTTGTGTTCTTCTCCTTGTCCTCCTCTCCTCCTCCTGTTTCTTTGTGTTCTTCTCCTTGTCCTCCTCCTCCTCCTCCTGTTTCTTTGTGTTCTTCTCCTTGTCCTCCTCCTGTTTCCTGTTTCTTTGTGTTCTTCTCCTTGTCCTCCTCTCCTCCTCCTGTTTCTTTGTGTTCTTCTCCTTGTCCTCCTTTCCTCCTCCTCCTGTTTCTTTGTGTTCTTCTCCTTGTCCTCCTCCTCCTCCTCCTGTTTCTTTGTGTTCTTCTCCTTGTCCTCCTTTCCTCCTCCTCCTGTTTCTTTGTGTTCTTCTCCTTGTCCTCCTTTCCTCCTCCTGTTTCTTTGTGTTCTTCTCCTTGTCCTCCTCCTCCTCCTCCTGTTTCTTTGTGTTCTTCTCCTTGTCCTCCTTTCCTCCTCCTGTTTCTTTGTGTTCTTTCCTCCTCCTCTCCTCCTCCTGTTTCTTTGTGTTCTTCTCCTTGTCCTCCTCTCCTCCTCCTCCTGTTTCTTTGTGTTCTTCTCCTTGTCCTCCTCTCTCCTCCTCCTCCTGTTTCTTTGTGTTCTTCTCCTTGTCCTCCTCTCCTCCTCCTCCTGTTTCTTTGTGTTCTTCTCCTTGTCCTCCTCTCCTCCTCCTCCTGTTTCTTTGTGTTCTTCTCCTTGTTCCTCCTCCTCCTCCTGTTTCTTTGTGTTCTTCTCCTTTCCTCCTCCTGTTTCTTTGTGTTCTTCTCCTTGTCCTCCTCTCCTCCTCCTCCTGTTTCTTTGTGTTCTTCTCCTTGTCCTCCTCCTGTTTCTTTGTGTTCTTCTCCTGTCCTCCTCTCCTCCTCCTTCTGTGTTCTTCTCTTCTCCCTCCTCCTCCTGTTTCTTTGTGTTCTTCTCCTTGTCCTCCTCTCCTCCTCCTCCTGTTTCTTTGTGTTCTTCTCCTTGTCCTTCTCCTCCTCCTCCTCCTGTTTCTTTGTGTTCTTCTCCTTGTCCTCCTCCTCCTCCTCCTCCTTTTCTTTGTGTTCTTCTCCTTTCCTCCTCCTGTTTCTTTGTGTTCTTCTCCTTGTCCTCCTCTCCTCCTTCTGTTTCTTTGTGTTCTTCTCCTTTCCTCCTCCTGTTTCTTTGTGTTCTTCTCCTTGTCCTCCTCTCCTCCTCCTCCTGTTTCTTTGTGTTCTTCTCCTTTCCTCCTCCTCCTTTCTGTTTGTTTTCTCCTTCTCCTCCTTCCTCCTCCTCCTGTTTCTTTGTGTTCTTCTCCTCCTCCTTTCCTCCTCCTGTTTCCTTCCTCCCTCCTCCTCCTGTTTCTTTGTCCTTCTTCTCCTTTCCTCCTCCTTCTTTTCTTTGTGTTCTTCTCCTTTCCTCCTCCTGTTTCTTTGTGTTCTTCTCCTTGTTCTTCTCCTCCTCCTCCTCCTGTTTCTTTGTGTTCTTCTCCTTGTCCTCCTCTCCTCCTCCTCCTGTTTCTTTGTGTTCTTCTCTCCTTCCTCCTCCTGTTTCTTTGTGTTCTCTCTCCTTTCCTCCTCCTGTTTCTTTGTGTTCTTCTCCTTGTCCTCCTCCTCCTCCTCCTCCTGTTTCTTTGTGTTCCTTGTCCTCCTTTCCTCCTCCTGTTTCTTTGTGTTCTTCTCCTCCTTTCCTCCTCCTGTTTCTTTGTGTTCTTCTCCTTTCCTCCTCCTGTTTCTTTGTGTTCTTCTCCTTTCCTCCTCCTCCTGTTCTTTGTGTTCTTCTCCTTTCCTCCTCCTGTTTCTTTGTGTTCTTCTCCTTTCCTCCCTCCTCCTCCTGTTTCTTTGTGTTCTTTTCCTCCTCCTGTTTCTTTGTGTTCTTCTCCTTTCCTCCTCCTGTTTCTTTGTGTTCTTCTCCTTGTCCTCCTTTCCTCCTCCTCCTGTTTCTTTGTGTTCTTCTCCTTTCCTCCTCCTTGTGTTCTTTGTGTTCTTCTCCCTTCCTCCTCCTCCTGTTTCTTTGTGTTCTTCTCCTTTCCTCCTCCTCCTCCTCCTCCTGTTTCTTTGTGTTCTTCTCCTTTCCTCCTCCTCCTGTTTCTTTGTGTTCTTCTCCTTGTTCCTCTCCTCCTCCTGTTTCTTTGTGTTCTTCTCCTTGTCCTCCTTTCCTCCTCCTCCTGTTTCTTTGTGTTCTTCTCCTTGTCCTCCTCTCCTCCTCCTCCTGTTTCTTTGTGTTGTTCTCCTTGTCCTCCTCTCCTGTTTCTTTGTGTTCTTCTCCTTGTCCTCCTCCTCCTCCTCCTGTTTCTTTGTGTTCTTCTCCTTGTCCTCCTCCTCCTGTTTCTTTGTGTTCTTCTCCTTGTCCTCCTTTCCTCCTCCCTGTTTCTTTGTGTTCTTCTCCTTGTCCTCCTTTCCTCCTCCTGTTTCTTTGTGTTCTTCTCCTTGTCCTCCTTTCCTCCTCCTGTTTCTTTGTGTTCTTCTCCTTTCCTCCTCCTGTTTCTTTGTGTTCTTCTCCTTGTCCTCCCTCCTCCCTGTTTCTTTGTGTTCTTCTCCTTGTCCTCCTTTCCTCCTCCTGTTTCTTTGTGTTCTTCTCCTTGTCCTCCTCTCCTCCTCCTGTTTCTTTGTGTTCTTCTCCTTGTCCTCCTCTCCTCCTCCTGTTTCTTTGTGTTCTTCTCCTTGTCCTCCTTTCCTCCTCCTCCTGTTTCTTTGTGTTCTTCTCCTTGTCCTCCTCTCCTCCTCCTCCTGTTTCTTTGTGTTCTTCTCCTTGTCCTCCCTCCTCCTGTTTCTTTGTGTTCTTCTCCTTGTCCTCCTCCTCCTCCTGTTTCTTTGTGTTCTTCTCCTTGTCCTCCTCTCCTCCTCCTGTTTCTTTGTGTTCTTCTCCTTGTCCTCCTCCTCCTCCTGTTTCTTTGTGTTCTTCTCCTTGTCCTCCTTTCCTCCTCCTGTTTCTTTGTGTTCTTCTCCTTGTCCTCCTTTCCTCCTCCTCCTCTTTGTGTGTTCTTCTCCTTGTCCTCCTTCCTCCTCCTCCTGTTTCTTTGTTCTCCTTCTTCTCCTTTCCTCCTCCTGTTTCTTTGTGTTCTTCTCCTTTTCCTCCTCCTGTTTCTTTGTGTTCTTCTCCTTGTCCTCCTTTCCTCCTCCTGTTTCTTTGTGTTCTTCTCCTTGTCCTCCTTTCCTCCTTCTGTTTCTTTGTGTTCTTCTCGTTCGGACAAACAGACTACGTAGTGGTTTGGTGTTCAGGTTGATGTGTGTGTCTGTGCGCCATTTCAAGTGGGAGTGAGTTAGGGTCAACAGGCCTCCAGGACAATATACCGATCTTCAAGTAGCGCTAAAGAGGCCTGGAAGCGTGTGATGTAAAACAATGTCTTGACATTTGCGTATATTAACCTATAGGCTTAGTGTAAACGCGTGTAAGAATACACCGTTGCTATTAGAAACTTGACGTCACAGTTATTTATCTTGACATATCATCATCACACATCGAGGTACACTCGCATGCGACTATCTGCAGTACTCAAGCCATATTTTCTTTATTTGCATCAAGTGATGTTTAATAAAACAAAAAGCCCAAACATACTCCTAACCCTATGCCTTAACCCAATAAATGCAAAAGGTTGTTTCTGATGAACATTTTACATTGAACAAAAATTGTGAACAGCAACTGTTAGTGAAATTCCAAATGATAAAAATAGCGCATAACAACGAGATACTCAAGGCAGTGGCACTGCACATAGAGTCTTCTTAGCGGGACGCCCTCAAACGTCATGTTAGTGAACTTACGCAATCACCAAAATTACGTCATCATTGAAAGTTCGTCATTGGCTAAATGACAACAACTCCTAAGTGATTGAATTGAAAGAAGAATATGTCATTGTAATGGATATTTTTTGTACAGCTGAGGCCAGTACGGTTCATGTCTCTATTAATAATCAGTTTCTTTTCATAATGTATCGCTTGTGCAAGATCAACATAGTTCACGACTTTCTAACTTGGAGAACTATATTATTGGTGGATGAGTGGGATTTTCTTGCTACGGTGAAGTGGTTAGTATTATTTTAGATCTGCATGCACAGCGTCTCGCTTCATCGTTGCGTGTTTCATTATCAGCTGATTGTATCTGAAAGAGGTAAAATATCGGTATATAATCGTTATTATGACTTTGCTGTGGGATATTGCTTTTATCCTATCTCTCGAGACCTTGATGTTTATCCTATGAGGTATTCGGTCTTCGACCTCATAGGATAAACAGGTCTCTCGAGAAAGGATAAAAGCAATATCCCACAGCAAAGTCACAATAACTGATATTGTTAGCACTTGGAGCATTGTAACAAGTGCCGTACGGTTTGAGTACTGTGCTTCTTCTTATTATGTCGTTTGTATTGCAGTGACCCGCCAATAGACCCAAAGTATTTCCAAAAACCGGACGACGCCATCGCAGTTCGCGGTTTAGTCCATGGCAGGAACACCATCCCACCCCCTGCCCCTCCCCCTGCCTCCTCCTCCTACCACCCTGCCCCTTCGTCCCACGCTGTCCCCTCAGCCCAGTCCCAGGTGTCGTGGGGTGTGGGGCACGGTGCTGTGTCATCGGCGCCGACGTCCGTCAGGCTGAGCCAGCAGATGATCGTGCCCAAGAGCTCACAGCCCCCTCTGGTGTCGGCGTACTTCCCTGGACACAGCTGATGCCGCCTCCATGGTGATAGCGCGCTGTTCTTGTTTCATTGGATGCTCATTTATTTATGCTGGTGCATGGGGAAAATAGTCATAAGGGAATGGTGGCATACAGAAGACAAACTTCTCAGGCAAAAAAAGTATGCTGATTATATACATTCTTTCCAGCCATTTCCATGTTGTGTTTTACCTACTATTACCAGAAGAGAGTGCTACAGGGCTGCCTACCATCCCCCGTAAGGGGTATTTGTTCCTGGAAACAGATCAAAATGACACCTCGTCCCTGGAATCCACTTTTCTGTCTGGCGTCCCTGGAAACTGATCAGAATCAAAGGTTTGTGGAGCAGTCGCTTGTCTTGTTAGCTCACCTAACTGTTGAACACAGGAACACCCAAAGCAACAGACAGTGTTGAAATGTTCTGAGCAGACATGTTAGACAGAGGTTACTGAACACCAGAGGATCCTGAATGTTGAAGCACACTGGCACCGAAAAGCATCACCTTACTGTTGAACACAGGAACACCCAAACAACAGACAGTGTTGAAATGTTTGAGCAGACATGTTACACAGAGGTTACTGAGCACCAGAGGATCTGGAATGTTGAAGCACATTGGCACCGAAAAGCATCAGGAAGGACTTTAAAAAAATCCAGTCACAAAAATGTTGCTACGTCCCGAAACAATCAAAAGTTAATTTTTGTCTTGACCCTGACGCATGACATCGCTATGTTTGTCTTGACCCTGACGCATGACATCGCTATGTTTGTCTTGACCCTGACGCATGACATCGCCTGACGCATGACATCGCTATGTTTGTCTTGACCCTGACGCATGACATCGCTGTTTGTCCCTGGAAATAAGTCCCTGGTTTTTAAGCAGTTTGTCCCTGGAAATAAGTCCCTGGTTTTTAAGCAGTTTGTCCCTGGAAACTGCGAGAGGGGGTAGGCAGCCCTGGTGCTAGTAATCTTACGCCGATTGCCAGCGATCCCTCTGGGGCCTTAACAACTCTTTGAATTCTGCTTGTTTTGTTAATAAACAATCCGGCTATCTTGAATTAAAACATGTCTGTACTTCTTCTTCTTTAAGGTATCCTAATCACTGACATTTGGACAGTATCATCCCTTGATTGTATTGTGTGAACAAGGAGTGTGTGTGCTTGCTTGAGTGTGTGTGTGTGATACTCTAATTATTATATGCTGTAGCTTCCTATGAATATGTGTATGGGAGTGTGAGTGCACGTGTGTGTTTTGGGTATGTGAGTGCGCGTGTGTGTGTGTGCGTGCGTGCGTGTGTGCGTTTCAGTGAGCATGTTTTCTGTGTGTTTGATGAAATGTGTGTGGGTCTGTGTGTGTATGTCTGTGTGCAAGAACGCGTTAACTCGCGTGCGTGCACGTACGTGCGTGTGTGTCTGTTGTGCGTGTGTGTGTTGGGTATCAGGCCACTTCCCCCCGGCCATTTGCCCCCGGACACTTCCCCCCTGCCATTTCCCCCCCGGACATTTGCCCCCCAGACCATTTGCCCCCTGGTATTTTTGCCCCCCAGACACTTGCCCCCCGTTCCTGGCAGACATTTCCCCCCTGGACATCCCCCCGCCCCTGTGTGTGTGTGTGGCCTATGTCTATGTCTCTTTCTACCTGTCCGTCCGTATGTCTGTCTGTCTGTCTCTCTTTCTCTCTCTTACGCTGTTGTAATCGAATTGTAACGGGTCACGGGCCTATACACAATTAAACATTTGTCATCTCACTCTCTTACTCCCCCCCCCCCCCCCCCACCCCCCCCCCCCCCCCCCCCCCCCCCCCCCCCCCCCGAGTGTCAGATCACACACACACACACACACGCACATACACACAAGGGGGGGGGATGTCCAGGGGGGAAATGTCCGCCAGGAACGGGGGGGCAAGTGTCCGGGGGGCAAAAGTACCAGGGGGGCTAATGTCTGGGGGGGGAAATGGCAGGGGGCAAATGGCCAGGGGGGAAGTGTCCTAGACCCTGAGTGTTGCAATGCTGATTGTAAAGCACTTTGTGCTCGATAAAAAGTGCTATGTATGTGTCCGTTTATTATTATTATTAAATATTATTGCATGTGATGTAACTGATATCATTTGACTTTGTACAATAATATGTATTATCGACAGATTTAACCTAGTCGGCAAACTCCTTATGGTTCAAGAATTTTGTCAGAATGTGAATTAGTGTATTTTGTCATTCTTTTATTATTAATATTTTTTTAATTGAGGAATACCTGTGTGTTGAATGGGTTGAGTGTGGTGGGATAATGATTTGAATTGATAATTAGAATGTTTTTTCTGTAAAAGGGAAACTATTTGTGCTTTGTCTGTCTTTCTGTCTTGTTTTTGTCTCAGTCTGTTTCTCTCTGTTTGTCTGTTTCTCTGTATTTGTATCTCTGTGTGTGTGTGTTCCTTTTTTAAAATAATGTTTTGGTTTCTGTCTTCATCTGAATTTGTGTCTGTTCTTGCTTTCTCGGGTCATTGAAAATTGAAACTGAACGATAATAAATACATGAAATTCATGCATGCTTACACTTTTATTTGTGTGTGTCTGAATGTCAGACTACGGTAGTTTTCGGACTATAAGGCGATATTTCCCCCTGTCTGACATCTCTACATCTTATGATATGGCGAACAACATGGTAAGAAAGTATAATCAATTCTGAATGTTGTGTAACATGTGGAGGGTGTGCCTTATACACTACTCACAAAAAGTTAAGGATCACTATGAGAAAACAGGTGCGCAATAAACTCCGTTCGCTCCTGTTATTTATTTCTCAGTCAAGCCAAATTGTTATGAATTCTTGTTCAGCTGTAAGTGGGCGATGTTGTGTTAGTGGAAACATTGCACGTGATTCTCTATTACTGAGCTTGGCAGCAAAAGAAAAAGCGGAAACTTGCGAAAAAGGACCTTGTTTTGGATCGTTCTGCATGAACACATTGCACAAGCCAGATGGAAAAACCATTATGCACGTGCAAGCACTACTGTTTATGTGTGAGATGCTGTCTCTTGCTTGGCTTTATAAGAAGACATACCACCAGTATTAGGCCTGATTTGACAATGCCTCCACGACGAAAATTGAGCGAGTTGGATAGGGGACGAGCTGTTGCATGGTTCCAAGATGGTGTTCCCAAGCGAGAAGTGGCCAGGCGACTTCAGGTGTCCATCTCGGTCATTGTCAGACTGATTCAACGCTTCACAGCCACTGGGAGGGTCCATGAAAGACGCAGATCTGGTCGACCGAAGAAGACAACTCCACGTGAAGATCGTCTCATTGAACGACAAGCCCTGCAGACAAGAACAGCCTCTTCCAGCATCATTCGAAGGCAGCTGAGGGTGGCTACTAACATCAACATCAGCCAGCAGACCATACGGAACCGCCTTCATGGGTTTAACCTCCGTTCTCGTCGCCCAGCTGTACGGCCACGCTTAACTCCAGCCCATAGGGCAGCACGCCGCGCCTTCTGCAGACGTCACGTGAGGTGGACACGTCAGCAATGGTCCCAGGTCCTGTTCAGTGATGAATCACGCTTCACCCTGAACCACAACGACGGCCGACTGAGGGTCTGGAGGCGCCCAGGGGAACGCTTTATTGACGCCACTGTCCAAGAAAAGGTGGCCTTTGGTGGAGGTTCTGTAATGGTCTGGGGGGCCTTCAGCCTTCACCACAGAACACCCTTGTATCATGTACAGGGTAACCTGACTGGCCTCCGATACCGGGATGAGATCCTTCGACCGCTGGCTGTGCCTACACTGCAGCAGATGGGACCGCCGGCTGTCTACCAGGATGACAACGCTCGCCCCCACAGGGCAAGGGTGGTCAACGACTTCCTGCAGCAGTCTGGAGTCAACAGAATGGAGTGGCCAGCATGCAGTCCCGATCTCAACCCGATTGAGAACCTCTGGGATGAGCTGGATCGCAAAGTGAGGAGCAACCACCCCCCTCCCAGGGATGCCCAGCACCTCTACCAGATGCTGCAGGCTGAGTGGCAGGCGCTTCCACAGAGGATCTTCACCACCCTGGTCAACTCCATGAGGACTCGCTGCGTCGAGTGCCAGAACAGTCATGGCGGATACACGCATTACTGAACTTTGGGGAGCATCAGAATGCCCTGTCTTGTGATTTCAATGACTTTGGGAAATCAAATTTCGATACGTACCCACTTTGATCAAATGTACAGACCAAACGATTGCTCGAAATTGAAGGCAATTGTGCATCGTTATCACTAAAGCATTGAATTAAATGTTGGCCAAAATTCAACGCATTGGCTTTCTTATTTGGAAAGTTATGAATTAGTTTGCAAGTGATCCTTAACTTTTTGTGGATAGCTTATATATAAATAAGCTGTGGCTTATAGTCCCAAAAACACGGTACCTTTTTATTTTCACTTTTACAGCCTATCAGCTTAATAGTAAGAACAAATAAATAAATAAACTGAGTGACATCAAACTCAATCCCAAAATGGGATGCATGTTGTGTTGTTTGGCTGAAGCCCCAATCCTCGACCAGCTTGCATTGAAATCCGCTCTTCACTTTAATTACTGAAGTACTATTATTTGGTTTAATTATTATAGTCGCAGAGACTCGTCTCCGTGAAATTCAGGCTGCACTCACCTGGAGAGCGCGCCGCCACCAGTGCAGCGTCACCCTTTATTTCCAAACGTATGCGTGTTGGTCATGTGAGGCAAGTTTTGCTTTCATTCAAGTGCAGACTGTTCTCATTTGTCGCTCTACCCTCTGAAGCAAAGAAGGTCTGACAGATCCTACAGTGCACTGCATTTCTTTCCAGCAAGCATCTCCCTTTGTACTGCCAGTTCTCTCGCTGAGAAGGGAGTAATTATAAAGAGCTGTTTAGGCAGAGTTGTGGTCCTTGGCCCTTTATGCCAGGTGCTGTTCCATGTCAAGTCAGTCTTAAGCCAGCACCACACTATATACGATTTGACCTCAAAGCGATGCGACTGTCACGATGTCTGTGAGTCATGATTCACACGAAATACTTCCGTCTAAAGAATAACTACTATGTTCGTTCACTGTACTCGTGTAGACCGCGAAACAAATCAAATCAAATGTCTGATACAAAAATAAAATATTTTATGAGGTTTATGTACAAGAGACTACAGATATAGTGAGCACAACTAGTAGGATTTTATCAGATTTATTTAGACAGTAGAATTTCACACGTAGGCCTATCATGCCTTATAATGTCAAAATCGCATTGAGATTGAACCGTATGTAGTGTAGCTAGGCCTTTAGCAACAGCAAACTCACTCTCTCTTTCTCTGTCACTTTTTCTTTGCGCGCATGTGCAAGCATCAAAAATAGATGTTGCCTTCTGTTTGAACAACGGAAGGGAACTAAGCCACTACAGTTATCTCCCATCGGATCACCAGAAGCGCCCACCACAATGAAGGCGTGTGCGTTTCGCTGTCTGTTGGTGAGGGTCTGTGTGTGAAACGTATTTTCTACCACCGTGATCTAGTGCCTAAACTGCTGGGCCAATACCTATCAAATTTGGCAGAATAGACGATTTTCGGAAAACCCAAGGGGAGAGCACTGTGTGAATATTAGAGTAGTCTATTTTGAGCGAATCGGTCAAACCATAACAATCAACTTCAACTTCAACTTCAACAAATCTTTATTATCTCAAAATGATAAATTAAATATGGCAACACCCGCGATTTCAACATAAAAGACATCACATAAAACAATATTTTCCAAATCATGCTTAAATATGAAATAAGACATAAAAGTACACAGCTGTACATAAGAATACACAAATGCAATATAAAGACACCTTTATGTTTAAAACATCAATTATATATAAGACGAACACCATATTTATGTACATATTCATCTCAATCTAAACTTTAGTAAAAATGTCCCATATGTGCCCCTAGGGGCCGAGAGGACGTAAAACACCAGTTTACTACTACTACATGTACATATTCATAAATTTAAGAAACAACTCACAGACCCTGTACGTGTATAATAATAAATGATGCATAGCACACATGCAAGCACACTCCAACCACCATAGCCCACCCACCCGCCCCTCTTTTCCACGTGTGCTCACACGTACACATACACATACATACTTGCAAGATAATACATACTACCACTTACAGCCACACTCCCCTATATACACGCGCGCGTGCGCACCCCTACCCCACCACGCACACACACGCACGCACGCACACGCACACGCACACACACACACACATTCTGTATTTAAAGAAAAGTAGTCGGGTAAAAAAAAAAAGAAGACAAACGCAGCACGAGTCGAGTTCATTGGGTGATTGTAACTTCCTGTTTGTGCTTGACTGATTCTGTCAAGCGGGATCAGTGGCATTCACCATGAGATTACTCCCCTTGATTATTTGCAAACATTTCCTAATGTCACTGATGATTATGTAATGCTTTACATGTGTCAGTGTAACCACACATTCAATATTAGGGAAGGAAAATGAAAAACGTCTTCCAGGGCCTGTGTTCACATTGAGATAGTAGGAGACTTCGATGGCTTAGAGTCAAACTGGATTAACTTCAGATAGTCCATTTTTTGATTATTACAGAAACAAATGCGGAAAAAAATACTCTTTGTTGTCCCAAATTTTCGTTTTGATATCTTAATAAATAAAAAAGATATCAATGTAGTTCTCTTTTGACTCAAAAATAAATCAACATTTTTTTGGAGTCAAACAAGATTAACTTCAGACGGTCTGCTTTTGACTCCAAAATCACAAGACATTTTAGCATTTTATTTTGAGTCAAACCGGGCTATCTTACAAATAAATGAGTTTGACTCAAAATATCACAAGACATTTTAGCTTTCTAATTTTGAGTCAAACCATTTTAGCATTCTAATTTTGAGTCAAACCGGGCTATGTTACAAATAAATGAGTTTGACTCAAAATATTTGACTCGAAAAGTGGGCAAAATTTTCAGTAAAAATCAGACAAAATATAAATAATCCTTTTTGATGCAAAAATTATGTTAATATCAGTACTTTTATTTTGAGTCAAATTTGGACATTTCCAGATAACCTAGTTGTTTCTTGTAACAAACCTGTGTTGATTTTGGAGTCAAAACCGGACAATTCATGTTTGTGTGTCCACATGCGTATGTGTGCATGTGCGTTTATTACATGTGTGTATGCGCTTCGGTGTGCGCGCGTGTACGTGTGTGTGAAATCTTGATTAGTCACAATGTTAGTCTCATAACCTCTATCACTCATACACAGACACACACACACACACACACTCACATACACACGCTCACATACACACGCGCACACGCGCGTACACGCACACGCGCGCGAACACGCACACACGCGCGCGCGCGAACACGCGCACACACGCGCATGCGTTCACACACGCGCGCGCGCGCGCGCGCGCACGCTGGCAGGGTGGGTGATGGGATTCGTGGAGCTGAAGACAAAGTACGTATAAGAATGTTAATTGAAGTCAGTAGGTCTTCCGCGATTGTCCGCCCTGTCATGTCTTTGAAGTGAACATGACACGCCGTAACAGGGTAGAGAATAGAGGAACGGACGGGATGATTTTTGTTTAATTGACTGTTGTAAACTTTATATCACGCGCATTGACGGGTGTCTTGGGAACAGTAAAAGGCTAACGGGATGGTTTTTGTTTTTGTTTTAAGAAATTATAATGTATTGTTATCTAGTTTTTATCTGTTGGACACGCGAGTGTTTGTGTGTGTTATGTCTTTGCGTGCATGCATGTATGTTCGCCTAAATGCATACATGCGTGCGTAATATGCGTGTTTATGTGCATGCGTGTTTGTTTGCGTGCGTGTGTGCATATTCGCGTGCGCATGCACGTATTTGCATAATCATGTACATACTATGTGCGTGCGTGCGTGCGCGTGTGTGTGCTTGTGCGAGTGAGAACTAGTCGCGCACATACACACGCGCATGCACACACACGCACGCGCGCGCACACACATACACACACGCACACACGCACACACACACACACACACACACACACACACACACACACACACACACACAGGGAGGGATCTGTGGTGGGGGTGGTTGATAGGCTGGTAACAAAAGAAAGAATGTGTTTGCTAATTGCGGGACAGTAGACCTACGGCTGGGCATCTTATTGACACGAGTTGACAAGTTTACGATGGGTGAGATAACAGTCAGTCACAAGTATCTGGTGAGTTTCTCTACATAACGGTCGCCGCGCGAATAACGCTCACGCCAAACGGGACTTAAGAAACGCTTTAGAAAAGCGTTTGCGGAAGAAGCTCTTGTCTGATTGGTCGAACTGTTTTTTTTATTTTAACCAAACTTAACAAACTATTAATGGACCAATCAAAAACAAGAAATGTATTCACTCCATGCTAGTCATGTGATATTTCCCATGATCCTTCAAATAGTTCGTGGCTCGCTACCTAGATGACAGCCACAAAACGTTTTTGGCGAACGTCGGTGAAAGAGGTGTTTCTTAGTACCGTTTTTGCCGATTTGCGCGCACGCTACGTAACGTTAGCCCTTGTGAAACTCAACCCAGGCCGCCTGCAGATGGCTTAATTTATTCTGTCCAAGCTTTTCATTAGGCTTAGCGTGAGTGGTCAGAGGAACTGAACAAGGTGTCAAAGGCGTACCGCGCAGTGGTCAGGAATGTAACACGTCTCTGCTATCGGTTCCCGTATCATGATCAAAGACGATGAGAGAGAGAGAGAGAGAGAGAGAGAGAGAGAGAGGGTGGTGGGGTGGAAGTTGTGTGAGTTGTAGTAGAAAAAACTGAAATATTCTTTAAAATAAATAAATAGGCAGATAGATAGACAGATACATAAATATATAAAATTTGATATATAATTATATTATGAACGATCCGAGATAGTGATGTTCTTATAAGAGTTTGTCTTAGTCATTTACAAATAATAATAAAGTGATACGCGAATTACCGTTAGTTCCTAATCATTGAATTTTTTTAAAAAGTTATTGCTATTCTGAGGAAAGCATGAAAGTCCCTAGGTTTTAAACCATAAACATGTTCTAAAACCAGAGACTCAAATCATCATAAGGCCCTTAAAAGTAACGACAATTGCCTGAAACTTTGCAGAAATAATGTTTGTCATGTTCTTGTCATATAAAGCAAATAAACAAGATACAATCCCTTGCCATATTTTAACACAAGAGGAAACACTTACCCTACCCCCCTCTAAAATCAATATTTTGACTACGAGCAGAGACGAAAATCATCATAAGTCCCTTAAACGTACCGACAATTGCCTGAACTTTTGCAGGAATAATATTTAGTATACTATTGTTATATAGCACCAAACAAAAAAGGTACAATCCCATGCCATTTTGTAACACAAGAGGAAACACATACCCCACTCCCCTCTAAAAACAATATTTTGACTACGATCAGAGACTAAAATCATCATAAGTCCCTTAAAAGTAACGACAATTGCCTTAAACTTTGCAGGAATAATGTTTGTTATGTTCTTGTCATCTAAAGCAAATAAACAACATACAATCCCTTGCCATCTTTTAACACAAGAGGAAACACCTACCCTACACCCCTCTAAAATCAATATTTTGACTACGAGCAGAGACTAAAATCATCATAAGTCCCTTAAAATTATCGACAATTGTTTGAAGCTTTACAGGAATAATGTTTGTTATGTTCTTGTTATATGCAACAACAAAACAAGATACAATCCCTTGCCATTTTTGAAAACAAAGGGAAATGCATGTCCCACCCCCCTCTAAAACCAATATTTTGACTACGATCAAGAACTAAAAGCATCATAAGTCCCTTAAAAGTACCGATAATTGCCTGAAACTTTGCAGGAATAATGTTTATGTTCTTGTCATATATAGCAAATAAACAAGATACAACCCCTTACCATTTTTGAAAACAAAGGAAAATGCATGTCCCACCCCATCTAAAATCAATATTTTGACTACGAGCAGAGACTAAAATCATCATAAGTCCCTTAAAAGTATCGACAATTGTTTGAAACTTTACAGGAATAATGTGTGTTATGTTCTTGTTATATGCAACAACAAAAACAAGATACAATCCCTTGCCATTTTTGAAAACAAAGGGAAATGCATGTCCCACCCCCCTCTAAAACCAATATTTTGACTACGATCAGAGACTAAAAGCATCATAAGTCCCTTAAAAGTACCGATAATTGCCTTAAACTTTGCAGGAATAATGTTTGTTATGTTCTTGTCATATAAAGCAAATAAACAACATACAATCCCTTACCAGTTTTGAAAACAAAGGAAAATGTATGCCCCACCCCCCTCTAAAATCAATATTTTGACTACGAGCAGAGACTAAAATCATCATAAGTCCCTTACAAGTATCGACAATTGTTTGAAACTTTACAGGAATAATGTTTGTTATGCTCTTGTTATATGCAACAAAAAAACAAGATACAATCCCTTGCCATTTTTGAAAACAAAGGGAAATGCATGTCCAACCCCCTCTAAAACCAATATTTTGACTACGATCAGAGACTAAAAGCATCATAAGTCCCTTAAAAGTACCGATAATTGCCTTAAACTTTGCAGGAATAATGTTTGTTATGTTCTTGTCATATAAAGCAAATAAACAACATACAATCCCTTGCCATTTTTTAAAACAAGAGGAAACACTTACCCCACCCCCCTCTAAAATCAATATTTTGACTACGAGCAGAGACGAAAATCATCATAAGTCCCTTAAACGTACCGACAATTGCCTGAAGTTTTGCATGAATAATATGTAGTATGTTCTTGTCATATAGCACAAATAAAAAAGGTACAATCCCATGCCATTTTGTAACACAAGAGGAAACACATACCCCAGTCCCCTCTAAAAACAATATTTTGACTACGATCAGAGACTAAAATCATCATAAGTCCCTTAAAAGTACCGATAATTGCCTTAAACTTTGCAGGAATAATGTTTGTTATGTTCTTGTCATATAAAGCAAATAAAAAAGATACAATCCCTTGCCATCTTTTAACACAAGAGGAAACACCTACCCTACACCCCTCTAAAATCAATATTTTGACTACGAGCAGAGACTAAAATCATCACAAGTCCCTTAAAATTAACAACAGTTCCCTGAAATTTTGCAGGAATAATGTTTATTATGTTCTTGTCATATAAAGAAAACAAACAAGATACAATCCCATATCATGTTTAAACCCAAAAGAAAATACTTACCCCACCCCCCATCTAAAATCAAAATTTGGATTATGGAAATAACTTAAACCAACCCCATCTAAATCAATTTGGAAATACAATTATAGAGAGGCATTGTAACAAGAAGAATTCCTTATAACTGGGAGTTCTATTAAAACATTCAGACAGTATGCGTGCGCACGCACACACACACACACACACACACACACACACACACACACACACACACACACGCACACACACAACATGCACAAAATGATTACAACCTGTCTTCACAAACTCATATAAAAACATGCAACCCCCCCCCCCCCCCCACACACACACACACAGACAGACACACACACAATGGCTTGCACACCCACACATACAGGCACTGCATTTCAGCACAATATTAAAATGAATGTGACCAAACCACCACAGCCCACACAGTAAGAGTTGAGATGTGTGCCTTGCTACTTACTCACTCCCTATGTGCGTGAATCAGATTGAAAACAGTAAGGGAAATATTAGTGTTCTAACTTCACATCATGGTCTCTTTTGACCGTATTTTATATCTATATACTCATAATTTTTTTTGAATCAAACCCGTTTATCTGAAAGTTACCCCGTTTTTACCCAAAAATACAGACCTTGCAATACCAAAAAAATTTGAGTCAAAAGGGCCCAAGTTTTAGTTGGTCCAGTTTGACCCAAAATCATTTGAAAATGTTGAGGCCACCAATTTCGTGTCAAAACGGACTATCTAACAATAATGTCAAATACTCCATTGTTTGTATTCTAAATAACTCCCGATTTTGCAATAATATCTTTGAGACCCCAATACACCACCACTCCAAAATTAATGTAATAGGGAAGCTTAGATTTTTTACAGAAATTATTCAAATCTTTAGAAACGTTTTTCTCGAAACAGGCCTTTTCGAGTTAGTCTGTTTTGACTCCAAGCCATCGACTTATCATCATGATATCTTAGAAGACCTTCTAAAGTAGTAGGATTTAATAGGACTTTAGAAGGACTTCTAAGATATGATAAGTATCCTACTATGTCAATATGAATACAGGCCCTGGTTGCTTTTTTCCAGAATGGTTCATCTACTGACTCCATTACACCTATCATTCTGGGGGTGGGGCTTTTGTCCAGAATGGTTCATCTACTGACTCCATTGCACCTATCATTCTGGGGGTGGGGCTTTTGTCCAGAATGGTTCATCTACTGACTCCATTGCACCTATCATTCTGGGGGTGGGGCAAACATGGGCGTGCACACATGGCCTGCCCACTCTTGTCCACTCCTTTCGCGTAGTGTGGCTGGCTGACTGAGCCAGCCGACTGCGCTGCGTGGAGTTTGCCTCGGTGATCGTGGTGATAAGACGGAAAAGTTCCTGGAGGGAGTTGTCATGAAAGGAGCGATAATGAAGTGAGAGTGAGAACCGTCAGATGAACTGGGAGTACGCCTATATGGTCATGCCACCTTGCTTTATTTATTAAAAAAATCGCAACAGCATGGAATACCTCACTTGAATGCAACAAATACTTGTAGCGGTGCCATAGCCGATGAGGTTTAACCGAGGCGTGGTTACCAATACACCTATCTGTATTAATAAAAAAATCGGGACTTTACTGGTTTCGTACTGCCTCCGGGCATTGCCTCCAGTATTGTTCCCACCATATTTGTATTTACAAATGTCCCATATGTGTCTGATTCAGACCAAGAGGACGTAAAACACCATTTTCGTCGTCGTGGAATACCTCACTCTCCCACTTCTCTCTTCCGTTACCTCTCAGCTCTCAAAAGTAAGCAAGTCTCTCTCTCTCTCTCTCTCTCTCTCTCTCTCTCTCTCTCTCTCTCTCTCTCTCTCTCTCTCTCTCTCTCTCTCTCTCAATAAAACATTCGTATTCGTATTCTCTCTCTCTCTCTCTCTCTCTCTCTCTCTCTCTCTCTCTCTCTCTCTCTCTCTCTCTCTCTCTCTCTCTCTCTCTCTCTCTCTCTCTCTCAATCAAGCCTGAAGCAAACCACTGGGCACTAATCAGCATGATTAGCACAACACAGAGGTGTACCATAATATAGTTTGACACCCGTCCCCGACTAGTGGAGAAGGAAGTTCCACAGCACTGTAGTGTAGTGCACGGCTAGGCCTAGCTAACCTCATTCCCACGTCTCTCTGCCCGGCGTCTGTCTCTGTGTCTCCTGGTCTACTGCACACATGGCTGAACTCCTGGGCTGTGCACAGGTAAGGTATTCTCTTTTAATCCGTTTGCCTGCCCCTCTGTCTGTCTCTCGCTCACACACATACACACACACACACACACACACACACACACACACACAAACAAACAAATCAAGAGAGAGAGTGTGTATGTTTGCGCACATATATGCGTGCGTGTTCATGCGTGTATAACTGAGCGGGAGTGAGTGAGCATACGGACAATGTAAGGCTGGCAGGGCTTCATACATTGCTCTCTGCTTTGTAAACTGATTCTCCAACGACAGAACTTCCTGCTCCAAACCACAGAGTGGAGCCCTGGAAATGGGCCAGGTTCAGTTTACTAGGTTCCCTGGGAGAGATTGTAGACCCTGGGCCTATCACAGCATGATTATTGTTGAAGCCTGGTATAATATATGCACAACAGCCCACTGGAGGGTGGCACTGTTGACAACAATAGCGGTTAACGTACAGTGCAGTTTACTGTGTGTGTGTGTGTGTGTGTGTGTGCGCGTGTGTGCGTGCGTGCGTGCGTGCGTGTGTGTGTTCTGACTACAACCACCATATACACAGCAGATGAGGCGACAAAAGTCTGAGCCTAACAGAGATGCCTTACCCAAGATATATCCCCACACTTCCAGCCAAACGGACTGGAGAACAGTCTGAGCCTAACAGAGATGCCTTACCCAAGATATATCCCCACACTTCCAGCCAAACGGACTGGGAAACGGAAACACTATAGACGATCTGTCATGGTCTCATGGAGGATAATTTGCTGCTAAAAATGTGGTGTTTTACGTCCTCTCGACCCGGGAAGGCACATAAATATGGGACATCTTTCCTGCTAAAAGGTGAACAACCCCTCTGAAGTAGGCTCACTTTGCGGGTAACAGTTATCC
>CM065689.1:60525277-60530277 GCA_017654935.2 Phymorhynchus buccinoides
TCTGTCTGTTTATGTCTGTCTCTCTGTCTCTCTCTCTATCAACCTGCCTGTCTGTCTGTCTGTCTGTCTGTCTGTCTGTTTCTATATGTCTGTCTCTCTCTCTGTGTCTGTCTGTCGGTCTGTCTGTTTATGTCTGTCTCTCTGTCTCTCTCTCTCTCTATCAACCTGCCTGTCTGTCTCTGTCTGTTGGTCTGTCTGTCTGTTTCTATATGTCTGTCTCTCTCTCTGTGTCGGTCTGTCGGTCTGTCTGTTTATGTCTGTCTCTCTGTCTCTCTCTCTATCAACCTGCCTGTCTGTCTGTCTGTCTGTCTGTCTGTCTGTTTCTATATGTCTCTCTCTCTCTCTCTGTGTCTGTCTGTCGGTCTGTCTGTTTATGTCTGTCTCTCTGTCTCTCTCTCTATATCAACCTGCCTGCCTGTCTGTCTGTCTGTCTGTTGGTCTGTCTGTCTGTTTCTATATGTCTGTCTCTCTCTCTGTGTCTGTCTGTCGGTCTGTCTGTTTATGTCTGTCTCTCTCTCTATATATCAACCTGTCTGTCTGTCTGTCTCTGTCTGTCTGTCTGTTGGTCTGTCTGTCTGTTTCTATATGTCTGTCTCTCTCTGTGTGTCTGTGTGTCTGTGTGTCTGTGTCTCTCTCTCTCTCTCTCTCTCTCTCTCTCTCTCTCTCTCTCTCTCTCTCTCTCTCTCTCTCTCTCTCTCTCTCTCTCTCTCTCTCTCTCTCTCTCTCTCTCTCTCTCTCTCTCTCTCTCTCTCTCTCTCTCTCTCTCTCTCTCTCTCTCTCTCTCTCTCTCTCTCTCTCTCTCTCTCTCTCTCTCTCTCTCTCTCCCCCAGGGGTAAAGCTACTACAACCATCGGCTTAACAATAACATTCCACTGGAAAGGACAGACCCCAATGTCCTCCTTTAATTAATTCAGTGCCAATCCTTTGGATTAAATAGGATTAAAATTCGATTTGAATACGTGAAGTTGAGTTATTGTGTCATTAAGAAAATAAGCTGGAAAAACATTGTTGTATTTTAAAAAAAATTGTTACTGTACTGTCAAATCTGGGGAAAACAGGCCTCTGTTAAAATGGATAAGGAGGGGGAAATGGCCGATGTTAAACAAACTGACCATGTGAGTAGTAATCTGGATATTATTTTTCACACAGATTTTTGTTTGAGCGCATGAGGACGTTTCAAAATCCGCGGAAGGATTCCCACTTGCAGACGGCGCAGCATCCCAACGGAGCCTACCAGCAGATCCAGCTGTTCGTGAAGCACTGGACGCCCCTGGTCCACAGCCGTCCAGGTCAGAGCCAATGCACACAATCTGTGGTAACAACTACAGAGGCAAAGCGCTAGATCACCCAGCTTCGCGTCAGCATGTTTGGCTCCAGTGACCTCGACCTTTAACCAATGACCTTCATCTTCGAACTTGGCCTAGATATTCTAAATACCTACGCGTGTGCAATACTTGAGCCTCCTAGGGTCCTGTTCAAACGCTATCGTGGTAGCGTGCACACGCACAGTCAGTCAGCCAGCCAGGAACACGCACACGGCACTGAAAACATGACCAGCCTCGCGGCTGAAGCACAGACACAGGGCTCCTTCTGTC
This sequence comes from Phymorhynchus buccinoides, assembly GCA_017654935.2. Lineage (NCBI taxonomy): Eukaryota > Metazoa > Mollusca > Gastropoda > Neogastropoda > Raphitomidae > Phymorhynchus > Phymorhynchus buccinoides. Next base: position 60,526,873 of record CM065689.1, read on the forward strand.
AGTGTTGTACTGCCCATGGGATGAGGCACCATATATATCGATGTGCCCCCATCTCTATGTTCTCCATTCGATGTGCCCCCATCTCTATGTTCTCCATTCGATGTGCCCCCATCTCTATGTTCTCCATTCGATGTGCCCCCATCTCTATGTTCTCCATTCGATGTGCCCCCATCTCTATGTTCTCCGATCTCTATGCCCCCATCTCTATGTTCTCCATTCGATGTGCCCCCATCTCTATGTTCTCCATTCGATGTGCCCCCATCTCTATGTTCTCCATTCGATGTGCCCCCATCTCTATGTTCTCCATGATGTGCCCCCATCTCTATGTTCTCCATTCGATGTGCCCCCATCTCTATGTTCTCCATTCTATGTGCCCCCATCTCTATGTTCTCCATTCTATGTGCCCCCATCTCTATGTTCTCCATTCTATGTGCCCCCATCTCTATGTTCTCCATTCGATGTGCCCCCATCTCTATGTTCTCCATTCGATGTGCCCCCATCTCTATGTTCTCCGATCTCTATGCCCCCATCTCTATGTTCTCCATTCGATGTGCCCCCATCTCTATGTTCTCCATTCGATGTGCCCCCATCTCTATGTTCTCCATTCGATGTGCCCCCATCTCTATGTTCTCCGATCGATGTGCCCCCATCTCTATGTTCTCCATTCGATGTGCCACCATCTCTGTGTTCTCCATTCGATGTGCCCCCATCTCTATGTTCTCCATTCGATGTGCCCCCATCTCTATGTTCTCCATTCGATGTGCCCCCATCTCTATGTTCTCCATTCGATGTGCCACCATCTCTATGTTCTCCATTCGATGTGCCACCATCTCTATGTTCTCCATTCGATGTGCCCCCATCTCTATGTTCTCCATTCGATGTGCCCCCATCTCTATGTTCTCCATTCGATGTGCCACCATCTCTGTGTTCTCCGATCTCTATGCTCCAGTGTTTATGTGCCCCGTCTCTATGTGTCCCTGTGTTTTACCTCTCCGTCTGTATGTCTCCCGGCCCCCTATCCTTAAACCCTAGCCCTAAAGGTCTGTGTACACGTTAACACTATTCACAAATATCTCTTTCCCCATGGCAACTAAGTGTTAGGCCATTCATAACATGACTTACAACTCACTGTGTTGCCATGGGGAAAGATATATTTGTGAATAGTGTTAACGTGCATACATGTGAACACATAATGTTCCGTGCAGAAGCCCATGCTCAATCAGTAAATATGTCAAAGACAGAAGAAAACAATAAGCGGACGAGTCCGTATTTCCCCTAATCCATATATTTTCCCTTCTTTCTTTTACTGACTGATTATTTCTGCGCGGAAAATCCGGATGTACTGTGTACTGTGTACCGGGCCTAATCGTACCTCAAGGGGCCACATTGATGTAGACGGGTCACATAGAGACAGAAGGCGGATGTACTGTGTACTGTGTACCGGGCCTAATCGTACCTCAAGGGGCCACATTGATGTAGACGGGTCACATAGAGACAGAAGGCGGATGTACTGTGTACTGTGTACCGGGCCTAATCGTACCTCAAGGGGCCACATTGATGTAGACGGGTCACATAGAGACAGAAGGCGGATGTACTGTGTACTGTGTACCGGGCCTAATCGTACCTCAAGGGGCCACATTGATGTAGACGGGTCACATAGAGACAGAAGGCGGATGTACTGTGTACTGTGTACCGGGCCTAATCGTACCTCAAGGGGCCACATTGATGTAGACGGGTCACATAGAGACAGAAGGCGGATGTACTGTGTACTGTGTACCGGGCCTAATCGTACCTCAAGGGGCCACATTGATGTAGACGGGTCACATAGAGACAGAAGGCGGATGTACTGTGTACTGTGTACCGGGCCTAATCGTACCTCAAGGGGCCACATTGATGTAGACGGGTCACATAGAGACAGAAGGCGGGGTGTACTGTGTACCGGGCCTAATCACAAGGGGCCACATTGATGTAGATCACATAGAGACAGAAGGGGGAACGAGACGGGGACACACAGAGAGACGGGGGCACAATACATAGAGACGGGGGCACAATCACAGCAATACATAGAGACGGGGGCACAATCACAGCAATACATAGAGACGGGGGCACAATCACAGCAATACATAGAGACGGGGGCACAATCACAGCAATACATAGAGACGGGGGCACAATCACAGCAATACACAGAGACGGGGGCACAATCACAGCAATACATAGAGACGGGGGCACAATCACAGCAATACACAGAGACGGGGGCACAATCACAGCAATACACAGAGACGGGGGCACAATCACAGCAATACACAGAGACGGGGGCACAATCACAGCAATACATAGAGACGGGGGCACAATCACAGCAATACATAGAGACGGGGGCACAATCACAGCAATACATAGAGACGGGGGCACAATCACAGCAATACACAGAGACGGGGGCACAATCACAGCAATACATAGAGACGGGGGCACAATCACAGCAATACATAGAGACGGGGGCACAATCACAGCAATACATAGAGACGGGGGCACAATCACAGCAATACACAGAGACGGGGGCACAATCACAGCAATACACAGAGACGGGGGCACAATCACAGCAATACATAGAGACGGGGGCACAATCACAGCAATACATAGAGACGGGGGCACAATCACAGCAATACATAGAGACGGGGGCACAATCACAGCAATACATAGAGACGGGGGCACAATCACAGCAATACACAGAGACGGGGGCACAATCACAGCAATACACAGAGACGGGGGCACAATCACAGCAATACACAGAGACGGGGGCATATCAGTCTTGGATAAGAAGAACATAAATTTAAGGATTGGGAAAAAAATATGTTTGATTTACCTCTAAGTTTAAAGAGGATGCACATTTCTTTTGTTTTCCTTCTCTTTTCTTCGTTCATTTCTTTCTCTTTCTTTTCCCCGTCTGTTTCTCAATTCGTTCAATGTGATTACGAAAACTTGAGTTTTGTTTTGTTTTCATTTTTTTCAAATATTGTCCATTTATATGCTCTCTCTCTCTCTCTCTCTCTCTCTCTCTCTCTCTCTCTCTCTCTCTCTCTCTCTCTCTCTCTCTCTCTCTCTCTCTCTCTCTCTCTCTCTCTCTCTCTCTCTCTCTCTCTCTCTCTCTCTCTCTCTCTCTCTCTCTCTCTCTCTCTCTCTCTCTCTCTCTCTCCCCCTCTCTCTCTCTCTCTCTCTCTCTCTCCCTCTCTCTCTCTCTCTCTCTCTCTCTCTCTCTCTCTCTCTCTCTCTCTCTCTCTCTCTCTCTCTCTCTCTCTCTCTCTCTCTCTCTCTCTCTCTCTCTCTCTCTCTCTCTCAGTGTGTTTGTTTGTGTGTGTGCACGCGCGTATGCGCGCATGTGCATGTGTTTGAATGTGCGTGCACGCGCGT
>CM065689.1:60540277-60550277 GCA_017654935.2 Phymorhynchus buccinoides
CTCGGTCTGCAGGCTGAGACACTAGCCCTACACGTGTGTCGCTACATGCTCGGTTTGCAGGCTGAGACACTAGCCCTACACGTGTGTCGCTACATGCTCGGTTTGCAGGCTGAGACACTAGCCCTACACGTGTGTCGCTACATGCTCGGTTTGCAGGCTAGGACACTAGCCCTACACGTGTGTCGCTCGGTTTGCAGGATAGGAACTAGCCCTACACGTGTGTCGCTCGGTTTGCAGGCTAGGACACTAGCCCTACACGTGTGTCGCTCGGTTTGCAGGCTAGGACACTAGCCCTACACGTGTGTCGCTACATGCTCGGTTTGCAGGCTAGGACACTAGCCCTACACGTGTGTCGCTCGGTTTGCAGGCTAGGACACTAGCCCTACACGTGTGTCGCTCGGTTTGCAGGCTAGGACACTAGCCCTACACGTGTGTCGCTCGGTTTGCAGGCTAGGACACTAGCCCTACACGTGTGTCGCTACATGCTCGGTTTGCAGGCTAGGACACTAGCCCTACACGTGTGTCGCTACATGCTCGGTTTGCAGGCTAGGACACTAGCCCTACACGTGTGTCGCTCGGTTTGCAGGCTAGGACACTAGCCATTTACGTGTGTCGCTCGGTTTGCAGGCTAGGACACTAGCCCTACACGTGTGTCGCTACAGGCGGGCCTTCGGGCCCCTGTCTTATCTGACGTACAAGGAGGAGCTCCTCTCCGTGCAGCCTTACGTCACTCTCTTTCATGACGTCATCCGTGACGCAGACATCGACGTCATCAAAGGCTACGTCAAAGGAAAGGTGGGTTTCTGTTTGGTGAAACAGTTTTGAGAGAACCAACGACGAATCTTTCTTTTTTTTTTATAATGCGGGAAAAGAAAAAGGTCTGATGTTTCTTTGCACCCCCCTCCCACCCCCTCCCACCCCCTCCCACCCCCACCCCCCCAAAAACCACCAACAACAACAAAATATCAAACAGATTTGTAAAAAAGAAAAAAACCAACAAAAAACAACAACATAGGAACAAAAATAAGTACAATCAAAACAAGAGAGAGAGAGAGAGAGAGAGAGAGAGAGAGAGAGAGAGAGAGAGAGAGAGAGAGAGAGAGGGAGTTGTGGGAGTAGGGGAAGACGGGGTAAAAAGCGCATGGGCGGGTAAGAAGCCCACCCCAAGTATCTCATGAAATGAAGCAAATTTCAGTCTCATTTTGCCCATGAGACGAGCGTTAATGTCTAGCATTCGTCTCATGGGCAAATTTGACTGAAATTTTCTTTATTTCATGAGATAATTGGGGTGGGCTTCTTACCCGCCCATGCGCTTTTTACCCCGTCTTCCCCTAGTTGTCGTAATAGCAGAAGCTTAGCAGCAATAATAGTAGCAGAGAAAGTAAACTTACTTGTATTTATTTAGCAGCAGGGATAGTGTGTGTGTGTGTGTGTGTGTGTGTGTGTGTGTGTGTGTGTGTGTGTGTGTGTGTGTGTGTGTGTGTGTGTGTGATTTGTTTTTTTTGTTTTTTGCTTTGTAGAACTATTAATACTACTATTTATGTACTTAGGTCTAAAATGAGGCTCAGGCCATCTATTTATAAGGACTAACATGTTGTTCAGTATCAACATTACACTCTCTCTTGCATTTCTCTTTTCTCCATTCATTCATCCATTCGTACGTTCGTTCATGACTTCATTCTGCATTCATTCAGTCATTTATTCATTTATCTGAATCATTTTACATTCCTTTCTTTCTTTCTTTCTTTCCATACTTTATTGATTCTTTATTTCTCTCTTGCTTTCTTTGATTATCTTTCCATTGTTCGTTTTCCCTTCCTTCCTCCCTCCCTCCCTCCCTTCCTTCCTGTCTGTCTGTCTTGTTGGAGGCTGTCAAGAGACAGCCTCCTATTAGTATTGGGTAAGGAATCATGTGACTTTTGCTCGTGGAGGTCACGTGATTTTGGCCAGTTCTACAGGCTCATGGAGGGTCACGTGACTTGCTTGGCGTATCAGAGTTGTCTTCCCTTTGTCATTGAAGTTGTCTGCCCTTTTTAATTGAGCGTGCGACTCTACATGTAATGTAGGTCCGTGGGTGCGACGCGCTGGTGGATCATTGAGAACCTCATGAATATGCATCAGCCTAACAGACTGGTGACCAGAACATGTTAACCGACAGAGTTAGGCTGTGACTGTGTCAATCTCTCTCTCTCTCTCTCTCTCTCTCTCTCTCTCTCTCTCTCTCTCTCTCTCTCTCTCTCTCTCTCTCTCTCTCTCTCTCTCTCTCTCTTTTTCTCTGCCTTGCACGGCTTCCAATTTTGTTTCCACATACTATCTCTTTTTGTCTCTGTCTTTTGCCCTGCCTTTTCCTGCCTCTCTCCCTGCTCTCTGTCTCTGTCTGTCTGTCTGTCTCTGTCTGTCTGACTGTCTCTCTCTCTCTCTCTCTCTCTCTCTCTCTCTCTCTCTCTCTCTCTCTCTCTCTCTCTCTCTCTCTCTCTCTCACACACACACGCACACAAAGCAAAACAAAAGCATGTTATTGCTTACTCTATTACCCTCTATAAATAAAATTCATTCAATTCAATTCTCTCTCTCTCTCTCTCTCTCTCTCTCTCTCTCTCTCTCTCTCTCTCTCTCTCTCTCTCTCTCTTAACTAGGCTAGGCTAGTAGGGCCTAGTGCGTGGGTGCTTCCACCACACTTTCTTCACTGGAGTTGCTGTCGTCTGCTAAGCCTCATTATTCTCTCTCTCTCTCTCTCTCTCTCTCTCTCTCTCTCTCTCTCTCTCTCTCTCTCTCTCTCTCTCTCTCTCTCTCTCTCTCTCTCTCTCTCTCTCTCTCTCTCTCTCTCTCTCTCTCTCTCTCTGTGCGTAAGCAGCCTTGCTTTCACTGGAGTTTGTGTCGTCTGCTTAAACTTGCATGTCTAAAAATAAATATTATGCATAGCATACGAATAGCGTGCAAACAAAATGCAGAATTTTGAAAGCCAAACGATTTTACATTAAAGTTGTGTATTATTACGCTTCTGCAAAGAGAATTATGAAGAAAACAAATTTTGTGTTGTAAGAACGAGGCGTGAATTGTATGATGATAATACCCTTGACAGGGCCCATCCTCATTTTGGCATTTTTTAAAAAGTGTACAACCACCATTACTAAACCTTTGCAAAATCACAGAAGTGCATTGCTAAACTTTTGCAAAATCACAGCAAGTGCATTGTTAAAAATAAATAAAAGCTGCATTCATCATAAAAATGACAAAAAAAATAATAAAAGGACTGCACATAACATTTTTACTCCTCGCCTTTTAGGCGGGAAAAACCTTTTCAGGGCCTCAAATGGCACACCGTTAAAGGGGCACTCTGACTTATGAGTTTTTGTAAGAAACACGCCGAGATCACCAGGAAAACACCCTTTACAGAGATTGCAACACTTACTTTGCTCTGGCTTTCTATAAGTCAAATCGGCGATTCCTCTTTGGCGGAGGAGCAGGAAGTCAAATGCTTTCACTCAAAGAGAAGGCGAGCGCTGTCTCTTTTCTGATGGCTGCTAAATCGTTTGCACGAAAGTTTTGCAATACAAGCATTAAAAAAAAAAAAAATTAAGGTCAAGATGTGCCACCCCCCTGCATTTCTCGGTTAATTCCATTTTGCCGTTTTTGCCTTTCTTACTAAGCATAAAGCTGTATTTCATTAACCTTTTTTTTTTTAGCTAATAACCTTTTTGGAATACTAACCCTGTCCCATAACCCTAGGCCATTATCTAATAGGACCCCCCCCCCCCCCCCCCCCCCCCATGTACTGCAGTGTACGGCGTCATTTGTCACAGTCGTGGTTGATTGCGTTTTTCCGTCTTGTAGGGTTGGTGGTGGGTGGTTAGGTTAGGGCTAGGGCTTAGGGCTAGGGTTAGTATTCCAAAAAGGTTATTAGCAAAAAAGGTTAATAAAATACAGCTTTATGTTTGGTAAGAAAGGCAAAAACGGAAAATTGCAAATTAACCGAGAAATGCGGGGGGGGGGGGGGGGGGGGGCACATCTTTACCTTTACCCGTTTATCTAAAGGAGTTTTACTCACAACAAAAGAACCAGATCCATTTTGTTTGTTACTGCACTACAAAAAAAAGAAAAAAACGCTTCAACCACAATAAGTGAACTTCACCCACCCAATCCAAAATGGCTTTTCTCCAGTATCTCTGCCAAAGAGGAATCACGCTGTTTTTACAGTTTAATTTCTAGGAAACCAGAGCAAAGTGACTTTTCTGATCCTTGAAAAGGCTGTCTTTCTGGTGATCTCGACATGTTTCTTGCAAAAACTCATCCGTCAGGGTCCACCTTTAAACATTCTTGCTACCCCCCCCCCTCCCCCTCCCCCGTTGCCAATCGCTAACTATACTAAGCTACTGTCGGCCACGCTCCACCCCACCCCTTCACTCCACCGACGATCGTGTCGTCTGCTTTTAGCCTTTGCAAAATCACAGAAGTGCCTTGCCAAACTTGCTAAATCACAGCAAGTGCATTGTCAAAAAAAGATAAATTAAAAAATGCATTCATCATGATAATAACAAAAACAAAAGTAAAATGACTGCACACTTAACATTTTTATGTTTCGCCTTTTTGGCAGGAAAAACCTTTACAGGGCCTCAAAACAAAGCGAAATGTATCATGTCAAATGGATTTCATTTAGCAGACGATGTTCTCTTGGGGGGGGGGGGGGGGGGGGGGGGGGGGGAGTTTACTGTGAAGCAAAGCTGTTCGTTTTGCTATTACTCGGATATTAGAAACAACATTATTTCTTTCTGTATTGCTTGGCATTGTAAATTCATCAAACCCTTTCTTTTGAAGAAATACTTACGGATGGACTTTACATTCTTCTATCCTCACGTTCATTTATCAGTTGACTATTCCTTGACCCCGCCCCCTTTCTTCTTCATCCGTGTGCATCACACGACCGTTGAGAGACTCATGAATATGCTTTAGCCTAGCAATCTGACCAAAAGCTATGGAAGCAGGGTAAGTCTCTATAGGCCTAGTACAAAGGTTAGCAGACGGACACAATCATTTGACAGTCAAAGATGAACATGAGCCAAGTTTGGTTCTTTTCAGTTTCATTCACACAACCGTAGGCTGAGCCTAACCATACTCTCGTTGTGTTTATGACTCTATCTCAAAAGTCAAAGTCTGGTTTCTCTCAGTTTCATGACAACAACCCTAGGCTGATCCTAGCCCTGTTCTCTTCAGACTCTCGATCTCAAAGTCTGATTCTTTTCAGGTTCATGACAACCCAAGGCTGATCCTAACCCTATCCTCATCGTGTTTATGATTCTCGATCTCAAAGTCTGGTTCTTTTCAGTTTAATGACAACAACCGTAGGCTGATCCTAACCCTATCCTCTTCGTACGACTCTCGATCTCGAAGTCTGTTTTTTTCCCAGTTTTATGACAATAACCCTAGGCTGATCCTGGCCCTATCCTATTCATTTGTATGGCTCTCAGTATCAAAGTCTGGTTCTTTACAGTTTCACAACTACCCTAGGCTGATCGTAACCATATCCTCTTCATGTTTATGACTCGATCTCAAAATCTGGTTTATTTCAGTTTCATGACAACATGTATAGGCTGATCCTAACCGTATCATATTCATGATTGCGACTCTCGATCTCAAAGTCTGGTTCTTTTTAGTTTCATGACAACTCTAAGCTGATCCTAACCCTATCCCCTACATTGTTTATGATTCTTAATCTCAAAGTCTGGTTCTTTTCAGTTTAATGACAACAACCCTAGGCTGATCCTAACCCTATCCTCTTCGTGTTTCGGTTCTCGATGTTAAAGTCTGGTTTCTTTTAGTTTCATGGCAATAACCCTAGGCTGATCCTAACCCAATCTTCTTTGTGTTTATGACTTGATCTCAAAGTCTGGTTCTTTTCAGTTTCGTTACAACAACCCTCCCTGTCAACAACTTAAGGCTGATACTACCCTTATTCTCTTCATGTTTATGACCATCAATCTCAAAGTCTGGCTTCTTTCAGCTTCATGACAATAAACCTAGGCTGATCCTAACCCTATTCTCTTCATGTTTATGATTCTCGATCTCAAAGTCTGGTTCTTTTCAGTTTCATTACAACATCCTTAGGCTGATCCTAACCCTATCCTCTTCATGTTTAAGACTCTCGATCTCAAAGTCTCTTTCTTTTCAGTTTCATGACAACAAACCTAAGCTGATCCTAACCATATCATCTACGTGTTTACGACTCTCGATCTCAAAGTCTGGTTCTTTTTAGTTTCACGACAATAACCCTAGGCTGACCTTAGCCCTATCCTATTCAATTTTATGGCTCTCGATGTCTCAAAGTCTGGTTCTTTTCAGTTTCACAACAACCCTAGGCTGATCTTAACCCTATCTTCTTCATGTTTATGACCCTCGATCTCAAAGTCTGCTTTCTTTCAATTTCATGACAACCCTTGGCTGATCCTAACCTTGTCATGTTTACGACTCTCGATCTCAAAGTCTGATTCTTTTCAGTTTTACAACAACAACCCTAGGCTGATCCTAACCCTATCCTCTTCATGTTTATGACTTGATCTCAAAGTATGGTTTCTTTCATTTTCATGACATCCCTAGGCTGATCCTAGCCTTATTTTCTTCTTGTTTACTACTCTTGATCTCAAAGTCTGGTTTCTCTCAGTTTTATGACAATAACCCTAGGCTGATCCTAACCCTACTCTCTTTATGTTTACTACTCAATCTCAAAGTCTGGTTCTGTTCAGTTTTATGACAACAACTCTAGGCTGATCCTAACCCTAAACTTTAAGTGTTTATGATTCTCGATCTCAAAATCTGATTTATTTCAATTTCTTGACAATGACTATAGGATGAGCCTTGCCGTATCAGATTCATTTTTTATCGCACTCGATCTCAAAGTCTGGTTCTTTTCAGTTTCACAACAACCCAAATTGATCCTAACCCCTCTATTCTTTTCATGTTTACGACTCTTGATGTCAAAGTTTGGTTTATTTCAGTTTGATGACAATAACCCTAGGCTAACCCTAACCCTACTCTCGTCGTGTTTATGACTGTCTCAAAAGTCAAAGTCTGGTTTCTTTCAGTTTTATGACAATAACTCTAGGCTGATCCTAGCCCTACTCTATTAATTTGTATGGCTCTCGATCTCAAAGTCTGGTTATTTTCAGTGTCATGTCAATAACCCTAAGCTGATCCTAACCCTATCCTCTATTATTTTCGTGTTTACATTACAGGAGTACATTTTATGTACTTGTGCATTTTTATTTCTTTATCCATTTTGTCTCACTGTTTTAAAATGATTTTACGTTATAAGTGTTTTAAAATGCTATTTTGTGTGCTAGTATGTGTGTGAGTGTCATTCATTTAATGTTTTTCCACTAATCGTGTGTGTCTGTGTGTATGCGCGTGTGTGTGCGTGTGTGTGTGTCGTGTGTGTGTGTGTGTGTGTGTGTGTGTGTGTGTGTGTGTGTGTGTGTGTGTGGGGGGGTAATGTTTATTAATATTGAATATAATGTGCCTTTTTTGTGACTATTGTATGTACAAATTATAGTAAGTTGTTATTTTATGATGCATGCAACTGTATTTCAGTCCTATATATCTCTGTCTCTGTTTGTGTGTCTCTCTCTTCTCTCTTTCTCTGTCTGTCCCTCTGTCTGACTCTCTGTGTCTCCATCTCTGTCTTTCTCTGTCTGTCTGTCTGTATGTTTGTCTCTCTTCTCTCTCTCTCTCTCTCTATCGTTATAAGTGTGGGTGTGGGTGTGATTTGTTAATAGTGCGGCCTGGGCGTCTTTAAGTGTCCATCAGTGTGAGTGTTTCAAGTTGGTTGCGAAAGTGTACTGTAGATTATGTCATTCATTATTTGGGCGTGATTGAGAAATTGACTGAGGGATCAGGGAAGGGGGGTGTTGGTCAATGTTTGATGTATACTTTTTGTTCATTGTGTTTACTATTCATTTTAGTGATTTCTGTAAAGCGCTTAGAGCTTAAAGATTAGGCGCTATAAAAGTTGTCTCCATGTTTATTACTCTCGATTTCAAAGTCTGGTTTCTTTCAGTTTCATGACAATAACCCTAGGCTGATCCTAGCTCTATCGTCTTTGTATTTTGACTCGATCTCAAGCTTTCTGACGGCTTACAAAGATTCGCTCCCCTTGGATGGCTGGTCTCGGGTTCTGTGATTTGAACAAGCCAGGGTGTAGCTGCGCTTTGGGATTCAGAATGAGCAGCGTAGGAGCAACGCCACTGTACGACCCAGCATATCGGACAGCAATAGCATTTTAAAAAGTCTGGTTCTTTTCAGTTTCATGACAACAAACCTAGGCTGATCCTAACCCTTTTCTGTTCATGTTTATGACTCTCAATCTCAGAGTCTGGTTTCTTTCAGTTTCATGACAACGCTAGGCTGATCCTACCCCTCTCCTCTTTGTGTTTATGATTCTCTATCTCAAAGTCTGCTTTTTGTCAGTTTAATGACCACAACCCTAGACTGATCCTAACCTTATCTTCTTCATGTTTATGATTCTCGATCTCAAAGTCTGCTTCTTTTCAGTTTACTGACAACCCTAGGCTCATCTTAACCCTATATTCCTTGCGTTTACGACTCTCAATTACAAAGTCTGGTTTATTTCAGTTTTATGACAACACTCCTAGGCTGATCCTAACCCTATTCTCTACGCAAAGTCTGGTTTTCATCAGTTTCATGACAACAATCTTGGCCTGATCCTAACCCTATGCTCTTCGTGTTTACAACTTTCGATCTCAAAGTCTGGTTTCTTTCTGTTTCATGACAACAACCCTAAGCTGATCCTAGCCCTATCCTTTTCGTGTTGATGAGTCTCGATCTAAAAGTCTGGGGTTTGTTTTCAGTTTACTCACAACAACCCTAGGCTGATTCTAATCCTATTCTCTTCATGTTTATGACTCTTGATCTCAAAGTCTGGTTTCTTTCAGTTTCATGACAACAACTCTAGGCTGATCCTAACCCTATCATCTTTGTCTGGTTTCATGAAAATGTGTAAAGTGTACATTTGTTTCAATTGGTGCTTCTTATTTTTCATGTAACTCTCATTATGTGTTAACGAAAACAGCATTTTGTTATTTAAAAGCCTTTTCTGACATTGTGAAACAAAATCTTGGAAACGTGAACTCTCCATAAGTATATTTTTTAAACAACTTAGGATCACAAATACTTTGGAAGATGAATCTCATCTGCTTACAGAACTAAACCTACATTTTCAGCAATATAATATGATCTCGCTTTATTGCGTTGAACTTCTTTTTGTTCCTGTCTGAGCGATCGATGACAAACGTCTTTTACGACACGTTCATATGTTATGTCACTTTTTCTCTTCTTCTTTCCTAAGGTAACCAACTACATCACGTTGAAGATATTTTGAAAAGACATGTTCATTATTATTTTACACTTTTGAAGTGCAATACAACACTGATTAGCCTCCTGTTGATCTTTGATCAACTGAATTTCTTGTTCTGTGTTGTCTTCCAGATGGAGCGAGGCAGGGTGGGTGTTGGAACAGACGGCAAGAAAGACCTCACTCGAACCAGTGACCTGTAGGTGGATGCTTTTATTTTATTTTCGTATAAGATCGTATACAGAGATACACACAGTCGCGTACACACAGACACATACACACACGCACGCACACGCACGCACGCTAACACACAAACACACACACACAGACACAGACACACACACACACACACACACACACACACACACACACACACACACACACACACACACACACACACACACTACAGAAACACAGACAGACACACACATATAAACTACAGAAACACACATACACACAGACACACACACACAAACTACAGAAGCGCGCACGCACGCACGCGCGCATACACATACGCACGCACACGCACGCACGCACGCACGCACGCACACACACACACACACACACACACACACACACACACACACACACACACACACAAACTACAGAAACACAGACAGACACACAGACACATAAGCT
>CM065689.1:60557777-60565277 GCA_017654935.2 Phymorhynchus buccinoides
GGAATACGATGTCCGGGGAGGGGGGGGGGTCACAGGGTCCGTGAAGGGGTCAACGAGGCCAAAGGACAGACAGAGGGCGGGAATAAGATGTCCGGGGAGGGGGGGGGGGTGAAGGGGTCAACGAGGCCAAAGGACATGTCTGCCAGTGGGTGACACCCGTGCTACTTGTCTTTGCTGTGGTCAGGGCAGGGCATGTTGTTGATGTGAAACAGTAATGTCTTTGCTGTGGTCAGGGCAGGGCATGTTGTTGATGTGAAACAGTAATGTCTTTGTTGTGGTCAGGGCAGGGCATGTTGTTGATGTGAAACAGTAATGTCTTTGTTGTGGTCAGGGCAGGGCATGTTGTTGATGTGAAACAGTAATGTCTTTGCTGTGGTCAGGGCAGGGCATGTTGTTGATGTGAAACAGTAATGTCTTTGCTGTGGTCAGGGCAGGGCATGTTGTTGATGTGAAACAGTAATGTCTTTGTTGTGGTCAGGGCAGGGCATGTTGTTGATGTGAAACAGTAATGTCTTTGTTGTGGTCAGGGCAGGGCATGTTGTTGATGTGAAACAGTAATGTCTTTGCTGTGGTCAGGGCAGGGCATGTTGTTGATGTGAAACAGTAATGTCTTTGCTGTGGTCAGGGCAGGGCATGTTGTTGATGTGAAACAGTAATGTCTTTGTTGTGGTCAGGGCAGGGCATGTTGTTGATGTGAAACAGTAATGTCTTTGCTGTGGTCAGGGCAGGGCATGTTGTTGATGTGAAACAGTAATGTCTTTGCTGTGGTCAGGGCAGGGCATGTTGTTGATGTGAAACAGTAATGTCTTTGTTGTGGTCAGGGCAGGGCATGTTGTTGATGTGAAACAGTAATGTCTTTGTTGTGGTCAGGGCAGGGCATGTTGTTGATGTGAAACAGTAATGTCTTTGCTGTGGTCAGGGCAGGGCATGTTGTTGATGTGAAACAGTAATGTCTTTGCTGTGGTCAGGGCAGGGCATGTTGTTGATGTGAAACAGTAATGTCTTTGCTGTGGTCAGGGCAGGGCATGTTGTTGATGTGAAACAGTAATGTCTTTGTTGTGGTCAGGGCAGGGCATGTTGTTGATGTGAAACAGTAATGTCTTTGTTGTGGTCAGGGCAGGGCATGTTGTTGATGTGAAACAGTAATGTCTTTGCTGTGGTCAGGGCAGGGCATGTTGTTGATGTGAAACAGTAATGTCTTTGTTGTGGTCAGGGCAGGGCATGTTGTTGATGTGAAACAGTAATGTCTTTGTTGTGGTCAGGGCAGGGCATGTTGTTGATGTGAAACAGTAATGTCTTTGTTGTGGTCAGGGCAGGGCATGTTGTTGATGTGAAACAGTAATGTCTTTGTTGTGGTCAGGGCAGGGCATGTTGTTGATGTGAAACAGTAATGTCTTTGCTGTGGTCAGGGCAGGGCATGTTGTTGATGTGAAACAGTAATGTCTTTGTTGTGGTCAGGGCAGGGCATGTTGTTGATGTGAAACAGTAATGTCTTTGTTGTGGTCAGGGCAGGGCATGTTGTTGATGTGAAACAGTAATGTCTTTGTTGTGGTCAGGGCAGGGCATGTTGTTGATGTGAAACAGTAATGTCTTTGTTGTGGTCAGGGCAGGGCATGTTGTTGATGTGAAACAGTAATGTCTTTGCTGTGGTCAGGGCAGGGCATGTTGTTGATGTGAAACAGTAATGTCTTTGTTGTGGTCAGGGCAGGGCATGTTGTTGATGTGAAACAGTAATGTCTTTACACAACAAAGATGAAGTAGTGACTGCTGTACTTTTGAAATGAATAGGTAAAAAAACAAGGTGAAGGGAAAAGTACCTGAGAGGGGGGGGGCAACCGACGTTTCGTGTCATAAACACTTCGACTGGGAATGCAGGAAAAAGTTGACGAAGGATTTTTTATATTTTAAATCAGTGAGCACAGTTCAAGACTTGAAAGGGCAGTGGTTGAAGAAGTGGTCAGCACTGGGATGGTTCACAGTTCACAGCGGGGAAGTGTGGGGAGTAGTGGGATGGGAAAAAAAGGGGGGTGGGTGAATACAGTTCTCAAGTTGGGGGCAAAAAGAAAGGGTCAGGGTAGGGTGGGAAGGGAGGTTGAAGGAGTAGAGGCGTGGGGGGGGGGGGGGGGGGGGGGCGAGGGAGGGGGGGGGAGTGGGAGATGAAGGTTTGGATGAGGTGTTACTCCCTGACATTGAGTCCTTGTGGACTCAAGGTGCCAAGGCGTTGGATCAGTTGACTCTCCATGAATGTTCTGTATTGTCCCTCCTTACGTCCGTTTCGCCATAGGACTGCTACCCTGATGAATGACAAGTTGTGGTGGTCGGAGTTGAAATGGTTTGCCACAGGAGTGTCTCTTCTTGTGAGAATGCTGTCTCTGTGCTCTTTGAAACGTTCATTGAGAGTTCTGTAGGTTTCGCCCACATACATCATTTGGCAAAGAGTGCAGGTTAGAACATAGACAACATTTGGCGTCTGGCAGGTAAAGTGAGATTTCACGTGAAAGGTATGACTGGAGGGGCCCCGAACCGTAGTTGTTGGGTTAAGGAAGGGGCAGGTTTTACATTTCGGTTTCTTGCACGGGAAGTTGCCTGGCTGGATTGTGGAGCACGAGGGATGGAAGGCGGAATGCACTAAGTGGTCACCAAGGTTTTTGTCCCTTTTGAAGGCCACCATCGGTGGTTGACTGAAAGTGCTCTGGAGGGCTGGGTCTTCCTTCAGGATAGTGAAGTTACGGAGCAGAATGTCTTTCACAGGTAAATTGTGTGGATGGTAGGTCAGGGTCACGATACAGCGATCAGTGTCTGTGGTCTCCCTTTCTTTGTTTTGTAGGAGTTGGTGCCTGGGGAAGGATTGTGCTCGTTCCATGGCTGCCTGTACTGTGGCTGATGGATAGCCTCTGGCAGTGAAGAAGGTAGCCATATTTTCTGCCTCCTTGGCATAGTCCTCATCAGTGCCACAAAGTCTGCGGAGTCTCAGAAATTGGGAGAAGGGGATGCTTTCTTTCATGGATGGGGGGTGGCTCGATGAAAACAGGAGATAAGAATGAGAATCCGTTGGTTTGTAGTGCACTGTTGTGTGGAGGGACTGCGAAGTGCTCTGAATACTGATGTTGATGTCTAGGAATGAGACGGAAGAATCGGAGATCCCATGTGTGAACTTGAGAAATGGGTGAAAACTATTGGCATAGTCAATGAAGCTAAGTAGTTCTTGTCTGGGAAGAGTAGTGGTCCCGAATCAGTCGTCTATAAACCTTTTGAAGACTTCAGGCAGGCGTCCTGGATACTGGGCAAAGATTTGTGCCTCAATATACCCCATGAATAGGCAGGCATACGATGGGCCCATTCGCGTTCCCATCGCAACTCCCTTAGTTTGTTTGTATGTGTCATCACCAAACTCAAAGGAGTTCAGGGTCAGGACAAGCTCGGTCAAGCGCAGGATGGTAGTAGTGTTGATATCAAAATCACTTTGGGCCATGTAGTGCTTCACAGCCAGAAGTCCATCCTTGTGGGGAATGTTAGTGTATAATGATGTCACATCCATTGTGAAGAGGAATCGATTCTCACTATCTGGTGGAAAAGAGTAATCTGCAAAGCATGGCTTGTGTCCTTCACGTAGGTTGGTAAGTTTTGGACAAGGGGCTGAAACAACTGATCGAGGAACTGCGATATTTGAGCTGTTGGGCAGGAACAGGCTGATACGATGGGTCTGCCAGGATTACCGCTCTTGTGAATCTTAGGGAGCAGGTAGAATCTTGCAGTGCGAGGTTCTTTGAATATGGCTCTTGTTGCTGCTTGGGGGAGAAGATCTTTGGAGACTGCCTCCTTGATGGTCTTCCTCACTAGTGCATTATCTTGTTTGGTTGTTGGGGCTTTGATGGGAGTGTAATTGGAGGGGTCAGAACGCTGACGAGTGGCTTCCTCTTCATACAGGTCTTTTCGCCAAACCACAACAGCTCCTCCATTGTCTGCTCTTTTGATTACAATGTCAGTTCTTTCTTTCAGTTCCTTCAAGACCTGTTGCTCTGCTTGAGCAAGGTTGGATTTTCTCACAGGAGGTAAGCTCAATTTGTCAATATCTTGTTTGCATTTCTTGATGTAATAATCAATAGCAGGGAACTGTCCATCCTTAGGGGACCAGTCACTCTTTTCGTGAGGGAACAGTTGTGCTGGGTCATTTGGATCACTTGATGTAGTAGGCAGTGAGCAGTTGTCGAAGAAAGCAGCAAGTCGAAGTCGACGAAAGAATCGCTGGCAGTCAAACAGCCTGTCAGTGTTGTGGGTCTTAGGTTGGAGAGGGACGAATTTCAGTCCCTTTGCCAGTAGTTGTCGCTGGGCATCAGTGAGGTGTAGGTTGTCAGGGATCGTAACCACCAGTTTTTCATCCACTCGTGATTGGTTCGCACTTGAGGGGGTGGGTGGTTTCTTGGGAAGTTTCTTCAGCTTTGAAAATTTGGTTGTTTGCAAGGCGTCGTGTAGTTGGCGGTTTGCATTCTGCGTTGTTTGGATGATCAGCAAAGATGTGGGCCTGTTACACAGGGTGTCAAGCTGATATCTTAGGTGGGACTTGAGGCAGTTATGTCGTTGGAGTGACATGCAGTAATTTTGCACTGTAGAAGTCATCAGTTTGAAGCTAGTAGAGCGAAGAATGCAAGTCATATGATGTTGAAAAAACTTGGACTGGGGTGAAGTGTGGAAATTCAATTGGAAGCCATTGGGGATGAGTCTTCGATGTAAGCAAGTTCTCAGGAACACAACATGGCTGGTATATCTGGTCTTGGTCAGGGTACACTTCAAGTACGATAAAGCAAGGGTCTGGGGAATGGTGGGGAGGGTTTTGAAAGTTGAAAGGGCCAGGGCAAACAACTTTGAAGATGAAGACATGGTTGCAGTCGTTGGTGCAGCACACAAAGAAGATGAAGTAGTGACTGCTGTACTTTTGAAATGAATAGGTAAAAAAACAAGGTGAAGGGAAAAGTACCTGAGAGGGGGGGGGGGGGCAACCGACGAGAGTAATGTCTTTGTTGTGGTCAGGGCATGACATTTGGTAATGTGAAACAGTAATGTCTTTGTTGTGGTCAGGGCATGACATTTGTTAATGTGAAACAGTAATGTCTTTGTTGTGGTCAGGGCATGACATTTGTTAATGTGAAACAGTAATGTCTTTGTTGTGGTCAGGGCATGACATTTGGTAATGTGAAACAGTAATGTCTTTGTTGTGGTCAGGGCATGACATTTGTTAATGTGAAACAGTAATGTCTTTGTTGTGGTCAGGGCATGACATTTTTATTTTTTATTTTTTTATTGAACATATTTTTCCATTTTACAAATTTCATGAAGACAAAGACACACACACACACATACCTACACACACAGTGACATAATAGTTATAAGAAAAAGTATGACTACAGTAGAAATTCCATCTCTATCATAACTGTCACCAATATAATTGATAACACCAACCATAAATCAGGGGTGAGCACAGGGGGTAAAAGTATCAGTGGGCAAATGTACACAGAGTTATAAATCATCAAACATTCAAAGTTTAGGCTCCCCCCAAGAAGAGCAAAATGTATACACAGTGACCCCCCCCCTACACCCCCCCCCACACACAATCAGTACCATGCATATACACTCATGAATACTACATTATCTTCTAAGCTAGATCCCTCCCTCCCAAACCCTATCCTTAGGTGGGGTACATCTATAGGGTTACTCAGCTGAAAAGAAAAGAAAAAAGTCAACTAGTACTAGCAGTAGAATATTAATGATTATGCATTTATATTGACAAAACATTAGACCTATGCTGGCCACAACCTATTGAGAGAAAAGAAGAAAAATGACAACTAGTACTAGCAGTAGAATATTAATGATTATGCATTTATATTGACAAAACATTAGACCTATGTTGGCTACAACCTATTGAAAGAAGAAGAAAAAAGCCCCCAAAACATAACAACGAGCAGCATCTTATTTAACACCAAATCAACATTACACATCAAAAGGATTATACAAATATTGAAATAAATCATGTCAATTTTGCAAAAGCAGGAGAAAAGAAAATGGTGAATTTATGAAATTACTTCAAGATATGGAAACCAATTTTCTTCAAACTGTCTTGCAGTATAATTTAGAATAGATGAGTATTTTTCTATATTGTGTCTATATTTTATAATGGCAACAAAAGCCTGCAGGTTAGGATGAACATCTTGCAGTTTGCATTTATAAATATAAAATGTAGCTAACAAAAATATTAGGTCTATAACTTTGTCTGTCTTTGTATTTTGTTTAACACCAAATAAAATCAACTCCTTGCTTGTTTCCATGTTGTGGCAGTGTAGGCATTTATCTTTTAACATATTGTTTAGTTCATTCCAAAAGCTGCAAACATCACAGTCATACAACATGTGTGGAATTGACTGTTCTTTCTGAATGCATAAATTGCATGTCGGGGAATCAATAATTTTAAGCAAAAACAAATACCTCTGTGTTGGAAGCAATCTATGTAAGAGTCTAGTCTGGAACCATCTCAGTTGGACCTCTGCTGTAGTCTTAAAGCAGTGAGAAAAGATTAATTTCCAACTGAGATTGTCAAATATATTGTTCCATTTAGAGACAGCAGTAGGAACAACATTACTATCATTTAAAACATTTTGAACACATTTATTGCCCTTTTTAATAATAAACAAAGCTTTCTGATCTAATATTTTGTACCTGTTTGTAAGAATAACATTTAATTTTCGTCCATATGTAAAACAGTAATGTCTTTGTTGTGGTCATGACATATGTTAATGTGAAACAGTAATGTCTTTGCTGTGGTCATGACATATGTTAATGTAAAACAGTAATGTCTTTGCTGTGGTCATGACATATGTTAATGTGAAACAGTAATGTCTTTGCTGTGGTCATGACATATGTTAATGTGAAACAGTAATGTCTTTGCTGTGGTCATGACATATGTTAATGTGAAACAGTAATGTCTTTGCTGTGGTCATGACATATGTTAATGTAAAACAGTAATGTCTTTGCTGTGGTCATGACATATGTTAATGTGAAACAGTAATGTCTTTGTTGTGGTCATGACATATGTTAATGTGAAACAGTAATGTCTTTGCTGTGGTCATGACATATGTTAATGTGAAACAGTAATGTCTTTGTTGTGGTCAGGGCATGACATTTGTTAATGTGAAACAGTAATGTCTTTGTTGTGGTCATGACATATGTTAATGTGAAACAGTAATGTCTTTGCTGTGGTCATGACATATGTTAATGTGAAACAGTAATGTCTTTGTTGTGGTCAGGGCATGACATTTGTTAATGTGAAACAGTAATGTCTTTGTTGTGGTCATGACATATGTTAATGTGAAACAGTAATGTCTTTGTTGTGGTCATGACATATGTTAATGTGAAACAGTAATGTCTTTGCTGTGGTCATGACATATGTTAATGTGAAACAGTAATGTCTTTGTTGTGGTCAGGGCATGACATTTGTTAATGTGAAACAGT
>CM065689.1:60570277-60572777 GCA_017654935.2 Phymorhynchus buccinoides
CTAATGGGGACAAACTGTCAGTCCATGTGAAATATCTAATGGCGTGTTCGTTTTTGTTTGGTTGTACAATGTTCATTGATTATTTCACTAACTCGATGCCTTAGAGTCAAAACGGACTATCGCCAGATGGTCTAATGAATGATTAAGGAATTTATTGAGAAAAATCATAATTTGTATTAAAAACAAAAGACTGAAAAACATAATGACTGAACGTTAGGTTTTACGTCCACTCGGCTGCGAAACAGCACATATGGGACGAACCATCAACCAACCATCATTCAACGCTCTGAGCAGATCCTGGAGGTACTGCAATATCAGGTCTGATGTTTTCGGGCTTAAAAGTTACAAAACATATAAAAACATATAAAAACATAATCCCCTTTTTATATTTGTTCAGTGTACTCCATACAAGTTATTATTATTCCCAATACGTTCTCTAATAAATCAATGGATCGTCTGAAGGGAGTCCGCTTTCACTCTAAGGCATCGAATTATTTCCCGTTTTATTAAAAAGAACACTTGGTGCAAGGAATCTCTAGTGAGAGTGGGGTGACAGATGGTGTTCAGAGAAGAAGCACCCAGTTGAAGGGCCAGGCACACTGCATACCATTGGATCCAGTGAGAGTGGGGTGACAGATGGTGTTCAGAGAAGAAGCACCCAGTTGAAGGGCCAGGCACACTGCATACCATTGGATCCAGTGAGAGTGGGAGGACAGATGGTGTTCAGAGAAGAAGCACCCAGTTGAAGGGCCAGGCACACTGCATACCATTGGATCCAGTGAGAGTGGGGTGACAGATGGTGTTCAGAGAAGAAGCACCCAGTTGAAGGGCCAGGCACACTGCATACCATTGGATCCAGTGAGAGTGGGAGGACAGATGGTGTTCAGAGAAGAAGCACCCAGTTGAAGGGCCAGGCACACTGCATACCATTGGATCCAGTGAGAGTGGGAGGACAGATGGTGTTCAGAGAAGAAGCACCCAGTTGAAGGGCCAGGCACACTGCATACCATTGGATCCAGTGAGAGTGGGAGGACAGATGGTGTTCAGAGAAGAAGCACCCAGTTGAAGGGCCAGGCACACTGCATACCATTGGATCCAGTGAGAGTGGGGTGACAGATGGTGTTCAGAGAAGAAGCACCCAGTTGAAGGGCCAGGCACACTGCATACCATTGGATCCAGTGAGAGTGGGAGGACAGATGGTGTTCAGAGAAGAAGCACCCAGTTGAAGGGCCAGGCACACTGCATACCATTGGATCCAGTGAGAGTGGGAGGACAGATGGTGTTCAGAGAAGAAGCACCCAGTTGAAGGGCCAGGCACACTGCATACCATTGGATCCAGTGAGAGTGGGAGGACAGATGGTGTTCAGAGAAGAAGCACCCAGTTGAAGGGCCAGGCACACTGCATACCATTGGATCCAGTGAGAGTGGGAGGACAGATGGTGTTCAGAGAAGAAGCACCCAGTTGAAGGGCCAGGCACACTGCATACCATTGGATCCAGTGAGAGTGGGAGGACAGATGGTGTTCAGAGAAGAAGCACCCAGTTGAAGGGCCAGGCACACTGCATACCATTGGATCCAGTGAGAGTGGGAGGACAGATGGTGTTCAGAGAAGAAGCACCCAGTTGAAGGGCCAGGCACACTGCATACCATTGGATCCAGTGAGAGTGGGAGGACAGATGGTGTTCAGAGAAGAAGCACCCAGTTGAAGGGCCAGGCACACTGCATACCATTGGATCCAGTGAGAGTGGGAGGACAGATGGTGTTCAGAGAAGAAGCACCCAGTTGAAGGGCCAGGCACACTGCATACCATTGGATCCAGTGAGAGTGGGGTGACAGATGATGTTCAGTGAAGAAGCACCCAGTTGAAGGGCCAGGCACACTGCATACCATTGGATCCAGTAAGAGTGGGAGGACAGATGGTGTTCAGAGAAGAAGCACCCAGTTGAAGGGCCAGGCACACTGCATACCATTGGATCCAGTGAGAGTGGGAGGACAGATGGTGTTCAGAGAAGAAGCACCCAGTTGAAGGGCCAGGCACACTGTATACCATTGAATTCAGTGCCAACCGATTGTGACATTTGTGAGGCATGATTGACGTAAAATTCTACTGTCTAAATAAATCGGATGACATCCTACTAGTTATGTTCACTATATTAATTTTGTAGTCTCCCGCACTATATATGGTATTTTTGATTCGTGTATTGTGATGTACATGAGTATAGTGAACAAAAAAGGTAGAGTTATTTTTAGATGGAAGTATTTCACGTGCTTCATGACTCACAGACATCGTCAGAATTGTATCGTATTGGGGTCAAATCGTATGCAGTGTGGCTGGCCCTTAAGTGTTCCAGCCACGAGCTCCCTGCACGCACTCTACGTGAGCTAGACAGCCAGGATACGTCTCCTGCACGCCCTCTGCCGTCACCATTTTGAATGGTCTCTGACGGGTTTCGAACCTTCAACGTCTTGAGTCATTATACGAGCAGAGAGCGATTGCGGG
>CM065689.1:60575277-60590277 GCA_017654935.2 Phymorhynchus buccinoides
TACTACTACTACTACTACTACTACTACTACTACTACTACTACGACTGCTACTACTACTACTACTACTACTACTACCACTACTACTACTACTACTACTACTACTACTACTGCTGCTGCTGCTGCTGCTGCTGCTGCTGCTGCTGCTACTACTACTACTACACTGCTACAACTTTCGACTACTACTACTACTACTACTACTACTACTACTACTACTACTACTGCTGCTGCTGCTGCTGCTGCTGCTGCTGCTGCTGCTGCTGCTACTACTACTACTACTACTACTACTACTACTACTACTACTACTACTACTACTACTACTACTACTACTACTACTAACTACTACTACTACTACTACTACTACTGCTACTACTACTACTACTACTACTACTACTACTACTACTACTACTACTACTACTACTGCTGCTGCTGCTGCTGCTGCTGCTGCTGCTGCTGCTGCTGCTACTACTACTACTACTGCCACTGCTACAACTTTCGACTACTACTACTACTACTACTACTACTACTACTACTGCTGCAAGAGCAGCAAGCACCATAAATACCACTAATATTAGTGCTACTGCTACGGCTAATACTACTACTACTGCTACTGCTGCTACTACTACTACTGCTGCTGCTGCTGCTGCTGCTGCTGCTGCTGCTGCTGCTACTACTACTACTACTGCCACTGCTACAACTTTCGACTACTACTACTACTACTACTACTGCTGCAAGAGCAGCAAGCACCATAAATACCACTAATATTAGTGCTACTGCTACGGCTACGGCTAATACTACTACTACTGCTACTGCTGCTACTACTACTACTGCTGCTGCTGCTGCTGCTGCTGCTGCTGCTGCTACTGCAAGAGCAACAAACACCACAAATACCACTAATATTAGTGCTACCACTACTACCGCTTTTACTACTACTACTATTGTTACTACTACTTCTGCTACTACTACAACTACTACTACTACTACTACTACTACTACTACTACTACTACTACTACTACTACTACTACTACTACTACTACTGTTGCTGCCGCTGTCACTGCTTCAAGATAAAGTTAATGAGAGAAAAGAACAGCATTACCTGCGTGATGACATTATCGTCTTTCAGTTGTCTCCAGGCATTTTCCAAATCCATGTACATCTCCATTTCCAGAGGGTGATTTTCACCTTCAACGGCCTGCCTGGAGGGACGGCTGCACAAGTTGATGGCTACCAGAACGCCTCCTGTAAAACAGACAACATGCAAATTCACCCACAAACAATAGCATGGATGAAAAATATAATCGTTAGGAAGTTTTGCAGTGTTTTGTTTTATAAGCCTGGGAGGTTTTGCCAGGCAGCAGGCATGTCCTCGATCATTGTTCCCCTCCCACTGTTCGCTATTCATGTAGCTCTCAACGCCATTGGTCAGCTACACTAATGGGCTATTTTAGGAATGGGCTATTTATAGCTATGACGTATGTGAACATAGTTACTACATGTGCATCCTGTGTCTTTTTGCCGATTGGACAGTCGGTTTTATGCATATTGATGACCATAAGGGAGATAAGAAGCTGGCAGAAAAGCGGAAGGCAGGTTGCCTTTTCTGTCAATGGGTTATCTTATCTTACGAGAAACATATATTGTACATTTTGCCGAAAAGATGCTGCAAGCGAATGATTATATAACAATAATTAGAAACAAAAGAAAGTTTTCGCACAGCACATTGTCACTGTACTCTGGTCGATCCAGTAGCTCTCAAACCAAAAGATGCGTAACAGACACGCTGACACACGCTGACAGACAGGACAAAAGCATACTCCTCATTCCACTTCGAGGGGAGAGGACAATAAACAACACCAATATCAGACACACGTCAGTACATAACACTATCATCATCGGTATTTTAGGAGCAGCCAAAGCTTTAGTTTTTAATTCTGAAAGTGATAATACCACACCGTAAACATACGCTGACTGTATAAACAACTTGTTTTAATAATACATTAGTAGAACAGCTCCTGATACCAGTTGGGGCAGCTAAAAATACGTGAAGGAAATAATCATCTTCCTCGTCCCCCTCATCCTCATCCTCATCATCCTTATCATCATTGTCGTCGTCATCGTCACTTCTAATATCAACATCAAAGAGACTCACCTGGTTTGAGTTCTTTTGCTCTCAGAGCCAGGAAGTTGGTCCAGTCTCGTTCTGCCTCCACATTAAATCTCTGCAGCTCCTCTTTTGTTGCGAAGAGGTTAAATACGCAGTCCTTGAAATTCATGTCTCTGAAATCAGGGGCATCACAGAGAGAGAGAGAGAGAGAGAGAGAGAGAGAGAGAGAGAGAGAGAGAGAGAGAGAGAGAGAGAGAGAGAGAGAGAGAGAATGAATGAATGAATGAATAACTTTTATTTTTTGAGGATAATAGAGTAAGTATAAATGCTTTTTTTCATCCAGTCCTCCAGAAAAAAAAGAGAAAGGAAAAGAAAATCAAAAGCAAAGAATTCAATAAACAAGAAAGGCATGCAAAGCAAAGAAAGCGAACACACATTATCATCATAAGCAGGCACATTATCAATATAAACAGACAGATAATAAATTCAGCATAGGCCTATACATAAATACTTAACAAATGGGATGTGGAGGGACCGAAAATAAGTGAGCATCATTCTAAGAACAAAGCAAAACAAAATGAAGTAAGAAAAGAAAAGAAAGACAGAAGAATAAGAGGGGGAGGGGAAGTAAAGAGGAAAGGAATGAGAGGGGGAGGGGAAGTAAAGAGGAAAGGAATGAGAGGGGGAGGGGAAGTAAAGAGGAAAGGAATGAGAGGGGGAGGGGAAGTAAAGAGGAAAGGAATGAGAGGGGGAGGGGAAGTAAAGAGGAAAGGAATGAGAGGGGGAGGGGAAGTAAAGAGGAAAGGAATGAGAGGGGGAGGGGAAGTAAAGAGGAAAGGAATGAGAGGGGGAGGGGAAGTAAAGAGGAAAGGAATGAGAGGGGGAGGGGAAGTAAAGAGGAAAGGAATGAGAGGAGAAGGGTAGAGATTTATTTTTCTTCTAGCTAAAATTAGTTCTCGCAAGAACTTAACTTTTTGCTTACAAATGGAAGCCAATGTCTAGAAAGTGGATACAGACAAATATTCTTCACTCTACAGCGAAAATGTATGGGATGATTTTAGCAAATTAAACAAATACAAGTATTTTTGAGTGCTCTTTCTTAATTGTTCATCATGTTACATGGCATAATGTAGTGCAAACTTAATTGTTTGCACACAAATAGACTGACAATGAAATCGAAATAATCGTACAACCTGTCACAGTGTCAGTGAGGTATGATTTATCTCCCTTTTGATAGCAACTCTTTTCTCTCTCTGAAAGTGAAGAGTAAGCTATTATAGTTATCTTTACTTAGCTAACGTTATTCGCGGTTAGTGGTGTTTCTTAGACCCTTTTTGACGTAACAGTTATGCGCGCGGCGACCGTCGTCTAGATAAACTCGACCCAGGAGATGAGGTATTGAAGATTTTTGATGTCTTCAAAAACTGGCTGTGGTTCAATTTCAGTTTTGATTACGGTGCTTTGTTTAATCCGACACATCAAATGAGCATGCACGCCAAATAAAAAGGCCAAACAGAATGTGTTGCAGAGTGGCCTAGGCCAGATAGTTCAGTTTTGGAGATCACACTTCAAGGCAACAATAAGCAAGGTTACAAAAACTGACAGACAATTTGGAAGTAAGGTGATCCTGCACCCACGTTGATGGAAGCCTACCTAGCAGAGTTCAAAAGAAAAGAGAACACTTGACAGATAGAAAGACGAACACAGACACACAGAGAGGCAGACGTTGATACAAACCCAACAAGATAACCCTATCTCCATTGTTGTGGACCGAATACAAGGAACTTGTAACAACAAACCACAAATATTACGCTCTCTTTCTTCCACTCACAGTTTCTCCATAAAGTGGGCAGCATGGCTGGTGAAGATGACGTCACAGGAGTTGTGAGGAACGCACTGTCTGTAGAAGTTGACGTTGGTGGCCAGGGGGTAGACGTTGGGGAACCTGGACATGTAGCTGCTGCTGTCTGAAGACAAAAATAATATATACTGACTTCCAAAAGAAACCCGAACATTTCAGCTGTTTTCATTACTTAAACTACAATTCATAAGAACTATGAATAATTATGTAACATTCTACCCAAAGCCTGATCTCTTGTGCATCTCACAAATATCATGATCAGCATCAATAATGCAATGTTGAGAGGCCGTTTGATATGGCATGTGAAATGCTATACCAAGCTACCCTATCTTGATTTTTTAATTTCTTTAACAAAGCTACACTTGATTTCCAGTCATATGTCTCTTATGGACATTCATTGTGTGAAACGTTTTCGACGAATAAGCGAAAGTGTATGAGGTTACAAATTATTAGGTGTGAGTAGCAGTTACAAAGTACGAAGCAAGAACCTTACTGTCAAACCACTGACCAAAAAAAGAAAAGAAACAAAAACAGGCAAAACAGGCAGCAAAAAATAAAGCAAAAGATAAGAAGAGGTACTTTACTGTCAAACCACTGACCATTCAACCTGCTGAACAGACTGTTGAAATCGTTCTTCTCCTGATCTTCGTAGATGATCTGAATGGCCAGGTCGTCTCCATGCTTTTGACGGAGGTGGTCTGGTAACAAATCCACCCACATCAGCAGAAGAATATTATACGGACAGCAGAAGCATTTAATAATGTCAACAGTAGCCGGTGCAGCAATACTGCGGACCTAAAAAATAAAGAAGGCTGTGTGTGAAGAAGGAGAAGAACTC
This sequence comes from Phymorhynchus buccinoides, assembly GCA_017654935.2. NCBI lineage: Eukaryota > Metazoa > Mollusca > Gastropoda > Neogastropoda > Raphitomidae > Phymorhynchus > Phymorhynchus buccinoides. Next base: position 60,580,079 of record CM065689.1, read on the forward strand.
GGAGGAGAAGGAGGACAAAACACTAAGAAGGAGAACGAAGTGACTGAGAAGAAGAAGAAGAAGAAGAAGAAGAAGAAGAAGAAGAAGCAGCTTATTAAAAATGAAGAGACTGAGGGCGATATCCCTAAAGTGCATACAACGCTAATCCGGTTGTAACCTCTTTGTTACAGGACAATCATCAACTCACCAATGACGCTGCACATCAGAGGCTAATCCGGATGTAACCTCTTTGTTACAGGACAATCATCAACTCACCAATGACGCTGCACATCAGAGGCTAATCCGGTTGTAACCTCTTTGTTACAGGACAATCATCAACTCACCAACAATGCTGCACATCAGAGGCATTGAAGAATAGCCATCATTGGCTCCATAGTCACCAATGGTGAACACCCTGTCTGCACTGAGAGGAACGGAATCTGTAGCAGAAAAACAAAGATTAGAACACCAGCAGTAATAACAACCAAAACAAGTCATTGTAGAAATGGGGGAACTTACACTTTTGTTCAGTGACAGGATTTCGAACGATAACCAATTTGGAGACTGCTTGGCTGTGAAGAATGGAAGTATTGTTGTATTTTCTATGTTGTTTGACAGAGACATTTTTGTTGAAATATTACATGTTCTGTTTTGTCTCGCCAATAAACAAACGTCACTCTGCACTTGTTGTGTATTTGCGTGTGTGATAACCAATTCCGTTCAGTTACAGCCTTTCGTGTGTGATAACCAATTCCGTTCAGCTATGGCCTTTTTAGGCTCTTGTAACACTGAGTGTCACGCTTATTCCTGAATGAGAGGTATACAGTTGTCATAGAGGATAGAGAGAGCACACGTTTTCTGTCACTTTATGATTGAGCTTAGTGTACCATGGTCTGGAATTGATCCTCCGAGTGGACAGGTTACTACCACTCCGTGTTCCATGGATTAACTAGGGGTAGGTGTTAGTAGGCCCCTACTGCCTTGATGTTGCCCTTCCTCTCCCATCTTGGATGGATGTTTTAAGCCCCATGATCTTATCCACAGCCTTGATGGTGTGATGTTGGGGATTGGACATGATCCTACCATTTTGTCATTGTCCAAGGGAACGTGCTTTCTGGCTCTATGACTCTGTATATAAGCTGTAGCCAATTTGGGCGAAAAGAGACTGATTTCTGATTTCTGAACGAAGGGAATAAATCCTTGTCGAAAAAGAGACCATCTGCCTCCTCTCCCTGCCTGGGTGAATGCGCGAGTCCCACTAGACGCTCGCTGTTGCTGTCCTCTGTTGCTGTCCTCTGTTGCTGTCCTCTGTTGCTGTCCTCTGTTGCTGTCCTCTGTTGCTGTCCTCTGTTGCTGTCCTCTGTTGCTGTCCTCTGTTGCTGTCCTCTGTTGCTGTCCTCTGTTGCTGTCCTCTGTTGCTGTCCTCTGTTGCTGTCCTCTGTTGCTGTCCTCTGTTGCTGTCCTCTGTTGCTGTCCTCTGTTGCTGTCCTCTGTTGCTGTCCTCTGTTGCTGTCCTCTGTTGCTGTCCTCTGAGTGTCCCCTTGTAGCTGTGTTGTGGTGTTACACTCTATCAACGTACCCCAACCAGAACCAGAACCAGAGACAGGCACTTTACATTAACAACCATAGGCATGCAATAGAAACAACCTCACTCTCCCCCCCCCCCCCCCCCAAACCTCCAAAAAGTGTTTGAAGAAGGCAGTACACTAACCAAGAAAGGACAAAGTCAAAGCCGTGCTGCTGGACACAATGTTTCTGGTCTTCTGACCCAGCGTGTTTCCATAGTGTCCACTTCTAGCCGTCCAGAATGGCAGGTGAGATCCACTCATTGTGGGGGCTGAGCCTGTCGTAATTAATATAAAACACAGCAATGATCGAAAGGAACACGAACGTGTAAAACATTGTTTTATCTAATTGTATGATACACTGTATGTCAATATTGTTTTTAATTTATGTCTGCAGTTTCTATATGGTTGGAAATATTAAGTTTGTGTTTGAGAGAGAATGACAAAAAGAGAGAACGAACAAACAGACGAACAAACGAATGAACGAGTTTAATGAATAGGCCGTCTGCCATCAAGATGGGAAGAGTTTTGAGAGGACAGGTTTTCACCAAAGGATGATGTAATGTGTGGAATGCCGAGGGTCCTGCTCTCCGTTCTGATCTACCTGACAGTGACCAAGGAGGGAGCTCTGTTTGGCAGAGTCAAGGGAAGTCATGGCATGATGCTGAGGGTCCTGTTCTCCGTTCTGATCTATCTGACAGTGACCAAGGAGGGAGCTCTGTTTGGCAGAGTCAAGGGAAGTCATGGCATGATGCCGAGGGTCTTGCTCTCCGTTCTGATCTACCTGACAGTGACCAAGAAGGGAGCTCTGTTTGGCAGAGTCAAGGGAAGTCATGGCATGATGCTGATGATCCTGCTCAGTCTCCGTTCTGATCTACCTGACAGTGACCAAGAAGTCAGGGAGCTCTGTTTGGCAGAGTCAAGGGAAGTCATGGCATGATGCTGAGGGTCCTGATCTACCTGACAGTGATCAAGAAGGGAGCTCTGTTTGGCAGAGTCAAGGGAAGTCATGGCATGATGCTGAGGGTCCTGCTCTCCGTTCTGATCTACCTGACAGTGACCAAGGAGGGAGCTCTGTTTGGCAGAGTCAAGGGAAGTCATGGCATGATGCTGATGATCCTGCTCTCCGTTCTGATCTACCTGACAGTGACCAAGGAGGGGGCTCTGTTTGGCAGAGTCAAGGGAAGTCATGGCATGATGCTGATGATCCTGCTCTCCGTTCTGATCTACCTGACAGTGACCAAGAAGGGGGCTCTGTTTGGCAGAGTCAAGGGAAGTCATGGCATGATGCTGATGATCCTGCTCTCCGTTCTGATCTACCTGACAGTGACCAAGAAGGGGGCTCTGTTTGGCAGAGTCAAGGGAAGATCATGGCATGGCTGATGATCCTGCTCTCCGCTGATCTACCTGATGACCAAGGAGGGGGCTCTGTTTGGCAGAGTCAAGGGAAGTCATGGCATGATGCTGATGATCCTGCTCTCCGTTCTGATCTACCTGACAGTGACCAAGAAGGGGGCTCTGTTTGGCAGAGTCAAGGGAATTCATGACATGATGCTGATGATCCTGCTCTCCGTTCTGATCTACCTGACAGTGACCAAGAAGGGGGCTCTGTTTGGCAGAGTCAAGGGAAGTCATGGCATGATGCTGATGATCCTGCTCTCCGTTCTGATCTACCTGACAGTGACCCAGAAGGGGGCTCTGTTTGGCAGAGTCAAGGGAAGTCATGGCATGATGCTGAGGGTCCAGCTCTCCGTTCTGATCTACCTGACAGTGACCAAGAAGGGGGCTCTGTTTGGCAGAGTCAAGGGAAGTCATGGCATGATGCTGATGATCCTGCTCTCCGTTCTGATCTACCTGACAGTGACCCAGAAGGGGGATCTGTTTGGCAGAGTCAAGGGAAGTCATGGCATGATGCCGAGGAGAAGTGAAGGCTACACAGGGAGGGAGAGAGAGGGGGGGGGGGGAGAGAAACTTGAAACTTAAAAACTTAAACTTTATTTTCCAAGACACACAGGGAGAGAGAGAGAGAGAGAGAGAGAGAGAGAGAGAGAGAGAGAGAGAGAGAGAGAGAGAGAGAGAGAGAGAGAGAGAGATTTTATATTTTGAAGCTATCATTGCAGATTTATCCGTGTATGACAACGAATGTCATTTTCAGTGAAGCATTGTGCTGAGAAGAAATATAAAAAAGGTCATCTGATGCTGGTCTCTATGTGTCTCAACACACCCGTGGGTCGACCTGGTATTGCAGTACCTCCAGGATCGACCTGGTATTGCAGTACCTCTAGGATCGACCACTATCTTTACACACAGAAATGTCCCATATGTACCTGTACCAGTCCAGAGGACGTTAAACTCATTTCCCTTCTATGTGTCTCTTCTCTGCTGCTTCACGTGGAAGGGAACTCGAAGAGGACGTGCAGTGGGCCCAGTAGAAGAGGACTGTGCGAGACCTTCAAAGCGCTGGTCACTTTAATGGTATCTTACAGATACAGTTTTGAAAGAAGACAGTAAAAGCACGTAAATAGAAACAAAATGCACCACCTACACATTCTTTTAACCAAACGAATTAGGGAAACGCAAAGACAGAAAAATACAAGCGCGGATTCGCAATCGTTTGTGGCGTGCGACAATTGAAAACGAAACATTATTTTTAAAGAGCAGCCTCGATTTGAAGTGCGACAATTTTGTCAATATGTGCTGTAGCATCGTCCACCCCCATACATTCATTCACATCACACCAGGCATTTGGTTTTCGGGAGGTTAAGCGGCACCCAGCGCACATGACGTATAATCTTTAAGAAGTCTCGCACAACAACGGACTAGGTCACGTGACATGCAACTAAATCTATTAAAGACCCACTCTCTCCCTTGTTTCAAATAATGTGTTACATCGTGACATGCAACCAAAGTCTATTAAAGACCCACTAGGTCTTACCACAATCTCTCCCTTGTTTCAAATGTGTTACATCGTGACATGCAACCAGTCTATTAAAGACCCACTAGGTCTTACCACAATCTCTCCCTTGTTTCAAATGTGTTACATACAACATAAAAACTGCTACAAACTCTCCCTTGTTGTGAAATAAAAATTAACGATTCATCAAGTTCAAGTTTTTCCATAAACATGGGTAAAATTCACCAAATAAATTCTAAAGACTAAACTGCCCTGAAAAAAAATGTTGACCTTTCTTAAAATGATTAAAATTCAAAACTAAGCTTTAAACACAAAACATTGTTTATGTTTTTCTTTTGACAAAACTTATGTTCTTCATGCTTGCAAAGTCCTTTCACAGTGATTTAACTGTATGACATTGTGATTTTCAACATTGTGGACCCCAAGACATCAACATAAATAGTCACCCCTTGAAGCGTCAATATTCCTTCATTCATCCATTCACAACATAATCCTTGAATCTCTCTGGTGGCTTTGTCATTCTTGTGGAATGCCGACTGGCCTGAATCTGGGGTGGTGGCTCAGTGTTGGTTTGTCTGTCTGTCTGACTGCCAGTTTGGTCATCAGTTTTCCTCTGAGTCTCTTCTGTTCTGTTTTCTGTTTGTGCTTTGTACTTGACAAAAGGCTTTGTGTGTGCAATGTTTCTTCTGTATCTCGCACGATTTGTAGGTGACTCAAGGACAACTTCGGATCCTTGTCTCTGAACAACTTTGTATGGGTTTGGCTCAAAAGTTGCAGTGAGTTTATCTTGCTGCTTCTTCTGAAGTAAAACTTCGTCACCGACGGTGGTTTCCCTATCTGTTGCTTTGCGTTTTTCATCTGCGTACTGTTTTCCGACTTCCTTTTGGATTCGGTCCCGATCTCGGACGTTTTCATCGATTTCCGACCTCACGGCTGAATCAAGCTCTGGTAGCTTTGTTCGAAGTTTCCATTTGAAAAACAACTCGGCAAGACTCACACCTGTCGTTTGATGTGGTGTGGTTCTGTATGCCAGAAGAAAGTTATCCAGTTCTTCCTTCCAATCTTTCCCTTCGGCCTGTGCAATTTTGATCGCTTTCATCAAAGTTCGATTCTGGCGTTCAACTTCCCCATTGGCCTGTGGCCACAGCGGGGTCGAAAACTTGTGTTCTACATTGTTTTCCACCATGAAATCTTTGAATTCGCAAGAAGCGAACTGTGGTCCATTATCTGATTTAATGGACTTTGGTACACCGTACCTTGTAAACAAATGTTTCAGCTCAGTGATGATTTTGGCTGAAGTTGTAGATTTCAAGACAACAATCTCGAAAAATCTACTGTAGTAGTCAGCTACTACAAGCACAGAATCACCTGATGGAAGTGGTTCTAGCAAATCAATTGCCAGATCTTCCCAGGGACTTTCTGGCATCTGGGTTCGAATCATGGGCTCTGGTGAGGATGGCTGACTGACTAGTTGACATGGGTGACACGCTCTGACTTGCCTTTCAATGTCCCTGTCCATCCCTGCCCACCATACCTTTGTTCGGAGTCTCTCTTTTGTCTTTGTGATCCCCTGGTGGCCTTCATGAGCGATTTCAATCACTTTTCCGTACAGGGATTCTGGGATGACTATCCTAGTTCCCCTAAGAACAAGTTTTCCAAGGCAGGTAAGTTCGTTGCGCAAGCTTTTGTATGCCACGTTGGGGCACTTTTCCCACTTTCCTGTCTGAATGCACTCTCGAACAGCACTCAGCTCTTTGTCTACTGCGGACGCTTGTTCTATTTCGCAGGCTGTCATGGCGAACGGAACAGCTTTTTGTGCACAGAAATAGACGTACTCTTCAGCAACATTCCGACCTTCTTCTGTTTTGCTTTCTTTGACAAGCCTCGACAACGAATCTGCAATGTTCTGAGATCCCGGTTTGTACTCGACTTTGAATGAATAACTCTGCAGTCGGAGTACCCATCTTTCAATCCGTGCGGACTGTTTTGATCTTGGCGAATAGATGAACTGAAGAGGTCTGTGATCCGTCTCAAGCGTGAACTGCAAACCATACACATATTGATGGAAGCGTTCACATGCCCACACTATAGCGAGAGCTTCCTTCTCTGTTTGTGAGTATTTGCGCTCAACAGCGGTCAAATTTCGGCTCGCATAGAAAATTACACGCTTTTCACCGTTTTGGATATGCGTGAGAACTGCACCCAATCCAACTGGACTGGCATCTGTGATGATTCTGGTCTCTGCTTCGACATCAAAGTACGCAAGATTTTCCGATTTTGCGAGTTCGTCTTTCAAAAGTTGAAATGCGTTCTCTTGTTTTGGTCCCCACTGGAAAGTTTCGTTCTTTCGCGTCAGTTTGTGAAGTGGCTCTGCTTTTGTCGCGAAATTCTGAATGAAACGAGCACTGAACTGAGCCAAACCAAGAAACTGCGCACCTCGGATGCACATGTTGGCCGTTTTGAGTTTTTCACTGCCTCAACCTTGGCGGCTGTCGGACCGATCCCTTTGTCTGAGAGCAGAAACCCCATGAACTGCAGTTCTGACATGCGGTAAACGCATTTTTCCGGGTTCAATGTCAGTCCCTTTTCTTTCAATGTCTTCAAGACAGTGTCCAGCCTCCGATCGTGTTCTTCAGCTGACGAACCGTAAATGATGTCATCTGTCATGTTGCGTTGTCCTTCACAATTTCTGAGTACGTTCTGAATAGTATGTTGGTACAGTTCCGGAGCGAACGTGACACCAAACATTAACCGCTTGTATCGAAACAAACCGATGTGAGTGGCAAATGTTGTGACGTGACGCTCGAGCTGGTGAAACCCCCATTTCAGATCTAGTTTTGAAAACACCGAACTGCCATTCATTTCCAAGAGTGTTTCTTCAATAGTTGGAATAGGAAATCTTTCGCATTCGATAGCTTCATTTGCTTGCCTCATGTCAACGCTTAATCGAATATCTTCCGAATTTTGCTTTGGTACGACCACAATAGGACTGACCCATGTTGTGGGTCCATCTGCCCGTTCGATAATATCGAGTTTTTCTAACTCCGATATCTTCTTCTCAATCTTCGAACGGTGACTGAATGGAACGCGCCGCACGCTCTGAGCGACAGGTTTAACATCAGTTTTGACATGCAACTTCACCTGCTCATCTTTCAGTTTTCCCAAATCCTCTGAAAACAAACTTTGGTACTCTGCTTTCTGTTCTGGTTTTTCAGTAACTGAACATGCAGTGTGTGTAGGTAAACCGAGTTTGAGAACCCCTAGCTGTTCTGCAGTGTCTTTACCTAACAGTGAAACATGCTCTTTCCTTCTATCACTGTGAATTCTGCTGTTGTCTTGTCAGCATAACCAAAAATGTTCACATCTGCAGTGAATGTGCCTGCAACCATGAGTGGCTGTTTCTGTGCGAATGCGTACAGTTTGTTTGTTTGTGCATCTGCTTTTCTGTTAGAGTGGCATTTGACTTTGCCCTTCTTCATCTTTTCCCATGTTTGTCTATCAACAATGTTGCAGCTTGACCCTGAGTCTACCACCATAGGAACACAAACACCACCAACATTCACATTCACCATAAACTTTCGTCCACATCCATTCGCAAAAGTAAAATCATCATTATCTTCCACATCATCCTGTTTAATATTCACTGCTTTAGATTTGCACACGCACGCGAAATGTCCAGGTTTCTGACATTTTGAACAAGTGTTCCCTCGGGCAGGACAATTCTTGTCTCTTGCAAAATGTCCTACTCTCCCACATCGAAAACATGTCAACTTATCTTTCCCCTCATTTGAACTGTTACCACTTCTACCCCCATCATTTCCCTTTTGCTTTCCTCTACCCCCTACTGCACCAACTGTCTCTGAATCACTGTCTCAAACCATCATCTTGAACTCAGAGAGGGTGGCTTCATGAACTTGGGCTGTTTCAACTAACTGTTTTAATGTCAATTCCCTTTTTTCTAACAGTTTAGCTTTCAAACGCCTATCTTGACATTTGTCAACACACTGATCGCGAATGTTTTCATCACGTTTATTCCCAAAGTTGCAAAACTCTGCTTGTTGCCTCAGTCGGGTGACTATTGAACCACTGTTTCGTCATCTTGTTGCACCATTTGACGAAACACATGTCGTTCGAAAATCTCGTTCTTCTGGGCCAAACAATGCGCGTCAAGAGCTGCAATTGCGTCATCGTATGACTCTGTAGTCGGTTGCAATGTTTCGAAAATTGTTTGTACTTCTATTCCTGCACAATGCAGCAGTAACGGCTTTTTCTGTGCGTTGCCAACGTCCCCCCTTGCCGCAATATACAGCTCGAAGCCCTTTTTCCACCGGACCCACCGTGTGGACACATTCGTTGGTTCCCCTGAAGGATCAAAGGTGGAGACACAAGGCAAGTTGCCCGCCATGTGTAAGTGTTCCAGTTTTCACACCCGTTTTCGCTTTTGCCGTAGTCACCGATCAGTTCACCCCCCGTTTCGCACCCGTTTCACCTCGTCGCCAATTTGTAGCATCGTCCACCCCCATACATTCATCCACATCACACCAGGCATTTGGTTTTCGGGAGGTTAAGCGGCACCCAGCGCACATGGTGTATAATCTTCAAGAAGTCTCGCACAACAACGGACTAGGTCACGTGACATGCAACTAAATCTATTAAAGACCCACTAGGTCTTACCACATGTGCGACAATTTTGGACCGACCGACAGACAGACAGACAGACAGACCAACAAAGTGAGTAATAGGTTTGTGGCTTGAGCCACAAACAAAAATTAATAAAAGAAGATAACTTACGTCAAGAGTGTGGCTTTGTGTGTGTGTGGCTATGGAAAACACCCACCTCAGACGAGTATTTATCAATTTGATCACAGTCAGAGGCTACCTCTACTACCAACGTTGCTCAAGACATTTAATTGAATTACCCGCAATCTTTCACAGCGTGTGTGTAAAGCGCAACGTCGAATTGGGTCGACGAAGCGTGCAATCCCTGCTACGCCACGTTATGTTGCAGTCCCAGGATTGGTTGCAATGTTATTCAACTTTGAGGAAGTCCCAATAGTTTCCTAATAAATTATATAACCATGTATTACAGTAAGTTGACCCCCAAGTGAGCTTATCACATTTTGTCGAATTAGCCATATACCTTGTGGAACAAACTACTTTGGGATAGAATTGATTAGGGAGCTGAGGTGTTTTTTCTTCATACAGTACACCCCGCTTACAGTAAAGTGCAGGGGAGCAAGGCTTTTCCTTTACTATAACAGGTTTTTCTTATAAACGATGTTCGGATATAGTAAAGTTTTGATGATATTTTTTACCTTATCCGATGACGTTTTTTAAAGTCACAGCTAACGTAAAATACTAAATATAAACCCATCCTACCCCTTCCTCATAATTATTATGGTTTGAGGTCCAAAAAGGTGATTGGGTTTATACATGGTATATTTCCCTGTGCACACAAAACTAGCTGTAAAAGCATATAATGTACAACCTCTAACTTCCAGAATCGCCTTTGAATCTATTCATGCATGCACACACACATGCGTGAGCGCGCACGCACACACACACACACACACACACACACACACACACACACACACACACACACACACACACTGTGACCGAACCATTTGCCTGCGGACATTTCGCCTATGGACACTTTGCCTACGATCATTATGCCTATGGTCACCATGCTCATAAGCTTATCCCTAAATAGACCGAAAGTTGCGTACCAGAGTTACTCC
>CM065689.1:60597777-60605277 GCA_017654935.2 Phymorhynchus buccinoides
AAGGAAAACAATTAATATTCTGTTTAATCAGACAAGAAAGGAAAACAATTAATATTCTGTTTAATCAGACAAGAAAGAAAAGCGGTTGTTACTTTTAGGAACAAAAAGTTATGATTCTATGTACCGAAACTCAGGAACAGTTCACATAGCTTTGATTTAAAAAAAAAGAAAAAAAAGGAAAACAAGAAAATAAAACCCAACAGAATGATTAAAGATCCATCTAAACAGAAAGAACACAGAAACAGAGTGAAAGGCAATGTTATCTCATCACTTGTGGCGGTGCCATGGCCGATGAGGTTTAACCGAGGCGTGGTCACCGCTACACCTATCTGTATTAATAAAAAATCGGGACTTTACTGGTTTCGTACTGCCTCCGGGCATTGCCTCCAGTATTGTTCCCACCATATTTGTATTTACAAATGTCCCATATGTGTCTGATTCAGACCAAGAGGACGTAAAACACAATTTTCGCCTTCGCAATGTTTAAAAATACAACATAACATTTGGACTGTGCACAGTGGAGGTGGAGCTGGACGTGGTATTTGTTTCTGTTTATAAATAGTAAAGAGTAGAGAAAGTAATGTGTTGCATTGTCTGTTTATAAAAAATAGTAAAGAGTATAGAAAGTGATGTGTTCCATTGTCTGTTTATAAATAGTAAAGAGTAAGAGAAAGTGATGTGTTGCATTGTCTGTTTATAAATAGTAAAGAGTAGAGAAAGTGATGTGTTGCATTGTCTGTTTAAGCATAGTAAAGAGTAGAGAAAGTGATGTGTTACATTGTCTGTTTAAGCATAGTAAAGAGTAGAGAAAGTGATGTGTTGCATTGTCTGTTTATAAATAGGTAAAGAGTAGAGAAAGTGATGTGTTGCATTGTCTGTTTATAAATAGTAAAGTGTAGAGAAAGTGATGTGTTGCATTGTCTGTTTATAAATAGTAACGAGTAGAGAAAGTGATGTGTTGCATTGTCTGTTGATCAATAGTAAAGAGTTGCGAAAGTGATGTGTTGCATTGTCTGTTGATCAATAGTAAAGAGTAGCGAAAGTGATGTGTTGCATTGTCAGTTGATAAATAGTAAAGAGTTGCGAAAGTGATGTGTTGCATTGTCTGTTGATAAATAGTAAAGAGTAGAGAAAGTGATGTGTTGCATTGTCTGTTTATAAATAGTAAAGAGCAGAGAAAGTGATGTGTTGCATTGTCTGTTTATGAATAGTAAAGAGTAGAAAAAGTGATGTGTTGCATTATCTGTTTATAAATAGTAAAGAGTAGAAAACGTGATGTGTTGCATTGTCTGTTTATAAATAGTAAAGAGTAGAAAAAGTGATGTGTTGCATGGAGCCCTCATACAGCTGTCCCCTGTCTTTAAACAAAGGCAGCATTATGGAGCGTAACAATAGACACCACTCAGTGGATCATGGAGCCCTCATACAGCTGTCCCCTGTCTATAAACAAAGGTAGCATTATGGAGCGTAACAATAGACACCACTCAGTGGATCATGGAGCCCTCATACAGCTGTCCCCTGTCTATAAACAAAGGTAGCATTATGGAGCGTAACAATAGACACCACTCAGTGGATCATGGAGCCCTCATACAGCTGTCCCCTGTCTATAAACAAAGGTAGCATAATGGAGCGTAACAATAGACACCACTCAGTGGATCATGGAGCCCTCATACAGCTGTCCCCTGTCTATAAACTAAGGTAGCATTATGGAGCGTAACAATAGACACCACTCAGTGGAGCCCTCATACAGCTGTCCCCTGTCTATAAACAAAGGTAGCATTATGGAGCGTAACAATAGACACCACTCAGTGAAGCCCTCATACAGCTGTCCCCTGTCTATAAACAAAGGTAGCATAATGGAGCGTAACAATAGACACCACTCAGTGATCATGGAGCCCTCATACAGCAGTCCCCTGTCTATACACAAAGGTAGCGGTATTTATGGAGCGTAACAATAGACACCACTCAGTGGATCATGACGCCCTCATACAGCTGTCCCCCGTCTTTAAACAAAGGTAGCATTATGGAGCGTAACAATAGACACCACTCTGTGGATCATGGAGCCCTCATACAGCTGTCCCCTGTCTATAAACAAAGGCAGCATTATGGAGCATAGGAATATACACCACTCAGTGGAGCCCTCATACAGCTGTCCCCTGTCTATAAACAAAGGTAGCATTATGGAGCGTAACAATAGACACCACTCAGTGGATCATGAAGCCCTCATACAGCTGTCCCCTGTCTATAAACAAAGGTAGCATTATGGAGCGTAACAATAGACACCACTCAGTGGAGCCCTCATACAGCTGTCCCCTGTCTATAAACAAAGGTAGCATTATGGAGCGTAACAATAGACACCACTCAGTGGATCATGGAGCCCTCATACAGCTGTCCCCTGTCTATACACAAAGGTAGCATTATGGAGCGTAACAATAGACACCACTCAGTGAAGCCCTCATACAGCTGTCCCCTGTCTATAAACAAAGGTAGCATTATGGAGCGTAACAATAGACACCACTCAGTGAAGCCCTCATACAGCTGTCCCCTGTCTTTAAACAAAGGTAGCATTATGGAGCGTAACAATAGACACCACTCAGTGGATCATGGAGCCCTCATACAGCTGTCCCCTGTCTATAAACAAAGGTAGCATTATGGAGCGTAACAATAGACACCACTCAGTGAAGCCCTCATACAGCTGTCCCCTGTCTTTAAACAAAGGTAGCATTATGGAGCGTAACAATAGACACCACTCAGTGGATCATGGAGCCCTCATACAGCTGTCCCCTGTCTATAAACAAAGGCAGCATTATGGAGCATAGGAATATACACCACTCAGTGGAGCCCTCATACAGCTGTCCCCTGTCTATAAACAAAGGCAGCATTATGGAGCGTAACAATAGACACCACTCAGTGGATCATGAAGCCCTCATACAGCTGTCCCCTGTCTATAAACAAAGGTAGCATTATGGAGCGTAACAATAGACACCACTCAGTGGATCATGGAGCCCTCATACAGCTGTCCCCTGTCTATACACAAAGGTAGCATTATGGAGCGTAACAATAGACGCCACTCAGTGGATCATGGAGCCCTCATACAGCTGTCCCCTGTCTATAAACAAAGGTAGCATTATGGAGCGTAACAATAGACACCACTCAGTGGATCATGAAGCCCTCATACAGCTGTCCCCTGTCTATACACAAAGGTAGCATTATGGAGCATAACAATAGACACCACTCAGTGGATCATGGAGCCCTCATACAGCTGTCCCCTGTCTATAAACAAAGGTAGCATTATGGAGCGTAACAATAGACACCACTCAGTGGAGCCCTCATACAGCTGTCCCCTGTCTATAAACAAAGGTAGCATTATGGAGCGTAACAATAGACACCACTCAGTGAAGCCCTCATACAGCTGTCCCCTGTCTATAAACAAAGGTAGCATTATGGAGCGTAACAATAGACACCACTCAGTGAAGCCCTCATACAGCTGTCCCCTGTCTATAAACAAAGGTAGCATTATGGAGCGTAACAATAGACACCACTCAGTGGATCATGGAGCCCTCATACAGCTGTCCCCTGTCTATAAACAAAGGTAGCATTATGGAGCGTAACAATAGACACCACTCAGTGGATCATGGAGCCCTCATACAGCTGTCCCCTGTCTATAAACAAAGGTAGCATTATGGAGCGCAACAATAGACACCACTCAGTGAAGCCCTCATACAGCTGTCCCCTGTCTATAAACAAAGGTAGCATTATGGAGCGTAACAATAGACACCACTCAGTGGATCATGAAGCCCTCATACAGCTGTCCCCTGTCTATAAACAAAGGTAGCATTATGGAGCATAACAATAGACACCACTCAGTGGAGCCCTCATACAGCTGTCCCCTGTCTATAAACAAAGGTAGCATTATGGAGCGTAACAATAGACACCACTCAGTGAAGCCCTCATACAGCTGTCCCCTGTCTATAAACAAAGGTAGCTTTATGGAGCGTAACAATAGACACCACTCAGTGAAGCCCTGATACAGCTGTCTCCTGTCTATAAACAAAGGTAGCATTATGGAGCGTAACAATAGACACCACTCAGTGAAGCCCTCATACAGCTGTCCCCTGTCTATAAACAAAGGTAGCATTATGGAGCGTAACAATAGACACCACTCAGTGGATCATGGAGCCCTCATACAGCTGTCCCCTGTCTATAAACAAAGGTAGCATTATGGAGCGTAACAATAGACACCACTCAGTGGATCATGGAGCCCTCATACAGCTGTCCCCTGTCTATAAACAAAGGTAGCATTATGGAGCGTAACAATAGACACCACTCAGTGAAGCCCTCATACAGCTGTCCCCTGTCTATAAACAAAGGTAGCATTATGGAGCGTAACAATAGACACCACTCAGTGAAGCCCTCATACAGCTGTCCCCTGTCTATAAACAAAGGTAGCATTATGGAGCGTAACAATAGACACCACTCAGTGGATCATGGAGCCCTCATACAGCTGTCCCCTGTCTATAAACAAAGGTAGCATTATGGAGCGTAACAATAGACACCACTCAGTGAAGCCCTCATACAGCAGTCCCCTGTCTATAAACAAAGGTAGCATTATGGAGCGTAACAATAGACACCACTCAGTGGATCATGGAGCCCTCATACAGCTGTCCCCTGTCTATAAACAAAGGTAGCATTATGGAGCGTAACAATAGACACCACTCAGTGAAGCCCTCATACAGCTGTCCCCTGTCTATAAACAAAGGTAGCATTATGGAGCGTAACAATAGACACCACTCAGTGAAGCCCTCATACAGCTGTCCCCTGTCTATAAACAAAGGTAGCATTATGGAGCGTAACAATAGACACCACTCAGTGAAGCCCTCATACAGCTGTCCCCTGTCTATAAACAAAGGTAGCATTATGGAGCGTAACAATAGACACCACTCAGTGAAGCCCTCATACAGCTGTCCCCTGTCTATAAACAAAGGTAGCATTATGGAGCGTAACAATAGACACCACTCAGTGGATCATGGAGCCCTCATACAGCTGTCCCCTGTCTATAAACAAAGGTAGCATTATGGAGCGTAACAATAGACACCACTCAGTGGATCATGGAGCCCTCATACAGCTGTCCCCTGTCTATAAACAAAGGTAGCATTATGGAGCGTAACAATAGACACCACTCAGTGGATCATGGAGCCCTCATACAGCTGTCCCCTGTCTTTAAACAAAGGAATGCTTAAAAACGCCCGTATATCCTATTTTGTCGAGTCAACCACTGTTGTGGACCAGTCATTTGTTTGTCGACACATTCAAAACTAATTTTGTCTAACCAACCATTTACGTTAACCGGCGACAAAAAGTGGGGACCTTGGTCCCGAGAAAAGGTGTCATAAGTGGTTAGGTCAACAAAAATAATTTGGAAGGTGTCGACACAAAGTGTTGTTTGACAAAAGTAATTTGGAAAGTGTCGACAAAAATGGTTGTTTTACAAAAGTAATTTGGAAGGTGTCGACACAAATTGTTGCTTAACAAAAAGTAATTTGGAAGGTGTCGACAAAAATGGTTGTTTGACAAAAGTAATGTGGAAGGTGTTGACAAAATATGTTTGACAAAAGTAATGTGGAAGGTGTCGACAAAAATGTTTTTTTGACAAAAGTAATTTGGAAGGTGTCGACAAAAATGTTTGTTCAACAAAATGAAAAGGGTGGACAAAAGTGGATGAAAAGGGTGGACAAAAGTGGATGAAAAGGGTGGACAAAAGTGGATGAAAAGGGTGGACAAAAGTGGATGAAAAGGGTGGACAAATGTGGATGAAAAAGGTGGACAAATGTGGATGAAAAGGGTGGACAAAAGTGGATGAAAAGGGTGGACAAATGTGGATGAAAATGGTGGACAAATGTGGATGAAAAGGGTGGACAAAAGTGGATGAAAAGGGTGGACAAATGTGGATGAAAAGGGTGGACAAAAGTGGATGAAAAGGGTGGACAAAAGTGGATGAAAAGGGTGGACAAAAGTGGTTGAAAAGGGTGGACAAATGTGGATGAAAAGGGTGGACAAAAGTGGATGAAAAGGGTGGACAAAAGTGGATGAAAAGGGTGGACAAATGTGGATGAAAAAGGTGGACAAAATGTGGATGAAAAGGGTGGACAAAAGTGGATGAAAAGGGTGGACAAAAGTGGATGAAAAGGGTGGACAAAAGTGGATGAAAAGGGTGGAAAAGTGGATGAAAAGGGTGGACAAAAGTGGATGAAAAGGGTGGACAAAAGTGGATGAAAAGGGTGGACAAAAGTGGATGAAAAGGGTGGACAAAAGTGGATGAAAAGGGTGGACAAAAGTGGATGAAAAGGGTGGACAAAAGTGGTTGAAAAGGGTGGACAAAAGTGGTTGAAAAGGGTGGACAAACGTGGTTGAAAAGGGTGGACAAAAGTGGATGAAAAGGGTGGACAAAAGTGGATGAAAAGGGTGGACAAAAGTGGTTGAAAAGGGTGGACAAAAGTGGATGAAAAGGGTGGACAAACGTGGTTGAAAAGGGTGGACAAACGTGGATGAAAAGGGTGGACAAAAGTGGTTGAAAATGGTGGACAAACGTAGATGAAAAGGGTGGACAAAAGTGGTTGGTTAACAAACGTGGATGAAAAGGGTGGACAAACGTGGTTGAAAAGGGTGGACAAACGTGGTTGAAAAGTGTGGACAAATGTGGTTGAAAAGGGTGGACAAAAGTGGATGAAAATGGTAAACAAAAGTGGTTGGTTAACAAACGTGGATGAAAAGGGTGGACAAAAGTGGATGAAAATGGTGGACAAAAGTGGTTGAAAAGTGTGGACAAATGTGGTTGAAAAGGGTGGACAAAAGTGGATGAAAATGGTGGACAAAAGTGGTTGGTTAACAAACGTGGATGAAAAGTGGTGGACAAAAGTGGATGAAAAGGGTGGCCAAAAGGTGGACAAAAGTGGATGAAAAGGGTGGACAAAAGTGGATGAAAAGGGTGGACAAAAGTGGTTGAAAAGGTTGGACAAAAGTGGTTGAAAAGGGTGGACAAAAGTGGATGAAACGTGGTTGAAAAAGGTGGACAAAAGTGGATGAAAAGGGTGGACAAAAGTGGATGAAAAGGGTGGACAAAAGTGGATGAAAAGGGTGGACAAAAGTGGATGAAAAGGGTGGACAAAAGTGGATGAAAAGGGTGGACAAAAGTGGATGAAAAGGGTGGACAAAAGTGGATGAAAAGGGTGGACAAAAGTGGATGAAAAGGGTGGACAAAAGTGGATGAAAAGGGTGGACAAAAGTGGATGAAAAGGGTGGACAAAAGTGGATGAAAAGGGTGGACAAATGTGGTTGAAAAGGGTGGACAAAAGTGGTTGCAAATGGTGGACAAAAGTGGTTGGTTAACAAGAGTGGACACTAACACAATAATTCAACAAAAGGGGATCTACAAGCGCCCAGTGTGTTTTGCTTAAACAAGTGTTTATTCAATTCATAATATTGTCAGACATGAAGACAATT
>CM065689.1:60608599-60628599 GCA_017654935.2 Phymorhynchus buccinoides
TCCTCCTGTTTCTTTGTGATCTTCTCCTTTCCTCCTCCTGTTTCTTTGTGTTCTTCTCCTTTCCTCCTCCTGTTTCTTTGTGTTCTTCTCCTTTCCTCCTCCTGTTTCTTTGTTTCTTTGTTCTTCTCCTTTCCTCCTCCTGTTTCTTTGTGTTCTTCTCCTTTCCTCCTCCTGTTTCTTTGTGTTCTTCTCCTTTCCTCCTCCTGTTTCTTTGTGTTCTTCTCCTTTCCTCCTCCTGTTTCTTTGTGATCTTCTCCTTTCCTCCTCCTGTTTCTTTGTGTTCTTCTCCTTTCCTCCTCCTGTTTCTTTGTGTTCTTCTCCTTTCCTCCTCCTGTTTCTTTGTGTTCTTCTCCTTTCCTCCTCCTGTTTCTTTGTGTTCTTCTCCTTTCCTCCTCCTGTTTCTTTGTGATCTTCTCCTCCTCCTGTTTCTTTGTGTTCTTCTCCTTTCCTCCTCCTGTTTCTTTGTGTTCTTCTCCTTTCCTCCTCCTGTTTCTTTGTGTTCTTCTCCTTTCCTCCTCCTGTTTCTTTGTGTTCTTCTCCTTTCCTCCTCCTGTTTCTTTGTGTTCTTCTCCTTTCCTCCTCCTGTTTCTTTGTGTTCTTCTCCTTTCCTCCTCCTGTTTCTTTGTGTTCTTCTCCTTTCCTCCTCCTGTTTCTTTGTGTTCTTCTCCTTTCCTCCTCCTGTTTCTTTGTGTTCTTCTCCTTTCCTCCTCCTGTTTCTTTGTGTTCTTCTCTTCTCCTTTCCTCCTCCTGTTTCTTTGTGTTCTTCTCCTTTCCTCCTCCTGTTTCTTTGTGTTCTTCTCCTTTCCTCCTCCTGTTTCTTTGTGTTCTTCTCCTTTCCTCCTCCTGTTTCTTTGTGTTCTTCTCCTTTCCTCCTCCTGTTTCTTTGTGTTCTTCTCCTTTCCTCCTCCTGTTTCTTTGTGTTCTTCTCCTTTCCTCCTCCTGTTTCTTTGTGTTCTTCTCCTTTCCTCCTCCTGTTTCTTTGTGTTTCTTCTCCTTCTTCCTCCTCCTGTTTCTTTGTTCTTCTCCTCCTCCTGTTTCTTTGTGTTCTTCTCCTTCCTCCTCCTCCTCCTCCTGTTTCTTTGTGTTCTTCTCCTTTCCTCCTCCTGTTTCTTTGTGTTCTTCTCTTTCCTTTCCTCCTCCTGTTTCTTTGTGTTCTTCTCCTTTCCTCCTCCTGTTTCTTTGTGTTCTTCTCCTTTCCTCCTCCTGTTTCTTTGTGTTCTTCTCCTTTCCTCCTCCTGTTTCTTTGTGTTCTTCTCCTTTCCTCCTCCTGTTTCTTTGTGTTCTTCTCCTTTCCTCCTCCTGTTTCTTTGTGTTCTTCTCCTTTCCTCCTCCTGTTTCTTTGTGTTCTTCTCCTTTCCTCCTCCTGTTTCTTTGTGTTCTTCTCCTTTCCTCCTCCTGTTTCTTTGTGATCTTCTCCTTTCCTCCTCCTCCTGTTTCTCCTGTTTCTTTGTGATCTTCTCCTTTCCTCCTCCTGTTTCTTTGTGTTCTTCTCCTTTCCTCCTCCTGTTTCTTTCTCTTTCTTCTCCCTCCTCCTGTTTCTCCTGTTTCTTTGTGTTCTTCTCCTCCTCCTGTTTCTTTGTGTTCTTCTCCTTTCCTCCTCCTGTTTCTTTGTGTTCTTCTCCTTTCCTCCTCCTGTTTCTTTGTGTTCTTCTCCTTTCCTCCTCCTGTTTCTTTGTGTTCTTCTCCTTTCCTCCTCCTGTTTCTTTGTGATCTTCTCCTTTCCTCCTCCTGTTTCTTTGTGTTCTTCTCCTTTCCTCCTCCTGTTTCTTTGTGTTCTTCTCCTTTCCTCCTCTGTTTCTGTTCTTCTCCTTTTCCTCCTGTTTCTTTGTCCTCTTCTCCTTCCTCCTGTTTCCTCCTCCTCCTCCTGTTTCTTTGTGTTCTTCTCCTTTCCTCCTCCTGTTTCTTTGTGTTCTTCTCCTCCTCCTCCTGTTTCTTTGTGTTCTTCTCCTTTCCTCCTCCTGTTTCTTTGTGTTCTTCTCCTCCTCCTCCCTTCTCCTCTCCTTTCCTCCTCCTGTTTCTTTGTGTTCTTCTCCTTTCCTCCTCCTGTTTCTTTGTGTTCTTCTCCTTTCCTCCTCCTGTTTCTTTGTGATCTTCTCCTTTCCTCCTCCTGTTTCTTTGTGTTCTTCTCCTTTCCTCCTCCTGTTTCTTTGTGTTCTTCTCCTTTCCTCCTCCTGTTTCTTTGTGTTCTTCTCTTCCTCCTTTCCTTTCCTCCTCCTGTTTCTTTGTCCTGTTTTCTTCTCCTTTCCTCCTCCTGTTTCTTTGTGATCTTCCTCCTTTCCTCCTCCTGTTTCTTTGTGTTCTTCTCCTTTCCTCCTCCTGTTTCTTTGTGTCTTCTCTTCTCCTCCTGTTTTCTTCTCCTTTCCTCCTCCTGTTTCTTTGTCCTTTCTTCCTCCTGTTTCCTTGTTTCTTCTCCTTTGTCCTGTTTCTCTTCTCCTTTTCCTCCTCCTGTTTCTTTGTGTTCTTCTCCTTTCCTCCTCCTGTTTCTTTGTGTTCTTTCTCCTCCTTTCCTCCTCCTGTTTCTTTGTGTTCTTCTCCTTTCCTCCTCCTGTTTCTTTGTGATCTTCTCCTTTCCTCCTCCTGTTTCTTTGTGTCTTCTCCTTCTCCTTTCTTTGTCCTGTTTCTTTGTGTTCTTCTCCTTTCCTCCTCCTGTTTCTTTGTGTGTTTCTTTGTGTTCTTCTCCTTTCCTCCTCCTTTCCTTTCCTCCTCCTGTTTCTTTGTGTTCTTCTCCTTTCCTCCTCCTGTTTCTTTGTGTTCTTCTCCTTTCCTCCTCCTGTTTCTTTGTGATCTTCTCTTCTCCTTTCCTCCTCCTGTTTCTTTGTGATCTTCTCCTTTCCTCCTCCTGTTTCTTTGTGTTTCTTCTCCTTTCCTCCTCCTGTTTCTTTGTGTTCTTCTCCTTTCCTCCTCCTGTTTCTTTGTGTTCTTCTCCTTTCCTCCTCCTGTTTCTTTGTGTTCTTCTCCTTTCCTCCTCCTGTTTCTTTTGTCTTCTCTTCTCCTTTCCTCCTCCTGTTTCTTTGTGTTCTTCTCCTTTCCTCCTCCTGTTTCTTTTGTGTTCTTCTCCTTTCCTCCTCCTGTTTCTTTGTGTTCTTCTCCTTTCCTCCTCCTGTTTCTTTGTGTTCTTCTCCTTTCCTCCTCCTGTTTCTTTGTGATCTTCTCCTTTCCTCCTCCTGTTTCTTTGTGTTCTTCTCCTTTCCTCCTCCTGTTTCTTTGTGTTCTTCTCCTTTCCTCCTCCTGTTTCTTTGTGTTCTTCTCCTTTCCTCCTCCTGTTTCTTTGTGTTCTTCTCCTTTCCTCCTCCTGTTTCTTTGTGTTCTTCTCCTTTCCTCCTCCTGTTTCTTTGTGTCTCTTCTCCTTTCCTCCTCCTGTTTCTTTTGATCTTCTCCTTTCCTCCTCCTGTTTCTTTGTGATCTTTCTCCTTTCCTCCTCCTGTTTCTTTGTGTTCTTCTCCTTTTCCTCCTGTTTCTTTGTCCTCCTTTCCTCCTCCTGTTTCTTTGTGTTCTTCTCCTCCTCCTCCTGTTTCTTTGTGTTCTTCTCCTTTCCTCCTCCTGTTTCTTTGTGTTCTTCTCCTTTCCTCCTCCTGTTTCTTTGTGATCTTCTCCTTTCCTCCTCCTGTTTCTTTGTGATCTTCTCCTTTCCTCCTCCTGTTTCTTTGTGTTCTTCTCCTTTCCTCCTCCTGTTTCTTTGTGTTCTTCTCCTTTCCTCCTCCTGTTTCCTTTCCTCCTCCTGTTTCTTTGTGTTCTTCTCCTTTCCTCCTCCTGTTTCTTTGTGTTCTTCTCCTTTCCTCCTCCTGTTTCCTGTTTCTTTGTCCTCCTGTTTCTTTGTGTTCTTCTCCTTTCCTCCTCCTGTTTCTTTGTGTTCTTCTCCTTTCCTCCTCCTGTTTCTTTGTGTTCTTCTCCTTTCCTCCTCCTGTTTCTTTGTGTTTCTTTCTTCTTCTCCTTCCTCCTCCTCCTGTTTCTTTGTGTTCTTCTCCTTTCCTCCTCCTGTTTCTTTGTGTTCTTCTCCTTTCCTCCTCCTGTTTCTTTGTGTTCTTCTCCTTTCCTCCTCCTGTTTCTTTGTGTTCTTCTCCTTTCCTCCTCCTGTTTCTTTGTGTTCTTCTCCTTTCCTCCTCCTGTTTCTTTGTGTTCTTCTCCTTTCCTCCTCCTGTTTCTTTGTGTTTCTTCTCCTTTCCTCCTCCTGTTTCTTTGTGTTCTTCTCCTTTCCTCCTCCTGTTTCTTTGTGTTCTTCTCCTTTCCTCCTCCTGTTTCTTTGTGTTCTTCTCCTTTCCTCCTCCTGTTTCTTTGTGTTCTTCTCCTTGTCCTCCTCCTGTTTCTTTGTGTTCTTCTCCTTTCCTCCTCCTGTTTCTTTGTGATCTTCTCCTTTCCTCCTCCTGTTTCTTTGTCTTCTCCTTCTCCTGTTTCTTTGTTCTTCTCCTTTCCTCCTCCTGTTTCTTCTCCTTTCCTCCTCCTGTTTCTTTGTGTTCTTCTCCTTTCCTCCTCCTGTTTCTTTGTCCTTTCTTCTCCTTTCTCCTCCTCCTGTTTCTTTGTGTTCTTCTCCTTTCCTCCTCCTGTTTCTTTGTCCTCCTGTTTCTTTGTGATCTTCTCCTTTCCTCTCCTGTTTCTTTGTGTTCTTCTCCTTTCCTCCTCCTGTGTTCTTTCTTTGTGTTCTTCTCCTTTCCTTCTTTGTGTTTCTTTCTCCTCCTCCTCCTCCTGTTTCTTTGTTCTTCTTCCTCCTTTCCTTCTCCTTTCCTCCTCCTGTTTCTTTGTCCTGTTTCTTTGTGTTCTTCTCCTTTCCTCCTCCTGTTTCTTTGTGTTCTTCTCCTTTCCTCCTCCTGTTTCTTTGTGTTCTTCTCCTTTCCTCCTCCTGTTTCTTTGTCCTGTTTCTTTGTGTTCTTCTCCTTTCCTCCTCCTGTTTCTTTGTGTTCTTCTCCTTTCCTCCTCCTGTTTCTTTGTGTTCTTCTCCTTTCCTCCTCCTGTTTCTTTGTGTTCTTCTCCTTTCTCCTCCTGTTTCTTTGTGATCTTCTCCTTTCCTCCTCCTGTTTCTTTGTGTTCTTCTCCTTTCCTCCTCCTGTTTCTTTGTGATCTTCTCCTTTCCTCCTCCTGTTTCTTGTGATCTTCTCCTTTCCTCCTCCTGTTTCTTTGTGTTCTTCTCCTTTCCTCCTCCTGTTTCTTTGTGTTCCTTCTTTGTGTTCTTCTCCTTTCCTCCTCCTGTTTCTTTGTGTTCTTCTCCTTTCCTCCTCCTGTTTCTTTGTGTTCTTCTCCTTTCCTCCTCCTGTTTCTTTGTGTTCTTCTCCTTTCCTCCTCTTCTTCTCCTTTCCTCCTCCTGTTTCTTTGTGTTCTTCTCCTTTCCTCCTCCTGTTTCTTTGTGTTCTTCTCCTTTCCTCCTCCTGTTTCTTTGTGTTCTTCTCCTTTCCTCCTCCTCCTGTTTCTTTGTGTTCTTCTCCTTTCCTCCTCCTGTTTCTTTGTGTTCTTCTCCTTTCCTCCTCCTGTTTCTTTGTGTTCTTCTCCTCCTTCCTGTTTCCTTCTCCTTTCCTCCTCCTGTTTCTTTGTGTTCTTCTCCTTTCCTCCTCCTGTTTCTTTGTTTCCTTTTCCTCCTCCTGTTTCTTTGTGTTCTTCTCCTTTCCTCCTCCTGTTTCTTTGTGTTCTTCTCCTTTCCTCCTCCTGTTTCCTCCTCCTTTCCTTCCTGTTTCTTTGTGTTCTTCTCCTTTCCTCCTCCTGTTCCTCTTTGTCTTCTCCTTTTCTTCTCCTGTTTCCTCCTCCTGTTTCTTTTTCTTTGTCTTCTTCTCCTTTCCTCCTCCTGTTTCTTTGTGTTCTTCTCCTTTCCTCCTCCTGTTTCTTTGTGTTCTTCTCCTTTCCTCCTCCTGTTTCTTTGTCCTTTCCTCCTCTTCTCCTTCCTTCTCCTCCTCCTGTTTCTTTGTGTTCTTCTCCTTTCCTCCTCCTGTTTCTTTGTGTTCTTTCTCCTCTCCTTTCCTCCTCCTGTTTCTTTGTGTTCTTCTCCTTTCCTCCTCCTGTTTCTTTGTGTTCTTCTCCTTTCCTCCTCCTGTTTCTTTGTGTTCTTCTCCTTTCCTCCTCCTGTTTCTTTGTTCTTCTCCTTTCCTCCTCTGTTTCTTTGTGTTCTTCTCCTTTCCTCCTCCTGTTTCTTTGTGTTCTTCTCCTTTCCTCCTCCTGTTTCTTTGTGTTCTTCTCCTTTCCTCCTCCTGTTTCTTTGTGTTCTTCTCCTTTCCTCCTCCTCCTCCTGTTTCTTTGTGTTCTTCTCCTCCTCCTCCTCTTTGTTTCTTTGTGTTCTTCTCCTTTCCTCCTCCTGTTTCTTTGTGTTCTTCTCCTTCTTCTCCTCCTCCTGTTTCTTTGTGTTCTTCTCCTTTCCTCCTCCTGTTTCTTTGTGATCTTCTCCTTTCCTCCTCCTGTTTCTTTGTGTTCTTCTCCTTTCTTCTCCTTTCCTCCTCCTGTTTCTTTGTGTTCTTTCTTCCTCCTCCTTTTGTCCTCCTCCTCCTCCTGTTTCTTTGTGTTCTTCTCCTTTCCTCCTCCTGTTTCTTTGTGTTCTTCTCCTTTCCTCCTCCTGTTTCTTTGTGTTCTTCTCCTTTCCTCCTCCTGTTTCTTTGTGTTCTTCTCCTTTCCTCCTCCTGTTTCTTTGTGTTCTCCTCCTTTCCTCCTCCTGTTTCTTTGTGTTCTTCTCCTTTCCTCCTCCTCCTTTGTTTTTGTGTTTCTTCTTTGTGTTCTTCTCCTTCTCCTTCTCCTCCTCCTGTTTCTTTGTGTTCTTCTTGTCCTCCTCCTGTTTCTTTGTGTTCTTCTCCTTTCCTCCTCCTCCTCCTTTCTTTCCTGTTTCTTTGTGTTCTTCTCCTTTCCTCCTCCTGTTTCTTTGTGTTCTTCTCCTTTCCTCCTCCTGTTTCTTTGTGTTTCTTTGTTTCTTCTGTCTTCTTCTCCTCCTCCTCCTGTTTCTTTCCTCTTCTCCTTTCCTCCTCCTGTTTCTTTGTGTTCTTCTCCTCCTCCCTCCTCCTGTTTCTTTGTGTTCTTCTCCTTTCCTCCTCCTGTTTCTTTGTGTTCTTTCTTCTCCTTTCCTCCTCCTGTTTCTTTGTGTTCTTCTCCTTTCCTCCTCCTCCTTTGTGTTCTTCTCCTTCTTCCTGTTTCTTTGTGATCTTTCCTCCTCCTCCTCCTGTTTCTTTGTGTTCTTCTCCTTTCCTCCTCCTGTTTCTTTGTGTTCTTCTCCTTTCCTCCTCCTGTTTCTTTCCTGTTTCTTTGTCCTCTTCTCCTTTCCTCCTCCTGTTTCTTTGTGTTCTTCTCCTTTCCTCCTCCTGTTTCTTTGTGTTCTTCTCCTTTCCTCCTCCTGTTTCTTTGTTCTCCTTTCTTCTCCTTCCTGTTTCCTCTTTCCTCCTCCTGTTTCTTTGTGTTCTTCTCCTTTCCTCCTCCTCCTGTTTCTTTGTGTTTCTTTGTTCTTCTCCTTCCTCCTTTCCTCCTCCTCCTGTTTCTTTGTGATCTTTCTCCTCCTTTCCTCCTCCTGTTTCTTTGTGTGTTCTTTCTTCTCCTGTTTCTTTCCTCCTCCTGTTTCTTTGTGTTCTTCTCCTTTCCTCCTCCTTTCTTTCCTCCTCTGTTTCTCCTTCTCCTTTCCTCCTCCTTTTCTTTGTGTTCTTCTTTCCTCCTCCTCCTCTTTTCTTTCCTTTCCTCCTCCTGTTTCTTTGTGTTCTTCTCCTTTCCTCCTCCTGTTTCTTTGTGTTCTTCTCCTTTCCTCCTCCTGTTTCTTTGTGTTCTTCTCCTTTCCTCCTCCTGTTTCTTTGTGTCTTCTCCTTTCCTCCTCCTGTTTCTTTGTGTTCTTCTCCTTTCCTCCTTTCTTTGTCCTTCTTCTCCTTTCCTCCTCCTGTTTCTTTGTGTTCTTCTTCCTTCCTCCTCCTGTTTCTTTGTGTTCTTCTCCTTTCCTCCTCCTGTTTCTTTGTCTTTGTTCTTCTCCTTTCCTCCTCCTTTCCTCCTTGTCCAATTTCTTTGTGTTCTTCTCCTTTCCTCCTCCTGTTTCTTTGTGTTCTTCTTCTGTTTCTCCTCCTTTCCTCCTCCTGTTTCTTTGTGTTCTTCTCCTTTCCTCCTCCTGTTTCTTTGTGTTCTTCTCCTTTTCCTCCTCCTGTTTCTTTGTGTTCTTCTCCTTTCCTCCTCCTGTTTCTTTGTGTTCTTCTCCTTTCCTCCTCCTCCTCCTCCTCCTTTCCTTCCTGTTTCTTTCTTCTTTGTGTTCTTCTCCTTTCCTCCTCCTGTTTCTTTGTGTTCTTCTCCTTTCCTCCTCCTGTTTCTTTGTGTTCTTCTCCTTTCCTCCTCCTGTTCTTTCTTTGTGTTCTTCTCCTTTCCTCCTCCTGTTTCTTTGTGTTCTTCTCCTTTCCTCCTCCTGTTTCTTTGTGTTCTTCTCCTTTCCTCCTCCTGTTTCTTTTGTTTTCTTCTCCTCCTCCTCCCTTCTCCTTTCCTCTTCTGTTTCTTTGTGTTCTTCTCCTTTCCTCCTCCTGTTTCTTTGTGTTCTTCTCCTTTCCTCCTCCTCTTTGTGTTCTTCTCCTTTCCTCCTCCTGTTTCTTTGTGTTCTTCTCCTTTCCTCTTCTCCTTCTCCTTTGTTCTTCTCCCTCCTCTGTTTCTTTGTGTTCTTCTCCTTTCCTTCCTGTTTCTTTGTGTTCTTCTCCTTTCCTCCTCCTGTTTCTTTGTGTTCTTCTCCTTTCCTCCTCCTGTTTCTTTGTGTTCTTCTCCTTTCCTCCTCCTGTTTCTTTGTGTTTCTTTCTTCTCCTTTCCTCCCTCCTCCTGTTTCTTTGTGTTCTTCTCCTTTCCTCCTCCTGTTTCTTTGTGATCTTCTCCTTTCCTCCTCCTGTTTCTTTGTGTTCTTCTCCTTTCCTCCTCCTGTTTCTTTGTTCTTCTCCTTCTCTTCTCCTTTCCTCCTCCTGTTTCTTTGTGTTCTTCTCCTTTCCTCCTCCTGTTTCTTTGTGATCTTCTCCTTTCCTCCTCCTGTTTCTTTGTGTTCTTCTCCTTTCCTCCTCCTGTTTCTTCTCCTTTCCTCCTCCTGTTTCTTTGTGTTCTTCTCCTTTCCTCCTCCTGTTTCTTTGTGTTCTTCTTTGTGATCTTCTCCTTTCCTCCTCCTGTTTCTTTGTGATCTTCTCCTCTTTTCCTCCTCCTGTTTCTTTGTGTTCTTCTCCTTTCCTCCTCCTGTTTCTTTGTGTTCTTTCTTCTCTCCTCCTCCTGTTTCTTTGTGTTCTTCTCCTTTCCTCCTCCTGTTTCTTTGTGTTCTTCTCCTTTCCTCCTCCTGTTTCTTTGTGTTCTTCTCCTTTCTTCTCCTTTTTCTTCTCCTTTCCTCCTCCTGTTTCTTTGTGTTCTTCTCCTTTCCTCCTCCTGTTTCTTTGTGTTCTTCTCCTTTCCTCCTCCTGTTTCTTTGTGATCTTCTCCTTTCCTCCTCCTGTTTCTTTGTCTTCTCCTTCTCCTTCCTTTGTGTTCTTCTCCTTTCCTCCTCCTGTTTCTTTGTGATCTTCTCCTTTCCTCCTCCTGTTTCTTTGTGTTCTTCTCCTTTCCTCCTCCTGTTTCTTTGTGTTCTTCTCCTTTCCTCCTCCTGTTTCTTTGTGTTCTTCTCCTTTCCTCCTCCTGTTTCTTTGTGTTCTTCTCCTTTCCTCCTCCTGTTTCTTTGTGTTCTTCTCCTTTCCTCCTCCTGTTTCTTTGTGTTCTTCTCCTTTTCCTCCTCCTGTTTCTTTGTGTTCTTCTCCTTTCCTCCTCCTGTTTCCTCTTCTCCTGTTTCTTTGTGTTCTTCTCCTTTCCTCCTCCTCCTGTTTCTTTGTGTTCTTCTCCTTTCCTCCTCCTGTTTCTTTGTGTTCTTCTCCTTTCCTCCTCCTGTTTCTTTGTGTTCTTCTCCTTTTCCTCCTGTTTCTTTCCTTCTTTTCTTTCTTTTTCCTCCTCCTCCTTTGTGTTCTCCTCCTTTCCTCCTCCTGTTTCTTTGTTTCTTCTCCTTTCTTCTCCTCCTTTCCTCCTCCTGTTTCTTTGTGTTCTTCTCCTTTCCTCCTCCTGTTTCTTTGTGTTCTTCTCCTTTCCTCCTCCTGTTTCTTTGTGTTCTTCTCCTTTCCTCCTCCTGTTTCTTTGTGTTCTTCTCCTTGATCTTCTCCTCCTCCTGTTTCTTTGTTCTTCTCCTTTCCTTCTCTTTGTTTCCTTTCCTCCTCCTGTTTCTTTGTGTTCTTCTCCTTTCCTCCTCCTGTTTCTTTGTGTTCTTCTCCTTTCCTCCTCCTGTTTCTTTGTGTTCTTCTCCTTTCCTCCTCCTGTTTCTTTGTGTTCTTCTCCTTTCCTCCTCCTGTTTCTTTGTGTTCTTCTCCTTTCCTCCTCCTCCTGTTTCTTCTCCTGTTCTCCTGTTTCTTCTCCTTTCCTCCTCCTTTGTGTTCTTCTCCTTTTCCTCCTGTTTCTTTGTGTTCTTCTCCTTTCCTCCTCCTGTTTCTTTGTGTTCTTCTCCTTTCCTCCTCCTGTTTCTTTGTGTTCTTCTCCTTTCCTCCTCCTGTTTCTTTGTGTTCTTTCCTCCTCCTGTTTCTTTGTGTTCTTCTCCTTTCCTCCTCCTGTTTCTTTGTGTTCTTCTCCTTTCCTCCTCCTGTTTCTTTGTGATCTTCTCCTTTCCTTCCTCTTTTTCCTCCTCCTGTTTCTTTGTGTTCTTCTCCTTTTCTTCTCCTTTCCTCCTCCTGTTTCTTTGTGTTCTTCTCCTTTCCTCCTGTTCCTGTTTCTTTGTGTTTCTTTGTGTTCTCTTCCTCCTCCTCCTGTTTCTTTGTGTTCTTCTCCTTTCCTTCCTCCTCCTTTCTGTTTCTTTGTGTTCTTCTCCTTTCCTCCTCCTGTTTCTTTGTGTTCTTCTCCTTTTCCTCCTCCTGTTTCTTTGTGTTCTTCTCCTTTCCTCCTCCTGTTTCTTTGTGTTCTTCTCCTTTCCTCCTCCTGTTTCTTTGTGTTCTTCTCCTTTCCTCCTCCTCCTGTTTCTTTGTGTTCTTCTCCTTTCCTCCTCCTGTTTCTCTTCTCCTTTCCTCCTCCTGTTTCTTTGTGTTCTTCTTCTCCTCCTCCTCCTCCTGTTTCTTTGTGTTCTTCTCCTTTCCTCCTCCTGTTTCTTTGTGTTCTTCTCCTTTCCTCCTCCTGTTTCTTTGTGTTCTTTCTTCTCCTTCTCCTTTCCTCCTCCTGTTTCTTTGTGTTCTTCTCCTTTCCTCCTCCTGTTTCTTTGTGTTCTTCTCCTTTCCTCCTCCTCCTGTTTCTTTGTGTTCTTCTCCTTTCCTCCTCCTGTTTCTTTGTGTTCTTCTCCTTTCCTCCTCCTGTTTCTTTGTGTTCTTCTCCTTTCCTCCTCCTGTTTCTTTGTGTTCTTCTCCTTTCCTCCTCCTGTTTCTTTGTGTTCTTCTCCTTTCCTCCTCCTGTTTCTTTGTGATCTTCTCCTTTCCTCCTCCTCCTCCTTTCCTCCTGTTTCTTTGTGTTCTTCTCCTTTCCTCCTCCTGTTTCTTTGTCCTTTCTTCTCCTTTCCTCCTCCTGTTTCTTTGTGTTCTTCTCCTTTCCTCCTCCTGTTTCTTTGTGTTCTTCTCCTTTCCTCCTCCTGTTTCTTTGTGTTCTTCTCCTTTCCTCCTCCTGTTTCTTTGTGTTCTTCTCCTTTCCTCCTCCTGTTTCTTTGTGTTCTTCTCCTTTCCTCCTCCTGTTTCTTTGTGTTCTTCTCCTTTCCTCCTCCTGTTTCTTTGTGTTCTTCTCCTTTCCTCCTCCTGTTTCTTTGTGTTCTTCTCCTTTCCTCCTCCTGTTTCTTTGTGTTCTTCTCCTTTCCTCCTCCTGTTTCTTTGTGATCTTCTTCTCTTTCCTCCTCCTCCTGTTTCTTTGTGTTCTTCTCCTTTCCTCCTTCTTTGTGTTCTTCTCCTTTCCTCCTCCTGTTTCTTCTTCTCCTTTCCTCCTCCTGTTTCTTTGTGTCCTTTCTTCTCCTTTCCTCCTCCTCCTGTTTCTTTGTGTTCTTCTCCTTTCCTCCTCCTGTTTCTTTGTGTTCTTCTCCTTTCCTCCTCCTGTTTCTTTGTGTTCTTCTCCTTTCCTCCTCCTGTTTCTTTGTGTTCTTCTCCTTTCCTCCTCCTGTTTCTTTGTGTTCTTCTCCTTTCCTCCTCCTGTTTCTTTGTGATCTTCTCTTCCTTTCCTCCTCCTGTTTCTTTGTGTTCTTCTCCTTTCTCCTCCTGTTTCTTTGTGTTCTTCTCCTTTCCTCCTCCTGTTTCTTTGTTTCTTCTGTCTTTCCTCCTCCTGTTTCTTTGTGTTCCTCCTTCCTCCTCCTCCTGTTTCTTTGTGTTCTTCTCCTTTCCTCCTCCTGTTTCTTTGTGTTCTTCTCCTTTCCTCCTCCTGTTTCTTTGTGTTCTTCTCCTTTCCTCCTCCTGTTTCTTTGTGTTCTTCTCCTTTCCTCCTCCTGTTTCTTTGTTCCTTCTTTCTTCTCCTTTCCTCCTCCTGTTTCTTTGTCTTCTCCTTTCCTTCTTCTCCTGTTCTTTCCTCCTCCTGTTTCTTTGTGTTCTTCTCCTTTCCTCCTCCTGTTTCTTTGTGTCTTCTCCTTTCCTCCTCCTCCTTTCCTCCTCCTGTTTCTTCCTGTTTCTTTCTTCTTCTCCTTTCCTCCTCCTGTTTCTTTGTGTTCTTCTTCTCCTTTCCTCCTCCTGTTTCTTTGTGTTCTTCTCCTTTCCTCCTCCTCCTGTTTCTTTGTGTTCTTCTCCTTTCCTCCTCCTGTTTCTTTGTGATCTTCTCCTTTTCCTCTGTTTCTCCTCCTGTTTCTTTGTGTTTCTTCTCCTTTCCTTTCCTCCTCCTGTTTCTTTGTTTCTTCTCCTTGTCCTCCTCCTGTTTCTTTGTGTTCTTCCTCCTTTGTTCTTTCCTCCTCCTGTTTCTTTGTGTTCTTCTTCTTTCCTCCTCCTGTTTCTTTGTGTTCTTCTCCTTGTCCTCCTCCTGTTTCTTTGTGTTCTTCTCCTTTCCTCCTCCTGTTTCTTTGTGTTCTTCTCCTTGTCCTTTCCTCCTCCTGTTTCTTTGTGTTCTTCTCCTTCCTCCTCCTCCTGTTTCTTTGTGTTCTTCTCCTTCTCCTTTCCTCCTCCTGTTTCTTTGTCTTTCTTCTCCTTTCCTCCTCCTGTTTCTTTGTGTTCTTCTCCTTTCCTCCTCCTCCTGTTTCTTTGTGTTCTTCTCCTTGTCCTCCTTCTGTTTCTTTGTGATCTTCTCCTTTCCTCCTTCTGTTTCTTTGTGTTCTTGTCGTTCGGACAAACAGACTACGTAGTGGTTTGGTGTTCAGGTTGATGTGTGTGTCTGTGCGCCATTTCAAGTGGGAGTGAGTTTGGGTCAACAGGCCTCCAGGATTTAGTTATAAAAAACAATATACCGATCTTCAAGTAGCGCTAAAGAGGCCTGGAAGCGTGTGATATAAAACAATGTCTTGACATATCATTTGCGTATATTAACCTATAGGCTTAGTGTAAACGCGTGTAAGAATACACCGTTGCTATTAGAAACTTGACGTCACAGTTATTTATCTTGACATATTATCATTCTCACACATCGAGGTACACTCGCATGCGACTATCTGCAGTACTCAAGCCATATTTTCTTTATTTGCATCAAGTGATGTTTAGTAAAACAAAAAGCCCAAACATACTCCTAACCCTATGCCTTAACCCAATAAATGCAAAAGGTTGTTTCTGATGAACATTTTACATTGAACAAAAATTGTGAACAGCAACTGTTAGTGAAATTCCAAATGATAAAAATAGCGCATAACAACCAGATACTCAAGGCAGTGGCACTGCACATAGAGCCTTCTTAGCGGGACGCCCTAAAACGTCATGTTAGTGAACTTACGCAATCACCAAAATTACGTCATCATTGAAAGTTCGTCATTGGCTAAATGACAACAACTCCTAAGTGATTGAATTGAAAGAAGAATATGTCATTGTAATGGATATTTTTTGTACAGCTGAGGCCAGTACGGTTCATGTCTCTATTAATAATCAGTTTATTTTCATAATGTATCGCTTGTGCAAGATCAACATAGTTCACGACTTTCTAACTTGGAGAACTATATTATTTGTGGATGAGTGGGATTTTCTTGCTACGGTGAAGTGGTTAGTATTATTTTAGATCTGCATGCACAGTGTCTCGCTTCATCGTTGCGTGTTTGATTATCAGCTGATTGTATCTGAAAGAGGTAAAATATCGGTATATAATCGTTATTATGATTTTGCTGTGGGATATTGCTTTTATCCTATCTCTCGAGACCTTGATGTTTATCCTATTCGGTCTTCGACCTCATAGGATAAACAGGTCTCTCGAGAAAGGATAAAAGCAATATCCCACAGCAAAGTCACAATAACTGATATTGTTAGCACTTGGAGCATTGTAACAAGTGCCGTACGGTTTGAGTACTGTGCTTCTTCTTATTATTATGTCGTTTGTATTGCAGTGACCCGCCTATAGACCCAAAGTATTTCCAAAAACCGGACGACGCCATCGCAGTTCGCGGTTTAGTCCATGGCAGGAACACCATCCCACCCCCTGCCCCCTCCTCCTTCCACCCTGCCCCTTCGTCCCACGCTGTCCCCTCAGCCCAGTCCCAGGTGTCGTGGGGTGTGGGGCACGGTGCTGTGTCATCGGCGCCGACGTCCGTCAGGCTGAGCCAGCAGATGATCGTGCCCAAGAGCTCACAGCCCCCTCTGGTGTCGGCGTACTTCCCTGGACACAGCTGATGCCGCCTCCATGGTGATAGCGCGCTGTTCTTGTTTCATTGGATGCTCATTTATTTATGCTGGTGCATGGGGAAAATAGTCATAAGGGAATGGTGGCATACAGAAGACAAACTTCTCAGGCAAAAAAAGTATGCTGATTATATACATTCTTTCCAGCCATTTCCATGTTGTGTTTTACCTACTATTACCAGAAGAGAGTGCTACAGGGCTGCCTACCATCCCCCGTAAGGGGTATTTGTTCCTGGAAACAGATCAAAATGACACCTCGTCCCTGGAATCCACTTTTCTGTCTGGCGTCCCTGGAAACTGATCAGAATCAAAGGTTTGTGGAGCAGTCGCTTGTCTTGTTAGCTCACCTAACTGTTGAAGAACACAGGAACACCCAAAGCAACAGACAGTGTTGAAATGTTTGAGCAGACATGTTACACAGAGGTTACTGAACACTAAAGGATCTTGAATGTTGAAGCACATTGGCACCGAAAAGCATCACCTTACTGTTGAACACAGGAACACCCCAAACAACAGACAGTGTTGAAATGTTTGAAATGTTTGAGCAGACATGTTACACAGAGGTTACTGAACACCAAAGGATCTTGAATGTTGAAGCACATTGGTACTGAAAAGCATGTTGAAGCACATTGGTACTGAAAAGCATCAGGAAGGACTTTTAAAAAATCCAGTCGCAGAAATTTTGCTACGTCCCGAAACAATCAAAAGTTAATGTTTGTCTTGAACCTGACGCATGACATCGCTATGTTTGTCCCTGGAAATAAGTCCCTGGTTTCTAAGCAGTTTGTCCCTGGAAACTGCGAGAGGGGGTAGGTAGCCCTGTACTGCTAGTAATCTGACGCCGATTACCAGCGATCCCCCTGGGGCCTTAACAACCCTTTGAATTCTGCTCTTTTTGTTAATAAACAA
Source organism: Phymorhynchus buccinoides (assembly GCA_017654935.2). Taxonomy (NCBI): domain Eukaryota; kingdom Metazoa; phylum Mollusca; class Gastropoda; order Neogastropoda; family Raphitomidae; genus Phymorhynchus; species Phymorhynchus buccinoides. The sequence goes on from CM065689.1 coordinate 60,624,160, forward strand.
TCCTGCTATCTTGAATTAAAACATGTCTGTACTTCTACTTCTTTAAGGTATCCTAATCACTGACATTTGGACAATATCATCCCTTGATTGTATTGTGTGAACAAGGAGTGTGTGTGCTTGCTTGAGTGTGTGTGTGTGTGTGTGTGATACTCTAATTATTATATGCTGTAGCTTCCTATGAATATGTGAGTGTGAGTGCACGTGTGTGTTTTGGGTATGTGAGTGCGCGTGCGTGTCTGTGTGTGCGTGTGCGTTTCAGTGAGCATGTGTTTTCTGTGTGTTTGATGAAATGTGTTTATGTCTGTGCAAGAACGCGTTAACTCGCGTGCACGTACATGCGTGTGTGTCTGTTGTGAGTGTTGGGTATCAGACCACTTCCCCCCCGGCCATTTGCCCCCCAGACCACTTCCCCCCCGGCCATTTGCCCCCGGACACTCCCTCCCGGACATTTGCCCCCCCGGCCATTTGCCCCCGGACACTCCCCCCCGGCCATTTGCCCCCGGACCATTTGCCCCCCGGCCATTTGCCCCCGGACACCCCCCCCGGCCATTTGCCCCCCAGACCATTTGCCCCCCGGCCATTTGCCCCCGGACACTCCCCCCCGGCCATTTGCCCCCCAGACCATTTGCCCCCCGGCCATTTGCCCCCGGACACTCCCCCCCGGACATTTGCCCCCCAGACCATTTGCCCCCCGGCCATTTGCCCCCCAGACCATTTGCCCCCCGGTCACTTGCCCCCTGGTATTTTTTGCCCCCCGGACACTTGCAGACATTTCCCCCCTGGACATCCCCCCGCCCCTGTGTGTGTCTGTGTGTGTGGCCTATGTCTATGTCTCTTTCTACCTGTCCGTCCGTCCGTATGTCTGTCTGTCTCTCTTTCTCACTCTCTCTGTCTGTGTGTGGCCTATGTCTCTTTCTACCTGTCCGTCCGTATGTCTGTCTGTCTGTCTCTCTTTCTCTCTCTCTCTGTCTGTGGGCATAAAACATGGGTCACTCACATTAAGAATATTCTTTGTGATAATGGCTTTGAAGAGGTGTGGAATGTTGGTTGTGGTAATGAGGCTGAGTTTATTAAAGAGTTGAGAGTTAGATTATTTAGTAATTTTTGCTTTAACTGGCGTAATCACCTTGATACAAGCCTACGGTTATCTGTTTATGGAAAAGTAAAACATATATTTGAAAGAGAGAAATATGTTGAAGTTTTGTATGTTGACGTTTATAGAAATATATTGGCACAATTCAGAATGGGTGTCTCACAATTAAATTCACATAAACACCGTTTTTCGCCAACGTCAGAAAATACTGCATGTCCATGTTGTCAAAATTCAACAGAAGATGAGATTCATTTTCTCTTCCATTGCCCTTTGTATGACCAAATCCGAAATCTAATTCTTGTAAAGGTGAATGCAAATGTGGTTGAAAACTATGACAGTAGATTGGTTCAGGTGTTATCAAACGTTTCAAAGACAGAAATAGTAAATCTAGCCAAATATTTACTGGCAGCCTTTAAGATAAGGGAACATTGCATAGACAATTATGCAAATAGTAACGTTACATAATGTTTACATCTCTGTTTCTTGTCAATACACTTATGATGATTCAGTTAGTGTTTCTGTTTGTGACAGTCTATGCATATTGTTGTGAATGTATCTATGTTCCTTTCAAATTTCAGATAATGTTATCATGGATAATTGTGTTTGTCGTTACATTGCTCATGGTTATTGTATTATGTGTTCCCCCCATGAAAGGGGCTGTAGGCCCATATTCATTAAACTTCCGACTTCCGACTTCCGACTTCTCTCTGTCTGTGTGTGGCCTATGTCTCTTTCTACCTGTCCGTCCGTATGTCTGTCTGTCTGTCTCTCTTTCTCTCTCTCTCTGTCTGTGTGTGGCCTATGTCTCTTTCTACCTGTCCGTCCGTCCGTATGTCTGTCTCTCTTTCTCACTCTTACGCTGTTGTAATCGAATTGTAACGGGTCACGGGCCTATACACAATTAAACATTTGTCATCTCACTCTCTCTTACTCTCCCCCCCCCCCCCCCCCGAGTGTCAGATCACACACACACACACACACAAGGGGAGGGGATGTCCGGGGGGGAAATGTCTGCCAGGAACGGGGGGCAAGTGTCCGGGGGGCAAAAGTACCAGGGAGCAAGTGACCGGGGGGCAAATGTCCGGGGGCAAATGGTCCGGGGGGCAAATGGGCGGGGGGCGAAGTGTCAGGGGGCAAATGGCCGGGGGGGAAGTGGCCTAGACCCCGAGTGTTGCAATGCTGATTGTAAAGTGCTTTGTGCTCGATAAAAAGTGCTATATAAGTGTCCGTTTATTATTATTATTAAATATTGCATGTGATGTAACTGATATAATTTGACTTTGTACAATAATATGTATTATCGACAGATCTAACCTAGTCGGCAAACTCCTTATGATTCAAGAATTTTGTCAGAATGTGAATTAGTGTATTTTTTCATTCTTTTATTATTAATATTTTTTAAATTGAGGAATACCTGTGAGTTGAATGGGTTGAGTGTGGTGGGATAATGATTTGAATTGATAATTAGAATGTTTTTTCTGTAAAAGGGAAATTATTTGTGCTTTGTCTGTCTTGTTTTTGTCTCTTTGTCTCAGTCTGTCTTCGTCTCAGTCTGTCTGTTTGTCTCTGTTTGTCTCAGTCTGTCTGTTTCTCTCTGTTTGTCTCAGTCTGTCTGTTTCTCTCTGTTTGTCTCAGTCTGTGTTTCTCTCTGTTTGTCTCAGTCTGTCTGTTTCTCTCTCTTTGTCTCAGTCTGTCTGTTTCTCTCTCTTTGTCTGTTTCTGTGTCTTTGTATCTGTGTGTGTGTGTGTGTTCCTTTTTTAAAATAATGTTTTGGTTTCTGTCTTCATCTGAATTTGTGGCTGTTCTTGCTTTCTCGGGTCATTGAAAATTGAAACTGAACGATAATAAATACATGAAATTCATGCATGCTTACATTTTTTTATTTGTGTGTGTCTGAATGAACTGAATGTCAGACTACCGTAGTTTTGGGACTATAAAAGGCGATATTTTCCCCCCGTCTGACATCTCTACATCTTATGATATGGCAAACAACATGGTAAGAAAGTATAATCCATTCTGAATGTTGTGTAACATGTGGAGGGTGTGCCTTATATATATAAATATAAATAAGCTGTGGCTTATAGTCCGAAAAACACGGTACCTTTTTATTTTCACTTTTACAGCCTATCAGCTTAATAATAATTAAAAAAACAAAAAAACTGAGTGACATCAAACTCAATCCCAAAATGGGACGCATGTTGTGTTTGGCTGAAGCCCCAATCCTCGACCAGCTTGCATTGAAATCCGCTCTTCACTTTAATTACTGAAGTACTATTATTTGGTTTAATTATTATAGTCGCAGAGACTCGTCTCCGTGAAATTCAGGCTGCACTCACCTGGAGAGCGCGCCGCCACCAGTGCAGCGTCACCCTTTATTTCCCAACGTATGTGTGTTGGTCATGTGAGGCAAGTTTTGCTTTCTTCAAGTGCAGACTGTTCTCATTTGTCGCTCTACCCTCTGAAGCAAAGAAGGTCTGACAGATCCTACAGTGCACTGCATTTCTTCCCAGCAAGCATCTCCCTTTGTACTGCCAGTTCTCTCGCTGAGAAGGGAGTAATTGTAAAGAGCTGTTTAGGCAGAGTTGTGGTCCTTGGCCCTTTATGCCAGGTGCTGTTCCATGTCAAGTCAGTCTTAAGCCAGCACCACACTATATACGATTTGACCTCAAAGCGATGCGACTGTCACGATGTCTGAGTCATGATTCACATGAAATACTTCCATCTAAAAATAACTACTATGTTCGTTCACTGTACTCGTGTAGACCGCGAAACAAATCAAATCAAATGTCTGATACAAAAATAAAATATTTTATGAGGTTTATGTACAAGAGACTACAGATATAGTGAACATAACTAGTAGGATTTTATCAGATTTATTTAGACAGTAGAATTTCACACGTAGGCCTATCATGCCTTATAATGTCAAAATCGCATTGAGATTGAACCGTATGTAGTGTAGCTAGGCCTTTAGCAACAGCAAACTCACTCTCTCTTTCTCCGTCACTTTTTCTTTGCGCGCATGTGCAAGCATCAAAAATAGATGTTGCCTTCTGTTTGAACAACGGAAGGGAACTAAGCCACTACAGTTATTTCCCATCAGATCACCAGAAGCGCCCACCATAATGAAGGCGTGTGTGTTTCGCTGTCTGTTGGTGAGGGTCTGTGTGTGAAACGTATTTTCTACCACCGTGATCTAGTGCCTAAACTGCTGGGCCAATACCTATCAAATTTGGCAGAATAGACGATTTTCGGAAAAACCAAGGGGAGAGCACTGTGTGAACATTAGAGTAGTCTATTTTGAGCGAATCGGTCAAACCATAACAATCAAACGCAGCACGAGGCGAGTT
>CM065689.1:60633599-60638599 GCA_017654935.2 Phymorhynchus buccinoides
CATGAAAAGAACATAACTACAAGAACACACGGTGGTGTGTGGCTCTGGTTTGACAGCATGAAAAGAACATAACTACAAGAACACACGGTGGTGTGTCGCTCTGGTTTGACAGCATGAAAACCAAGAACTTATTAATAACTTAAAGTTGACTTAACAAAAACTTCTTTAAGAACCTATAAAAGAACATAAAAAGAACTTAAAAAGAACTTGAGTAACTTCTTAGAAAAAAAATAAAATTGTTTTATAAAAGTTATTAAAAAAAAAAAAAAAAAAAAAAAAAAAAGTGAAAGAATTTTTTAGGAATGTCAAGAATTCTGTGCATTTTCTTCAAATCCCAAGAATTCTATGCATTTTTTTCAAATCCCAAGAATTCTATGCATTTTTTTCAAATCCGAAGAATTCTATCAATTCCTCTCTTCACTATGCTTGACGTTATCGGAAATCCCCTGCAGCTTAAATACAAGTTGGCAGTACTCCAGTATAGTCAGAGGCGACGACGGTTATCTGATCTCTTAATTACAGTGAAAAGCCTAGGCCGGTTCATAGTAGTAAAAATAGATCCTCTTTAAGAATAAGGCTACAGACAGAATAAGTGTTTGTGAAAAAAGAATAAAATCATCTCAATATTTAACAAAGAATTTCCTTCTTTTTTTTCTCCTTAAAAGTAGTGGTTTTGTATTTAAAATGGGGTTAAAAAAAGTCTGATTTTTTGCTTTTATTCCCCCAAAAGTGGTGGTTTTTCTTCCGAATTGACAGAATAAAGTGGAGACGGATTTTTACTTTTTTCACCCCTTAAAGTTGTGTTTTTGTATCTAAAAGTAGGGGATTCCCTCTTGGGCCAGAAACCCCCTTTCCCCGTTAAATCACGCTGTTTTCGAGAGTAAAAACGACTAAATCACACTGTTTTCGAGAGTAAAAACGACTAAATCACACTGTTTTCGAGAGTAAAAACGACTAAATCACACTGTTTTCGAGAGTAAAAACGACTAAATCACGCTGTTTTCGAGAGTAAAAACGACTAAATCACACTGTTTTCGAGGATAAAAAATGCAAGAAAATGGCTTAAATCACACCTTTTGGGGGGGTTAAAAAGCATAAAAAAGGCGTGATTTTAGCCGGATTTTTAATAAATGGAGGAGTGAAACCGAAACCGAAACCGATACTGAGCCAGAACTGGGGTTCTCCTGTTCTCTCTCACTCACTGATCAGCCCTCACCGCAATCAAGGTAACCTCAACAATTGGACTGAAAAGACAAGTCCCTGCCAGTCTTGTTCTCTCTACATGTGAGAGGCCTTCACATCTTTCTGGCCACCACTCTGGACACCAGTTGGTCATGTCGGTACGTCTCCGGATCCTTGGTCATAACCAGGGAGCGAACCCTTCCGTACAGCTCCTCCACAATGGCCGACTTCTGCCGTTCACTGCGTGTCTCTGACAGACTGCTGTAGAACGTGGTCCTGGACCACACCTCCGTGGATGTCTTCATCAAGTCAGCAAAGAAAGCTCTTCCCTTCTCTGTGTCTGCGAGGAGAATAAGACATTGATACATGAATTTATTTCCAGGTTTAAGACGTTACCAGTGAATTATCTGAAGCCCCAATGTGTTATAACTTTCCTTTGAGAAAAATGTGGGAAGGAAGCAACTAATACAAGGCATGTAGAACTCAAGAATGTCCTTGCAAAATGGACATTATGCTGTAGTTAATTTTTAAAAAATGTCATGAAAATGTCTTAATACTTAACACATATTTCACCAAAACATTCTGTGAAGGGATGAATATCCATGGCGCAATCATACGTTGTTAATAAGTGCGTGACTGCCCATAAAACAGAGCACTCGCTGAAGGTCAGTCTCTGTACACGTTAACATTATTCACAAAATATATATAATTATTTCCCCTTGGCACAACAATGTTAGACCACTCATAATATGACTTTTAAGCTGACTGTGTTGCCATTGGGAAATAGTGATATTTTGTGAGTAATGTTAGCCTGCACAGAGATCTCTAGCAACTTAAAACAGACTTTCGTCAAAAGTACAGAGAAGCAGAAGCATGCATATCTTTGCGAGTTTCGTCCTACATCTATTTAACAGAACGTAGCAGAGTCCCTAGCTGAGCATTGTCTGGCGACAGCTTCCCTTCCTTACCATGACTTTGAAGTTGACATCGTGGAAGGAGAATAGAGACCATGCATGTGGATCATTGCCTGTTAACACCATTTCCATACCGCCTGTTCTTGTCTGTGCCAGTGTGTGCGTGCGCGCGCGTGTGTGTGTGTGCGTATATGTGTGTCCTTTAGATTTTATGTTTCTGTCCGTTTCTTGTGTATTTCTCGATCCCGCAATCACGTGACAAGTTGTGGCGCGGGATGAGATCACCAACTTTAGACAGTTCGTGTGACAAACTGTCAGTCCGTGTGAAATATCTAATGGCAACAAACTGTCAGTCCGTGTGAAATATCTAATGGCGACAAACTGTATCAGTCCATGAGAAATATCTAATGGCGACAAACTGTCAGTCCATGTGAAATATCTAATGGCGACAAACTGTATCAGTCCATGAGAAATATCTAATGGTGACAAACTGTCAGTCCATGTGAAATATCTAATGGCGACAAACTGTATCAGTCCATGTGAAATATCTAATGGTGACAAACTGTCAGTCCATGTGAAATATCTAATGGCGACAAACTGTATCAGTCCATGTGAAATATCTAATGGTGACAAACTGTCAGTCCGTGTGAAATATCTAATGGCGACAAACTGTATCAGTCCATGTGAAATATCTAATGGCGACAAACTGTATCAGTCCATGTGAAATATCTAATGGTGACAAACTGTCAGTCCGTGTGAAATATCTAATGGCGACAAACTGTCAGTCCGTGTGAAATATCTAATGGCGACAAACTGTCAGTCCGTGTGAAATATCTAATGGTGACAAACTGTCAGTCCATGAGAAATATCTAATGGCGACAAACTGTCAGTCCATGAGAAATATCTAATGGCGACAAACTGTATCAGTCCATGTGAAATATCTAATGGCGACAAACTGTCAGTCCGTGTGAAATATCTAATGGCGACAAACTGTATCAGTCCATGAGAAATATATAATGGCGACAAACTGTCAGTCCATGTGAAATATCTAATGGGGACAAACTGTCAGTCCATGTGAAATATCTAATGGCGACAAACTGTATCAGTCCATGAGAAATATATAATGGCGACAAACTGTCAGTCCATGTGAAATATCTAATGGCGACAAACTGTCAGTCCATGTGAAATATATAATGGCGACAAACTGTATCAGTCCATGAGAAATATATAATGGCGACAAACTGTCAGTCCATGTGAAATATCTAATGGCGACAAACTGTCAGTCCATGTGAAATATCTAATGGCGACAAACTGTCAGTCCATGTGAAATATCTAATGGCGACAAACTGTATCAGTCCATGTGAACTATCTAATGGCGTGTTCGTTGTTGTTTGGTTGTACAATGTTCATTGATTATTTCACTAACTCGACGCCTTAGAGTCAAAACGGACTATCGCCAGATGGTCTAATGAATGATTAAGGAATTTATTGAGAAAAATCATAATTTGTATTAAAAACAAAAGACTGAAAAACATAATGACTGAACGTTAGGTTTTACGTCCACTCGGCTGCGAAACAGCACATATGGGACGAACCATCAACCAACCATCATTCAATGCTCTGAGCAGATCCTGGAGGTACTGCAATATCAGGTCTGATGTTTTCGGGCTTAAAAGTTACAAAACATATAAAAACATATAAAAACATAATCCCCTTTTTATATTTGTTCAGTGTACTCCATACAAGTTATTATTATTCCCAATACGTTCTCTAATACATCAATGGATCGTCTGAAGGGAGTCCGCTTTCACTCTAAGGCATCGAATTATTTCCCGTTTTATTAAAAAGAACACTTGGTGCAAGGAATCTCTAGTGAGAGTGGGGTGACAGATGGTGTTCAGAGAAGAAGCACCCAGTTGAAGGGCCAGGCACACTGCATACCATTGGATCCAGTGAGAGTGGGAGGACAGATGGTGTTCAGAGAAGAAGCACCCAGTTGAAGGGCCAGGCACACTGCATACCATTGGATCCAGTGAGAGTGGGGTGACAGATGGTGTTCAGAGAAGAAGCACCCAGTTGAAGGGCCAGGCACACTGTATACCATTGGATCCAGTGAGAGTGGGGTGACAGTTGAAGGGCCAGGCACACTGCATACCATTGGATCCAGTGAGAGTGGGAGGACAGATGGTGTTCAGAGAAGAAGCACCCAGTTGAAGGGCCAGGCACACTGCATACCATTGGATCCAGTGAGAGTGGGGTGACAGATGGTGTTCAGAGAAGAAGCACCCAGTTGAAGGGCCAGGCACACTGCATACCATTGGATCCAGTGAGAGTGGGGTGACAAATGGTGTTCAGAGAAGAAGCACCCAGTTGAAGGGCCAGGCACACTGTATACCATTGGATCCAGTGAGAGTGGGGTGACAGTTGAAGGGCCAGGCACACTGCATACCATTGGATCCAGTGAGAGTGGGAGGACAGATGGTGTTCAGAGAAGAAGCACCCAGTTGAAGGGCCAGGCACACTGCATACCATTGGATCCAGTGAGAGTGGGAGGACAGATGGTGTTCAGAGAAGAAGCACCCAGTTGAAGGGCCAGGCACACTGCATACCATTGAATTCAGTGCCAACCGATTGTGACATTTGTGAGGCATGATTGACGTAAACTTCTACTGTCTAAATAAATCGGATGACATCCTACTAGTTATGTTCACTATATTAATGTTGTAGTCTCCCGCACTATATATGGTATTTTTGATTCGTGTATTGTGATGTACATGAGTATAGTGAACAAAAAAGGTAGAGTTATTTTTAGATGGAAGTATTTCACGTGCTTCATGACTCACAGACATCGTCAGAATTGTATCGTATTGGGGTCAAATCGTATGCAGTGTGGCTGGCCCTTAA
>CM065689.1:60643599-60661099 GCA_017654935.2 Phymorhynchus buccinoides
ACGTAGTTAGAACATAGTTACTACATGTGCATCCTGTGTCTTTTTGCCGATTGGACAGTCGGCTTTATGCATATTGATGACCATAAGGGAGATAAGAAGCTGGCAGAAAAGCGGAAGGCAGGTTGCCTTTTCTGTCAATGGGTTATCTTATCTTACGAGAAACATTATATTGTACATTTTGCCGAAAAGATGCTGCAAGCGAATGATTATATAACAATAATTAGAAACAAAAGAAAGTTTTCGCACAGCACATTGTCACTGTACTCTGGTCGATCCAGTAGCTCTCAAACCAAAAGATGCGTAACAGACACGCTGACACACGCTGACAGACAGGACAAAAGCATACTCCTCATTCCACTTCGAGGGGAGAGGACAATAAACAACACCAATATCAGACACACGTCAGTACATAACACTATCATCATCGGTATTTTAGGAGCAGCCAAAGCTTTAGTTTTTAATTCTGAAAGTGATAATACCACACCGTAAACATACGCTGACTGTATAAACAACTTGTTTTAATAATACATTAGTAGAACAGCTCCTGATACCAGTTGGGGCAGCTAAAAATACGTGAAGGAAATAATCATCTTCCTCGTCCCCCTCATCCTCATCCTCATCATCCTTATCATCATTGTCGTCGTCATCGTCACTTCTAATATCAACATCAAAGAGACTCACCTGGTTTGAGTTCTTTTGCTCTCAGAGCCAGGAAGTTGGTCCAGTCTCGTTCTGCCTCCACATTAAATCTCTGGAGCTCCTCTTTTGTTGCAAAGAGGTTAAATACGCAGTCCTTGAAATTCATGTCTCTGAAATCAGGGGCATCACAGAGAGAGAGAGAGAGAGAGAGAGAGAGAGAGAGAGAGAGAGAGAGAGAGAGAGAGAGAGAGAGAGAGAGAGAGAGAGAGAGAGAGAGAGAGAGAATGAATGAATGAATGAATAACTTTTATTTTTTTTCATCCAGTCCTCCAGAAAAAAAAGAGAAAGGAAAAGAAAATCAAAAGCAAAGAATTCAATAAACAAGAAAGGCATGCAAAGCAAAGAAAACGAACACACATTATCATCATAAGCAGGCACATTATCAATATAAACAGACAGATAACAAATGCAGCATTAGGCCTATACATAAATACTTAACAAATGGGATGTGGAGGGACCGAAAATAAGTGAGCATCATTCTAAGAACAAAGCAAAACAAAATGAAGTAAGAAAAGAAAAGAAAGACAGAAGAATAAGAGGGGGAGGGGAAGTAAAGAGGAAAGGAATGAGAGGGGGAGGGGAAGTAAAGAGGAAAGGAATGAGAGGGGGAGGGGAAGTAAAGAGGAAAGGAATGAGAGGGGGAGGGGAAGTAAAGAGGAAAGGAATGAGAGGGGGAGGGGAAGTAAAGAGGAAAGGAATGAGAGGAGAAGGGTAGAGATTTATTTTTCTTCTAGCTAAAATTAGTTCTCGCAAGAACTTAACTTTTTGCTTACAAATGGAAGCCAATGTCTAGAAAGTGGATACAGACAAATATTCTTCACTCTACAGCGAAAATGTATGGGGTGATTTTAGTAAAGTAAACAAATACAAGTATTTTTGAGTGCTCTTTCTTAATTTTTCATCATGTTAGATGGCATAATGTAGTGCAAACTTAATTTTCTGCACACAAATAGACTGACAATGAAATCGAAATAATTGTACAACCTGTCACAGTGTCAGTGAGGTATGATTTATCTCCCTTTTGATAGCAACTCTTTTCTCTCTCTGAAAGTGAAGAGTAAGCTATTATAGTTATCTTTACTTAGCTAACGTTATTCGCGGTTAGTGGTGTTTCTTAGACCCCTTTTTGGCGTAACAGTTATGCGCGCGGCGACCGTCGTCTAGATAAACTCGACCCAGGAGATGAGGTATTGAAGATTTTTGATGTCTTCAAAAACTGGCTGTGGTTCAATTTCAGTTTTGATTACGGTGCTTTGTTTAATCCGACACATCAAATGAGCATGCACGCCAAATAAAAAGGCCAAACAGAATGTGTTGCAGAGTGGCCTAGGCCAGATAGTTCAGTTTTGGAGATCACACTTCAAGGCAACAATAAGCAAGGTTACAAAAACTGACAGACAATTTGGAAGTAAGGTGATCCTGCACCCACGTTGATGGAAGCCCACCTAGCAGAGTTCAAAAGAAAAGAGAACACTTGACAGATAGAAAGACGAACACAGACACACAGAGAGGCAGACGTTGATACAAACCCAACAAGATAACCCTATCTCCATTGTTGTGGACCGAATACAAGGAACTTGTAACAACAAACCACAAATATTACGCTCTCTTTCTTCCACTCACAGTTTCTCCATAAAGTGGGCAGCATGGCTGGTGAAGATGACGTCACAGGAGTTGTGAGGAACGCACTGTCTGTAGAAGTTGACGTTGGTGGCCAGGGGGTAGACGTTGGGGAACCTGGACATGTAGCTGCTGCTGTCTGAAGACAAAAATAATATATACTGACTTCCAAAAGAAACCCGAACATTTCAGCTGTTTTCATTACTTAAACTACAATTCATAAGAACTATGAATAATTATGTAACATTCTACCCAAAGCCTGATCTCTTGTGCATCTCACAAATATCATGATCAGCATCAATAATGCAATGTTGAGAGGCCGTTTGATATGGCATGTGAAATGCTATACCAAGCTACCCTATCTTGATTTTTTAATTTCTTTAACAAAGCTACACTTGATTTCCAGTCATATGTCTCTTATGGACATTCATTGTGTGAAACGTTTTCGACGAATAAGCGAAAGTGTATGAGGTTACAAATTATTAGGTGTGAGTAGCAGTTACAAAGTACGAAGCAAGAACCTTACTGTCAAACCACTGACCAAAAAAAGAAAAGAAACAAAAACAGGCAAAACAGGCAGCAAAAAATAAAGCAAAAGATAAGAAGAGGTACTTTACTGTCAAACCACTGACCATTCAACCTGCTGAACAGACTGTTGAAATCGTTCTTCTCCTGATCTTCGTAGATGATCTGAATGGCCAGGTCGTCTCCATGCTTTTGACGGAGGTGGTCTGGTAACAAATCCACCCACATCAGCAGAAGAATATTATACGGACAGCAGAAGCATTTAATAATGTCAACAGTAGCCGGTGCAGCAATACTGCGGACCTAAAAAATAAAGAAGGCTGTGTGTGAAGAAGGAGAAGAACTCGGAGGAGAAGGAGGACAAAACACTAAGAAGGAGAACGAAGTGACTGAGAAGAAGAAGAAGAAGAAGAAGAAGAAGAAGAAGAAGAAGCAGCTTATTAAAAATGAAGAGACTGAGGGCGATATCCCTAAAGTGCATACAACGCTAATCCGGTTGTAACCTCTTTGTTACAGGACAATCATCAACTCACCAATGACGCTGCACATCAGAGGCTAATCCGGATGTAACCTCTTTGTTACAGGACAATCATCAACTCACCAATGACGCTGCACATCAGAGGCTAATCCGGTTGTAACCTCTTTGTTACAGGACAATCATCAACTCACCAACAATGCTGCACATCAGAGGCATTGAAGAATAGCCATCATTGGCTCCATAGTCACCAATGGTGAACACCCTGTCTGCACTGAGAGGAACGGAATCTGTAGCAGAAAAACAAAGATTAGAACACCAGCAGTAATAACAACCAAAACAAGTCATTGTAGAAATGGGGGAACTTACACTTTTGTTCAGTGACAGGATTTCGAACGATAACCAATTTGGAGACTGCTTGGCTGTGAAGAATGGAAGTATTGTTGTATTTTCTATGTTGTTTGACAGAGACATTTTTGTTGAAATATTACATGTTCTGTTTTGTCTCGCCAATAAACAAACGTCACTCTGCACTTGTTGTGTATTTGCGTGTGTGATAACCAATTCCGTTCAGTTACAGCCTTTCGTGTGTGATAACCAATTCCGTTCAGCTATGGCCTTTTTAGGCTCTTGTAACACTGAGTGTCACGCTTATTCCTGAATGAGAGGTATACAGTTGTCATAGAGGATAGAGAGAGCACACGTTTTCTGTCACTTTATGATTGAGCTTAGTGTACCATGGTCTGGAATTGATCCTCCGAGTGGACAGGTTACTACCACTCCCGTGTTCCATGGATTAACTAGGGGTAGGTGTTAGTAGGCCCCTACTGCCTTGATGTTGCCCTTCCTCTCCAATCTTGGATGGATGTTTTAAGCCCCATGATCTTATCCACAGCCTTGATGCTGTGATGTTGGGGATTGGACATGATCCTACCATTTTGTCATTGTCCGAGGGAACGTGCTTTCTGGCTCTATGACTCTGTATATAAGCTGTAGCCAATTTGGGCGAAAAGAGACTGATTTCTGATTTCTGAACGAAGGGAATAAATCCTTGTCGAAAAAGAGACCATCTGCCTCCTCTCCCTGCCTGGGTGAATGCGCGAGTCCCACTAGACGCTCGCTGTTGCTGTCCTCTGTTGCTGTCCTCTGTTGCTGTCCTCTGTTGCTGTCCTCTGTTGCTGTCCTCTGTTGCTGTCCTCTGTTGCTGTCCTCTGTTGCTGTCCTCTGTTGCTGTCCTCTGTTGCTGTCCTCTGTTGCTGTCCTCTGTTGCTGTCCTCTGTTGCTGTCCTCTGTTGCTGTCCTCTGTTGCTGTCCTCTGTTGCTGTCCTCTGTTGCTGTCCTCTGTTGCTGTCCTCTGAGTGTCCCCTTGTAGCTGTGTTGTGGTGTTACACTCTATCAACGTACCCCAACCAGAACCAGAACCAGAGACAGGCACTTTACATTAACAACCATAGGCATGCAATAGAAACAACCTCACTCTCCCCCCCCCCCCCCCAAACCTCCAAAAAGTGTTTGAAGAAGGCAGTACACTAACCAAGAAAGGACAAAATCAAAGCCGTGCTGCTGGACACAATGTTTCTGGTCTTCTGACCCAGCGTGTTTCCATAGTGTCCACTTCCAGCCGTCCAGAATGGCAGGTGAGATCCACTCATTGTGGGGGCTGAGCCTGTCGTAATTAATATAAAACACAGCAATGATCGAAAGGAACACGAACGTGTAAAACATTGTTTTATCTAATTGTATGATACACTGTATGTCAATATTGTTTTTAATTTATGTCTGCAGTTTCTATATGGTTGGAAATATTAAGTTTGTGTTTGAGAGAGAATGACAAAAAGAGAGAACGAACAAACAGACAAACAAACGAATGAACGAGTTTAATGAATAGGCCGTCTGCCATCAAGATGGGAAGAGTTTTGAGAGGACAGGTTTTCACCAAAGGATGATGTAATGTGTGGAATGCCGAGGGTCCTGCTCTCCGTTCTGATCTACCTGACAGTGACCAAGGAGGGAGCTCTGTTTGGCAGAGTCAAGGGAAGTCATGGCATGATGCTGAGGGTCCTGTTCTCCGTTCTGATCTATCTGACAGTGACCAAGGAGGGAGCTCTGTTTGGCAGAGTCAAGGGAAGTCATGGCATGATGCCGAGGGTCTTGCTCTCCGTTCTGATCTACCTGACAGTGACCAAGAAGGGAGCTCTGTTTGGCAGAGTCAAGGGAAGTCATGGCATGATGCTGATGATCCTGCTCAGTCTCCGTTCTGATCTACCTGACAGTGACCAAGAAGGGAGCTCTGTTTGGCAGAGTCAAGGGAAGTCATGGCATGATGCTGAGGGTCCTGATCTACCTGACAGTGATCAAGAAGGGAGCTCTGTTTGGCAGAGTCAAGGGAAGTCATGGCATGATGCCGAGGGTCCTGCTCTCCGTTCTGATCTACCTGACAGTAACCAAGGAGGGAACTCTGTTTGGCAGAGTCAAGGGAAGCCATGGCATGATGCTGATGATCCTGCTCTCCGTTCTGATCTACCTGACAGTGACCAAGAAGGGGGCTCTGTTTGGCAGAGTCAAGGGAAGTCATGACATGATGCTGATGATCCTGCTCTCCGTTCTGATCTACCTGACAGTGACCAAGGAGGGGGCTCTGTTTGGCAGAGTCAAGGGAAGTCATGGCATGATGCTGATGATCCTGCTCTCCGTTCTGATCTACCTGACAGTGACCAAGGAGGGGGCTCTGTTTGGCAGAGTCAAGGGAAGTCATGGCATGATGCTGATGATCCTGCTCTCCGTTCTGATCTACCTGACAGTGACCAAGAAGGGGGCTCTGTTTGGCAGAGTCAAGGGAATTCATGACATGATGCTGATGATCCTGCTCTCCGTTCTGATCTACCTGACAGTGACCAAGAAGGGGGCTCTGTTTGGCAGAGTCAAGGGAAGTCATGGCATGATGCTGATGCTGATGATCCTGCTCTCCGTTCTGATCTACCTGACAGTGACCCAGAAGGGGGCTCTGTTTGGCAGAGTCAAGGGAAGTCATGGCATGATGCTGAGGGTCCAGCTCTCCGTTCTGATCTACCTGACAGTGACCAAGAAGGGGGCTCTGTTTGGCAGAGTCAAGGGAAGTCATGGCATGATGCTGATGATCCTGCTCTCCGTTCTGATCTACCTGACAGTGACCCAGAAGGGGGATCTGTTTGGCAGAGTCAAGGGAAGTCATGGCATGATGCCGAGGAGAAGTGAAGGCTACACAGGGAGGGAGAGAGAGGGGGGGGGGGGAGAGAAACTTGAAACTTAAAAACTTAAACTTTATTTTCCAAGGAGAGAGAGAGAGAGAGAGAGAGAGAGAGAGAGAGAGAGAGAGAGAGAGAGAGAGAGAGAGAGAGAGAGAGAGAGAGAGATTTTATATTTTGAAGCTATCATTGCAGATTTATCCGTGTATGACAACGAATGTCATTTTCAGTGAAGCATTGTGCTGAGAAGAAATATAAAAAAGGTCATCTGATGCTGGTCTCTATGTGTCTCAACACACCCGTGGGTCGACCTGGTATTGCAGTACCTCCATGATCGACCTGGTATTGCAGTACCTCTAGGATCGACCACTATCTTTACACACAGAAATGTCCCATATGTACCTGTACCAGTCCAGAGGACGTTAAACTCATTTCCCTTCTATGTGTCTCTTCTCTGCTGCTTCACGTGGAAGGGAACTCGAAGAGGACGTGCAGTGGGCCCAGTAGAAGAGGACTGTGCGAGACCTTCAAAGCGCTGGTCACTTTAATGGTATCTTACAGATACAGTTTTGAAAGAAGACAGTAAAAGCACGTAAATAGAAACAAAATGCACCACCTACACATTCTTTTAACCAAACGAATTAGGGAAACGCAAAGACAGAAAAATACAAGCGCGGATTCGCAATCGTTTGTGGCGTGCGACAATTGAAAACGAAACATTATTTTAAAGAGCAGCCTCGATTTGAAGTGCGACAATTTTGTCAATATGTGCTGTAGCATCGTCCACCCCCATACATTCATTCACATCACACCAGGCATTTGGTTTTCGGGAGGTTAAGCGGCACCCAGCGCACATGACGTATAATCTTTAAGAAGTCTCGCACAACAACGGACTAGGTCACGTGACATGCAACTAAATCTATTAAAGACCCACTCTCTCCCTTGTTTCAAATAATGTGTTACATCGTGACATGCAACCAAAGTCTATTAAAGACCCACTAGGTCTTACCACAATCTCTCCCTTGTTTCAAATGTGTTACATCGTGACATGCAACCAGTCTATTAAAGACCCACTAGGTCTTACCACAATCTCTCCCTTGTTTCAAATGTGTTACATACAACATAAAAACTGCTACAAACTCTCCCTTGTTGTGAAATAAAAATTAACGATTCATCAAGTTCAAGTTTTTCCATAAACATGGGTAAAATTCACCAAATAAATTCTAAAGACTAAACTGCCCTGAAAAAAAATGTTGACCTTTCTTAAAATGATTAAAATTCAAAACTAAGCTTTAAACACAAAACATTGTTTATGTTTTTCTTTTGACAAAACTTATGTTCTTCATGCTTGCAAAGTCCTTTCACAGTGATTTAACTGTATGACATTGTGATTTTCAACATTGTGGACCCCAAGACATCAACATAAATAGTCACCCCTTGAAGCGTCAATATTCCTTCATTCATCCATTCACAACATAATCCTTGAATCTCTCTGGTGGCTTTGTCATTCTTGTGGAATGCCGACTGGCCTGAATCTGGGGTGGTGGCTCAGTGTTGGTTTGTCTGTCTGTCTGACTGCCAGTTTGGTCATCAGTTTTCCTCTGAGTCTCTTCTGTTCTGTTTTCTGTTTGTGCTTTGTACTTGACAAAAGGCTTTGTGTGTGCAATGTTTCTTCTGTATCTCGCACGATTTGTAGGTGACTCAAGGACAACTTCGGATCCTTGTCTCTGAACAACTTTGTATGGGTTTGGCTCAAAAGTTGCAGTGAGTTTATCTTGCTGCTTCTTCTGAAGTAAAACTTCGTCACCGACGGTGGTTTCCCTATCTGTTGCTTTGCGTTTTTCATCTGCGTACTGTTTTCCGACTTCCTTTTGGATTCGGTCCCGATCTCGGACGTTTTCATCGATTTCCGACCTCACGGCTGAATCAAGCTCTGGTAGCTTTGTTCGAAGTTTCCATTTGAAAAACAACTCGGCAAGACTCACACCTGTCGTTTGATGTGGTGTGGTTCTGTATGCCAGAAGAAAGTTATCCAGTTCTTCCTTCCAATCTTTCCCTTCGGCCTGTGCAATTTTGATCGCTTTCATCAAAGTTCGATTCTGGCGTTCAACTTCCCCATTGGCCTGTGGCCACAGCGGGGTCGAAAACTTGTGTTCTACATTGTTTTCCACCATGAAATCTTTGAATTCGCAAGAAGCGAACTGTGGTCCATTATCTGATTTAATGGACTTTGGTACACCGTACCTTGTAAACAAATGTTTCAGCTCAGTGATGATTTTGGCTGAAGTTGTAGATTTCAAGACAACAATCTCGAAAAATCTACTGTAGTAGTCAGCTACTACAAGCACAGAATCACCTGATGGAAGTGGTTCTAGCAAATCAATTGCCAGATCTTCCCAGGGACTTTCTGGCATCTGGGTTCGAATCATGGGCTCTGGTGAGGATGGCTGACTGACTAGTTGACATGGGTGACACGCTCTGACTTGCCTTTCAATGTCCCTGTCCATCCCTGCCCACCATACCTTTGTTCGGAGTCTCTCTTTTGTCTTTGTGATCCCCTGGTGGCCTTCATGAGCGATTTCAATCACTTTTCCGTACAGGGATTCTGGGATGACTATCCTAGTTCCCCTAAGAACAAGTTTTCCAAGGCAGGTAAGTTCGTTGCGCAAGCTTTTGTATGCCACGTTGGGGCACTTTTCCCACTTTCCTGTCTGAATGCACTCTCGAACAGCACTCAGCTCTTTGTCTACTGCGGACGCTTGTTCTATTTCGCAGGCTGTCATGGCGAACGGAACAGCTTTTTGTGCACAGAAATAGACGTACTCTTCAGCAACATTCCGACCTTCTTCTGTTTTGCTTTCTTTGACAAGCCTCGACAACGAATCTGCAATGTTCTGAGATCCCGGTTTGTACTCGACTTTGAATGAATAACTCCGCAGTCGGAGTACCCATCTTTCAATCCGTGCGGACTGTTTTGATCTTGGCGAATAGATGAACTGAAGAGGTCTGTGATCCGTCTCAAGCGTGAACTGCAAACCATACACATATTGATGGAAGCGTTCACATGCCCACACTATAGCGAGAGCTTCCTTCTCTGTTTGTGAGTATTTGCGCTCAACAGCGGTCAAATTTCGGCTCGCATAGAAAATTACACGCTTTTCACCGTTTTGGATATGCGTGAGAACTGCACCCAATCCAACTGGACTGGCATCTGTGATGATTCTGGTCTCTGCTTCGACATCAAAGTACGCAAGATTTTCCGATTTTGCGAGTTCGTCTTTCAAAAGTTGAAATGCGTTCTCTTGTTTTGGTCCCCACTGGAAAGTTTCGTTCTTTCGCGTCAGTTTGTGAAGTGGCTCTGCTTTTGTCGCGAAATTCTGAATGAAACGAGCACTGAACTGAGCCAAACCAAGAAACTGCGCACCTCGGATGCACATGTTGGCCGTTTTGAGTTTTTCACTGCCTCAACCTTGGCGGCTGTCGGACCGATCCCTTTGTCTGAGAGCAGAAACCCCATGAACTGCAGTTCTGACATGCGGTAAACGCATTTTTCCGGGTTCAATGTCAGTCCCTTTTCTTTCAATGTCTTCAAGACAGTGTCCAGCCTCCGATCGTGTTCTTCAGCTGACGAACCGTAAATGATGTCATCTGTCATGTTGCGTTGTCCTTCACAATTTCTGAGTACGTTCTGAATAGTATGTTGGTACAGTTCCGGAGCGAACGTGACACCAAACATTAACCGCTTGTATCGAAACAAACCGATGTGAGTGGCAAATGTTGTGACGTGACGCTCGAGCTGGTGAAACCCCCATTTCAGATCTAGTTTTGAAAACACCGAACTGCCATTCATTTCCAAGAGTGTTTCTTCAATAGTTGGAATAGGAAATCTTTCGCATTCGATAGCTTCATTTGCTTGCCTCATGTCAACGCTTAATCGAATATCTTCCGAATTTTGCTTTGGTACGACCACAATAGGACTGACCCATGTTGTGGGTCCATCTGCCCGTTCGATAATATCGAGTTTTTCTAACTCCGATATCTTCTTCTCAATCTTCGAACGGTGACTGAATGGAACGCGCCGCACGCTCTGAGCGACAGGTTTAACATCAGTTTTGACATGCAACTTCACCTGCTCATCTTTCAGTTTTCCCAAATCCTCTGAAAACAAACTTTGGTACTCTGCTTTCTGTTCTGGTTTTTCAGTAACTGAACATGCAGTGTGTGTAGGTAAACCGAGTTTGAGAACCCCTAGCTGTTCTGCAGTGTCTTTACCTAACAGTGAAACATTGCTCTTTCCTTCTATCACTGTGAATTCTGCTGTTGTCTTGTCAGCATAACCAAAAATGTTCACATCTGCAGTGAATGTGCCTGCAACCATGAGTGGCTGTTTCTGTGCGAATGCGTACAGTTTGTTTGTTTGTGCATCTGCTTTTCTGTTAGAGTGGCATTTGACTTTGCCCTTCTTCATCTTTTCCCATGTTTGTCTATCAACAATGTTGCAGCTTGACCCTGAGTCTACCACCATAGGAACACAAACACCACCAACATTCACATTCACCATAAACTTTCGTCCACATCCATTCGCAAAAGTAAAATCATCATTATCTTCCACATCATCCTGTACAATATTCACTGCTTTAGATTTGCACACGCACGCGAAATGTCCAGGTTTCTGACATTTTGAACAAGTGTTCCCTCGGGCAGGACAATTCTTGTCTCTTGCAAAATGTCCTACTCTCCCACATCGAAAACATGTCAACTTATCTTTCCCCTCATTTGAACTGTTACCACTTCTACCCCCATCATTTCCCTTTTGCTTTCCTCTACCCCCTACTGCACCAAGTGTCTCTGAATCACTGTCTCAAACCATCATCTTGAACTCAGAGAGGGTGGCTTCATGAACTTGGGCTGTTTCAACTAACTGTTTTAATGTCAATTCCCTTTTTTCTAACAGTTTAGCTTTCAAACGCCTATCTTGACATTTGTCAACACACTGATCGCGAATGTTTTCATCACGTTTATTCCCAAAGTTGCAAAACTCTGCTTGTTGCCTCAGTCGGGTGACTATTGAACCACTGTTTCGTCATCTTGTTGCACCATTTGACGAAACACATGTCGTTCGAAAATCTCGTTCTTCTGGGCCAAAAAATGCGCGTCAAGAGCTGCAATTGCGTCATCGTATGACTCTGTAGTCGGTTGCAATGTTTCGAAAATTGTTTGTACTTCTATTCCTGCACAATGCAGCAGTAACGGCTTTTTCTGTGCGTTGACAACGTCCCCCCTTGCCGCAATATACAGCTCGAAGCCCTTTTTCCACCGGACCCACCGTGTGGACACATTCGTTGGTTCCCCTGAAGGATCAAAGGTGGAGACACAAGGCAAGTTGCCCGCCATGTGTAAGTGTTCCAGTTTTCACACCCGTTTTCGCTTTTGCCGTAGTCACCGATCAGTTCACCCCCCGTTTCGCACCCGTTTCACCTCGTCGCCAATTTGTAGCATCGTCCACCCCCATACATTCATCCACATCACACCAGGCATTTGGTTTTCGGGAGGTTAAGCGGCACCCAGCGCACATGGTGTATAATCTTCAAGAAGTCTCGCACAACAACGGACTAGGTCACGTGACATGCAACTAAATCTATTAAAGACCCACTAGGTCTTACCACATGTGCGACAATTTTGGACCGACCGACAGACAGACAGACAGACAGACCAACAAAGTGAGTAATAGGTTTGTGGCTTGAGCCACAAACAAAAATTAATAAAAGAAGATAACTTACGTCAAGAGTGTGGCTTTGTGTGTGTGTGGCTATGGAAAACACCCACCTCAGACGAGTATTTATCAATTTGATCACAGTCAGAGGCTACCTCTACTACCAACGTTGCTCAAGACATTTAATTGAATTACCCGCAATCTTTCACAGCGTGTGTGTAAAGCGCAACGTCGAATTGGGTCGACGAAGCGTGCAATCCCTGCTACGCCACGTTATGTTGCAGTCCCAGGATTGGTTGCAATGTTATTCAACTTTGAGGAAGTCCCAATAGTTTCCTAATAAATTATATAACCATGTATTACAGTAAGTTGACCCCCAAGTGAGCTTATCACATTTTGTCGAATTAGCCATATACCTTGTGGAACAAACTACTTTGGGATAGAATTGATTAGGGAGCTGAGGTGTTTTTTCTTCATACAGTACACCCCGCTTACAGTAAAGTGCAGGGGAGCAAGGCTTTTCCTTTACTATAACAGGTTTTTCTTATAAACGATGTTCGGATATAGTAAAGTTTTGATGATATTTTTTACCTTATCCGATGACGTTTTTTAAAGTCACAGCTAACGTAAAATACTACATATAAACCCATCCTACCCCTTCCTCATAATTATTATGGGTTGAGGTCCAAAAAGGTGATTGGGTTTATACATGGTATATTTCCCTGTGCACAAAACTAGCTGTAAAAGCATATAATGTACAACCTCTAACTTCCAGAATCGCCTTTGAATCTAGTCATGCATGCACACACACATGCGTGAGCGCGCACGCACACACACACACACACACACACACACACACACACACACACACACACACACACACTGTGACCGAACCATTTGCCTGCGGACATTTCGCCTATGGACACTTTGCCTACGATCATTATGCCTATGGTCACCATGCTCATAAGCTTATCCCTAAATAGACCGAAAGTTGCGTACCAGAGTTACTCCCTTTGTTTGTAGGTACAATCACAAGCTAGCACATTAAAAGTGTGTGGGCGTATGTACCGCTGTTTAGGCTGTCTGTCTGTCTTTTACTATTTTCTCTCGTCTCTCTGACCGACTGACTGTCTGTCTGTCTGTCTGTCTTTTTCTCTGTCTGTTTGGTATGTCTCTGTCTCTCTATCTACTGTTTGTTATCTGCCTCTTGTCTATTTCTCTGCGTCTCCCTTGTCTGTATGCCTCTCTCTTTCTCTCTATCTTTCCTGTATGTCTGTATGCCTCTCTCTTTCTCTCTATCTTTCCTGTATGTCTGTATGCCTCTCTCTTTCTCTCTATCTTTCCTGTATGTCTGTATGCCTATCTCTTTCTCTCTGTCTTTCCTGTATGTCTGTATGCCTCTCTCTTTCTCTCTGTCTTTCCTGTATGTCTGTATGCCTCTCTTTCTCTCTATCTTTCCTGTATGTCTGTATGCCTCTCTATTTCTCTCTATCTTTCCTGTATGTCTGTATGCCTCTCTCTTTCTCTCTATCTTTCCTGTATGTCTGTATGCCTCTCTCTTTCTCTCTGTCTTTCCTGTATGTCTGTATGCCTCTCTCTTTCTCTCTGTCTTTCCTGTATGTCTGTATGCCTCTCTCTTTCTCTCTATCTTTCCTGTATGTCTGTCTGCCTCTCTGTTTCTCGTCTGTCTGTTTGTCTCTCGTCTACCAGTCAGTCTCGCTCTCTGTCTCTGTCTGTCTGTCTCTCTCTCTCTCTCTCTCTCTCTCTCTCTCTCTCTCTCTCTCTCTCTCTCTCTCTCTCTCTCTCGTTCTCGTCCGTCTCTGTTTCAATTTGTTTGTCTGTCTATGTTTCTCTCTGTCTTGTCTGTATGGCATCTGTCTCTGTTTCTATGTCTGTCTGCATAGTGTCTGTTATCTGTATCTTATCTACGTGTCTGTGTCTGCCCTTCTCTCTGTGTCTTTCCCGTCTGTCTATTGTCTCTCTGCCTGTCTGTCTCTGTTTTTGTCTCTCTTTCTCCCATCTTCCACTGTTTCTCTCTAGTTTGTCTGTCTGTTTCTGTCTCTCTCTTTCTGTCTCTCTCCTGTCTGTCTGTCTGATCTCTCTCTCTCATCCGTCTGTCCCATCCTCTTTGTCTCCGCCTGTCTCTCTTGTCACGTCTTCCTGTTACTTTCCTTTCGTTCTGTTTCTCTGTATCTCTCTCATTTGTCTCTGCCTTTTTTGTCTCTGTCTCTTATCTGCCTGTCTTCCTGTCTGTCTTTGCTTCTGTCTGTTTGTCAGTCTCTCTCTCTCTCTCTCTCTCTCTCTCTCTCTCTCTCTCTCTCTCTCTCTCTCTCTGTCTCTCTCTCTCTCTCTCTCTCTCTCTCTCTCTCTCTGCCGTCTGTTTGTCTGCCTCTGTATCTCTTGTCTGTCTCTGAGAGAGAGAGAGAGAGAGAGAGGAGAGAGAGAGAGAGAGAGAGGAGAGAGAGAGAGAGAGAGAGAGAGAAAGAGAGAGAAAGAGAGTATATGACAGACAAATGATGACGCATTCAGATTGAAAGGCAGATAGACGAGAGAGAGAGAGAGAGAGAGAGAGAGAGAGAGAGAGAGAGAGAGAGAGAGAGAGAGAGAGAGAGAGAGAGAGAGAGAGAGGGTGGTGGGGTGGCGGGGGTGTCATGCACATACATACATACATGCATGATATAGACAGACAGAAAGACAGCCAGACATAGACAGAGCGGGGTGGAGACAGAGGAGACAGAAAGAGATAGACAGACAGACAGGGAAACAGACAGGTGAGAGAATGAAAGAGACAGAGGCAAAGGCAGAGAGACAGACAAGAAAGATTGGAAGAGAGACAAACAGACAAACAGACAAAGACAGTGAGACAGAGATAAAGATGCGAAACACTCAGGCAGACAGACAATCCACAGAGACAGACGGAAGAAAGCGAGAAATAGAGACAGAGCGAGTGAGGAAAGAGAATAAAAGTCAGACATTGAGAGACAGACATAGAGAGAGAGGAGAGAGGAAGAGAGAGAGAGAGAGAGAGAGAGAGAGAGAGAGAGAGACAAACATACAGACAAAGAAAGACAGAGACTGCGTATTTTCGTCCTTGCAGTACATGTTTCTACCTTTTCCTTGCCTACTCTCTTGGGCCTGGTTGTACCTACTAACAAGGGAAATAACTCTCTTTTCTGTGTAGATACCCATTTAGGAAGTAGCCCTAATAGTCAGTATAGGTCTTCCGCGATTGTCCGCCCTGTCATGTCTTTGAAGTGAACGTGACACGCCGTAACAGGGTAGGGAATAGAGGAACGGACGGGATGGTTTTTGTTTTTGACTGTTGTAACTTTGCATCACGCGCATTGACGGGTGTCTTGGGAACAGTAAAAGGCTAACGGGATGGTTTTTGTTTTTGACTGTCGTAACTGTGCATCACGCGCATTGACGGGTGTCTTGGGAACAGTAAAAGACTAACGGGATGGTTTTTGTTTTTGTTTTAAGAAATTATAATGTATTGTTATCTAGTTTTTATCTGTTGGACACGCGAGTGTTTGTGTGTGTTATGTCTTTGCGAGCATGCGTGTATGTTCGCCTAAATGCATACATGCGTGCGCATATGCGTGTTTATGTGCATGCGTGTTTGTTTGCGTGCGTGTGTGCACATTCGCGAGCGTACTTGCTTGCGTGCGCATGCGCGTATTTGCATAATCATGTACATACTATGGTACGTGCGTGCGCGCGCGTGTGTGTGTTTGTGCGAGTGAGAACTAGTCGCGCACACGCACACACGCATGCACACACACACTAACACGCGAAAGGTTTTGCGCGCACACACACACACACACACACACACACACACACACACGCCTAAATGCACACATGCGTGCGCATGTGCGTGTTTAAGTGCATGCACACACAGCGACTTGCTTGCCTGCGCATGCGGGAGGGATCGGTGGTGGGGGTGGTTGACAGGCTGGTAACAAAATAAAGAATGTGTTTGCTAATTGCGGGACTGTAGACCTACCGCGCGGGGCGTCTTATTGACACGAGTTGACAAGTTTACGATGGGTGAGATAAGAGTCAGTCACAAGTACAGGGTGAGTTTCTCTAGATAACGGTCGCCGCGCGAATAACGCTCACGCCAAACGGGACTTAAGAAACACTTTAGAAAAGCGTTTGCGGAAGAATAATACAAGCTCTTGTCTGATTGGTCGAACTGTTTTTTTATTTTAACCAATCTTAGCAAACTATTAATGGACCAATCAAAAGCAAGAAATGTATTCACTCCATGCTAAAATAGTTCGTGGCTCGCTACCTAGATGACAGCCACAAAACGTTTTTGGCGAACGTCGGCGAAAGATGTGTTTCTTAATACCGTTTTTGCCGATTTGCGCCCACGCTACGTAACGTTAGCCCTTGTGAAACTCGACCCACAGGCCGCCTGCAGATGGCTTAATTTATTCTGTCCAAGCTTAGCGTGAGTGGTCAGAGGAACTGAACGAGGTGTCAAAGGCGTACTGCGCGGTGGTCAGTAATGTAACACGTCTCTGCTATCGGTGCCCGTATCATGATCAAAGACGATGAGAGAGAGAGAGAGAGAGAGAGGGGGGGGGGGGGGGGGGGAGTTGTGCGAGTTGTAGTAAAAAAAGGGCCTGACTGGGAGGGGAATATTTTTTAAAATAAATAAATAGGCAGATAAAGATAGACAGATACATAAATTTTTAAAATTTGATATATTATGAACGATCCGAGATAGTGATGTTCTTATAAGAGTTTGTCTTAGTCAAGTACAAATAATAATAAAGTGATACGCGAATTACCGTTAGTTCATAATCATTGAAACACATTTTTTAAGTTATTGCTAAATTCTGAGGGTTAGGTACTGCAAAAGCATGAAACTCCCTAGGTTTTAAACCATAAACATGGTCTAAAGCCAGATACTAAAATCATCATAAGGTCCTTAAAAGTAACGACAATTGCCTGACACTTTGCAGGAATAATGTTTGTTATGTTCTTGTTATATAAAGCAAATAAACAAGATACAATCCCTTGCCATATGTTAACACAAGAGGAAACACCTACCCTACACCCCTCTAAAATCAATATTTTGACTACGAGCAGAGACTAAAATCATCATAAGTCCCTTAAAAGTATCGACAATTGTTTGAAACTTTACAGGAATAATGTTTGTTATGTTCTTGTTATATGCAACAACAAAATCAAGATACAATCCCTTACCATTTTTGAAAACAAAGGGAAATG
>CM065689.1:60666099-60671099 GCA_017654935.2 Phymorhynchus buccinoides
GTAGAGAAAGTGATGTGTTGCATTGTCTGTTTATAAATAGTAAAGAGCAGAGAAAGTGATGTGTTGCATTGTCTGTTTATGAATAGTAAAGAGTAGAAAAAGTGATGTGTTGCATTGTCTGTTTATAAATAGTAAAGAGTAGAAAACGTGATGTGTTGCATTGTCTGTTTATAAAATAGTAAAGAGTAGAAAAAGTGATGTGTTGCATGGAGCCCTCATACAGCTGTCCCCTGTCTTTAAACAAAGGTAGCATTATGGAGCGTAACAATAGACACCACTCAGTGGATCATGGAGCCCTCATACAGCTGTCCCCTGTCTATAAACAAAGGTAGCATTATGGAGCGTAACAATAGACACCACTCAGTGGATCATGGAGCCCTCATACAGCTGTCCCCTGTCTATAAACAAAGGTAGCATTATGGAGCGTAACAATAGACACCACTCAGTGGATCATGGAGCCCTCATACAGCTGTCCCCTGTCTATAAACAAAGGTAGCATAATGGAGCGTAACAATAGACACCACTCAGTGGATCATGGAGCCCTCATACAGCTGTCCCCTGTCTATAAACAAAGGTAGCATTATGGAGCGTAACAATAGACACCACTCAGTGGAGCCCTCATACAGCTGTCCCCTGTCTATAAACAAAGGTAGCATTATGGAGCGTAACAATAGACACCACTCAGTGAAGCCCTCATACAGCTGTCCCCTGTCTATAAACAAAGGTAGCATTATGGAGCGTAACAATAGACACCACTCAGTGGATCATGAGCCCTCATACAGCTGTCCCCTGTCTATAAACAAAGGTAGCATTATGGAGCGTAACAATAGACACCACTCAGTGGATCATGACGCCCTCATACAGCTGTCCCCCGTCTTTAAACAAAGGTAGCATTATGGAGCGTAGCAATATACACCACTCTGTGGATCATGGAGCCCTCATACAGCTGTCCCCTGTCTATAAACAAAGGTAGCATTATGGAGCGTAACAATAGACACCACTCAGTGGATCATGAAGCCCTCATACAGCTGTCCCCTGTCTTTAAACAAAGGTAGCATTATGGAGCGTAACAATAGACACCACTCAGTGGATCATGAAGCCCTCATACAGCTGTCCCCTGTCTATAAACAAAGGTAGCATTATGGAGCGTAACAATAGACACCACTCAGTGGAGCCCTCATACAGCTGTCCCCTGTCTTTAAACAAAGGTAGCATTATGGAGCGTAACAATAGACACCACTCAGTGGATCATGGAGCCCTCATACAGCTGTCCCCTGTCTATAAACAAAGGTAGCATTATGGAGCGTAACAATAGACACCACTCAGTGAAGCCCTCATACAGCTGTCCCCTGTCTTTAAACAAAGGTAGCATTATGGAGCGTAACAATAGACACCACTCAGTGGATCATGGAGCCCTCATACAGCTGTCCCCTGTCTATAAACAAAGGTAGCATTATGGAGCGTAACAATAGACACCACTCAGTGAAGCCCTCATACAGCTGTCCCCTGTCTATAAACAAAGGTAGCATTATGTAGCGTAACAATAGACACCACTCAGATCATGAAGCCCTCATACAGCTGTCCCCTGTCTTTAAACAAAGGCAGCATTATGGAGCATAGGAATAGACACCACTCAGTGGAGCCCTCATACAGCTGTCCCCTGTCTATAAACAAAGGCAGCATTATGGAGCGTAACAATAGACACCACTCAGTGGAGCCCTCATACAGCTGTCCCCTGTCTATAAACAAAGGTAGCATTATGGAGCGTAACAATAGACACCACTCAGTGGATCATGGAGCCCTCATACAGCTGTCCCCTGTCTATAAACAAAGGTAGCATTATGGAGCGTAACAATAGACACCACTCAGTGGATCATGGAGCCCTCATACAGCTGTCCCCTGTCTATACACAAAGGTAGCATTATGGAGCGTAACAATAGACACCACTCAGTGGATCATGAAGCCCTCATACAGCTGTCCCCTGTCTATACACAAAGGTAGCATTATGGAGCATAACAATAGACACCACTCAGTGGATCATGGAGCCCTCATACAGCTGTCCCCTGTCTATAAACAAAGGTAGCATTATGGAGCGTAACAATAGACACCACTCAGTGGATCATGGAGCCCTCATACAGCTGTCCCCTGTCTATAAACAAAGGTAGCATTATGGAGCGTAACAATAGACACCACTCAGTGAAGCCCTGATACAGCTGTCTCCTGTCTATAAACAAAGGTAGCATTATGGAGCGTAACAATAGACATCACTCAGTGAAGCCCTCATACAGCTGTCTCCTGTCTATAAACAAAGGTAGCATTATGGAGCGTAACAATAGACACCACTCAGTGGATCATGGAGCCCTCATACAGCTGTCCCCTGTCTATAAACAAAGGTAGCATTATGGAGCGTAACAATAGACACCACTCAGTGGATCATGGAGCCCTCATACAGCTGTCCCCTGTCTATAAACAAAGGTAGCATTATGGAGCGTAACAATAGACACCACTCAGTGGATCATGGAGCCCTCATACAGCTGTCCCCTGTCTATAAACAAAGGTAGCATTATGGAGCGTAACAATAGACACCACTCAGTGAAGCCCTCATACAGCTGTCCCCTGTCTATAAACAAAGGTAGCATTATGGAGCGTAACAATAGACACCACTCAGTGGATCATGGAGCCCTCATACAGCTGTCCCCTGTCTATAAACAAAGGTAGCATTATGGAGCGTAACAATAGACACCACTCAGTGAAGCCCTCATACAGCTGTCCCCTGTCTATAAACAAAGGTAGCATTATGGAGCGTAACAATAGACACCACTCAGTGGAGCCCTCATACAGCTGTCCCCTGTCTATAAACAAAGGTAGCATTATGGAGCGTAACAATAGACACCACTCAGTGAAGCCCTCATACAGCTGTCTCCTGTCTATAAACAAAGGTAGCATTATGGAGCGTAACAATAGACACCACTCAGTGAAGCCCTCATACAGCTGTCCCCTGTCTATAAACAAAGGTAGCATTATGGAGCGTAACAATAGACACCACTCAGTGGAAGCCCTCATACAGCTGTCCCCTGTCTATAAACAAAGGTAGCATTATGGAGCGTAACAATAGACACCACTCAGTGAAGCCCTCATACAGCTGTCCCCTGTCTATAAACAAAGGTAGCATTATGGAGCGTAACAATAGACACCACTCAGTGAAGCCCTCATACAGCTGTCCCCTGTCTATAAACAAAGGTAGCATTATGGAGCGTAACAATAGACACCACTCAGTGGATCATGGAGCCCTCATACAGCTGTCCCCTGTCTATAAACAAAGGTAGCATTATGGAGCGTAACAATAGACACCACTCAGTGGATCATGGAGCCCTCATACAGCTGTCCCCTGTCTTTAAACAAAGGAATGCTTAAAAACGCCCGTATATCCTATTTTGTCGAGTCAACCACTGTTGTGGACCAGTCATTTGTTTGTCGACACATTCAAAACTAATTTTGTCTAACCAACCATTTACGTTAACCGGCGACAAAAAGTGGGGACCTTGGTCCCGAGAAAAGGTGTCATAAGTGGTTAGGTCAACAAAAATAATTTGGAAGGTGTCGACACAAAGTGTTGTTTGACAAAAGTAATTTGGAAAGTGTCGACAAAAATGGTTGTTTTACAAAAGTAATTTGGAAGGTGTCGACACAAATTGTTGCTTAACAAAAAGTAATTTGGAAGGTGTCGACAAAAATGGTTGTTTGACAAAAGTAATGTGGAAGGTGTTGACAAAATATGTTTGACAAAAGTAATGTGGAAGGTGTCGACAAAAATGTTTTTTTGACAAAAGTAATTTGGAAGGTGTCGACAAAAATGTTTGTTCAACAAAATGAAAAGGGTGGACAAAAGTGGATGAAAAGGGTGGACAAAAGTGGATGAAAAGGGTGGACAAATGTGGATGAAAAAGGTGGACAAATGTGGATGAAAAGGGTGGACAAAAGTGGATGACCTTGGTGGACAAAAGTGGATGAAAAGGGTGGACAAATGTGGATGAAAAGGGTGGACAAAAGTGGATGAAAAGGGTGGACAAATGTGGATGAAAAGGGTGGACAAAAGTGGATGAAAAGGGTGGACAAAAGTGGTTGAAAAGGGTGGACAAAGGTGTGGATGAAAAGGGTGGACAAAAGTGGATGAAAAGGGTGGACAAAAGTGGATGAAAAGGGTGGACAAATGTGGATGAAAAGGGTGGACAAAAGTGGATGAAAAGGGTGGACAAAAGTGGATGAAAAGGGTGGACAAAAGTGGATGAAAAGGGTGGACAAAAGTGGATGAAAAGGGTGGACAAAAGTGGATGAAAAGGGTGGACAAAAGTGGATGAAAAGGGTGGACAAAAGTGGATGAAAAGGGTGGACAAATGTGGATGAAAAGGGTGGACAAAAGTGGATGAAAAGGGTGGACAAATGTGGATGAAAAGGGTGGACAAATGTGGATGAAAAGGGTGGACAAAAGTGGATGAAAAGGGTGGACAAAAGTGGATGAAAAGGGTGGACAAATGTGGATGAAAAGGGTGGACAAAAGTGGATGAAAAGGGTGGACAAAAGTGGATGAAAAGGGTGGACAAATGTGGATGAAAAGGGTGGACAAAAGTGGATGAAAAGGGTGGACAAAAGTGGATGAAAAGGGTGGACAAAAGTGGTTGAAAAGGGTGGACAAAAGTGGATGAAAAGGGTGGACAAAAGTGGTTGAAAAGGGTGGACAAAAGTGGATGAAAAGGGTGGACAAAAGTGGTTGAAAAGGGTGGACAAAAGTGGTTGAAAAGGGTGGACAAAAGTGGATGAAAAGGGTGGACAAAAGTGGTTGAAAAGGGTGGACAAAAGTGGTTGAAAAGGGTGGACAAACGTGGATGAAAAGGGTGGACAAACGTGGATGAAAAGGGTGGACAAACGTGGTTGAAAAGGGTGGACAAACGTGGTTGAAAAGGGTGGACAAAAGTGGTTGAAAAGGGTGGACAAACGTGGAT
>CM065689.1:60676099-60688599 GCA_017654935.2 Phymorhynchus buccinoides
AAGTGCTGGTTTGCTTTTATTGTGGACTTTCAACCTGGTGCTAAGAGGACAAACTTTCTCCTGTAGAAAGTCTTCTGGCTCAGCTTGAACATTCACTGTGGACAACTTTGCAGGCCGACATGCAGACTGAAGAGTCTTTCACGAAGACGAAACAGCTGTCTTTGCATAGGCATTGTCTATCTCCCCCATTGGGAGAAAAAGTAAATCAGCACATTTTTCTTTTCAGAACACAAATCATAAAGTTAAAGTTAAAGTAATTGAGTTTGTTTCTTAGGTTCTCAAAACGTACATTGGATACCAATTATTTTCCTTATCAAAGCAAATTGCGCTCGTGCCTTCTGTATTTGTCTTGTCTTGCTGTCTGCCTTTCTCAGAAATATCAAAGTGCACGGATAGGGCGACACACGCTGGGGTATGTTACATTGTGCACTGACCTTTGACCTGGTGTTCTCTCCACATGGCTTTGTAGGCACAGGGCACAGTGACCTCATCGTAATTTCCACTGACCTCTGTCCTGGTGTTCTCTCCACATGGCTTTATAGACACAGGGCACAGTGACCTCATCGTAATGTCCACTGACCTTTGTCCTGGTGTTCTCTCCACATGGCTTTATAGACACAGGGCACAGTGACCTCATCGTAATGTCCACTGACCTTTGACCTGGAGTTCTCTCCACATGGCTTTATAGACACAGGGCACAGTGACCTGATTGGTGCAGCATGTTTCAAGATTCGATTATCTAAATTGTCTAGTCCTCGAGATTTAGATTGATTTTGGCTTCCCATCAAAGCACGTATTGACTACAAAATTTCCACTCTGTGTCATTCTTATTTCTCTGGAAATGCCCCTAGCTATATTTCTGACATACTTTCTGTCTGTACTCCATCAAGGCAATTGCGGTCATCTTCGGATTCGAAAATTCTCTGTGTTCCTATTACACGAACAAAAATGTTTGGTGAGCGCTCCTTTTCCTTTTCGGCCCCATCAGCTTGGAACTCTTTACCACGCGAAATTCGCCATATCGAGTCCTTGCAATGCTTCAAATCAGCTCTCAAGACCCACCTAATAAAGCTACATCACAACCTTTAGGCCACATTACTTCTCGACTCTATTCTCCCCCCCCCCCCCCCCCTTATTAGATTAGTTTCACGGGTGTGTTGACTGCAATGTCTACGTCAGCTTTGTTGCGAGAGCCAGACAGCGAGAGAGAGAGAGAGAGAGAGAGAGTGAGAGAGAGAGAGAGAGAGAGAGAGAGAGAGAGAGAGAGAGAGAGAGAGAGAGAGAGTGAGTGAGTTGATGCTTTATTGAACTGATTGTATTTTGTATTGTGTTCTTTGGTGGGGTGAGTGGTGGTGATGGTAACGGTGTGTGTGTGTGTGTGTGTGTGTGTGTGTGTGTGTGCGTGTGCGTGTGCGTGTGCGTGCGTGCGTGTGCGTGCGTGCGTGTGCGTGCGTGCGTGCGTGCGTGCGCGAGTGAGTGTGTGTGTATATGTATATGTGCGTACGTGCGTGCCTGCGTGGGTGGGGGTGGTGTGTGTATGTGTATGCCTATTAGCATGTGTGTGAGCGATTATTTGTTTTGTTGTTGAATTTCTTGCTTTTTAATTTTGTTGTTGTTAAGCGCATAGAGCTCCACATTTGGTGGAGGAGTGCGCTATGTAAATGAGTCACCATTATTATTATTATTATTATTATTATTATTATTATTAATATTATTATTATTTAATAAACACAATTCTGAGAAAACTTCATGTACACTAATATAGTTAAAGTTAAGATTGGTTTTAATGTCTTTTGAGTCACAGAAATCTATTAACTTTCGCAAATTATTCTGTTGTGTGTTATCTACTTCAACAAGTTTGTCTGCAACTGTTGAAAAGTGTTTGTTAAAATCTTCAGCCGTTAAATCTGTTGATGAGCTATTCATAGACTTTGAGCTTTTACCAGATAACTGATTTATAGCTTTCCATATAGATTTTGTATCATGTTTAGATGAAATAATTCGCTAAAGTGTTTCTTACTGGCCATCCGTTTCATCGTTGTTATTGTATTTCGTTGCTTTTTAAATTCTTCATCTTTTCCTGTTGATTGAAGTAATTTTTCTCGATTATTAATAGCTGCATCAATCTCTTCATTTAACCACGGTGGTTTTCCTTCTAACTTAACACGTCTAGATTTACATGGTGCATGTTTGTCAACCACAGGCAGAAAAGCGCTGTACCAAACATCAAGTGCCTTATCAGGGTTAGTATGTTGATAAACTTCTGAAAAATTAACTGAACAAAGATCGGACAAAAAAGCTTCAGGGTTAAAGCTTTTATAGCAACGATAAACAATACATTTATGGTTACATCTTGGAATCTTTACACCTTTTTTTAAATTCCAGGTTAAGCACACTGGAAAGTGATCACTAAGACCATAAATGGGCACTGATTTTTCAGCGATGTTGCTTGCATTTGTTACATAACTATGATCGATCAAGGTTTCAGATGTTAAGGTTTTTCTTGTGGGGGAATTTACTAATTGGGTTAAATTGAAGGACTCCGCAATTCTTTTCCATTTGTTATTAGAATTAAGAAGATCAATATTAAAATCCCTAAGACGTATGACTTCGTTAGAATAATTCAAAACATCTTCCATCATGGATTCAAAACTATCAAACCAATTACTACGTTCTTCAGGTTTCTGTATAATAAGCCGATTACTATGGGCTTGCTTCTTTTAAGGCGGACTTCTAACCAGATGCATTCAATATTGTGTTTATCAAATATGGTCAATTGTTTGTAATTTACTGATTGGTGTATGTATCCTATAAGACCCGTTTGTAGCTTACTTGTTGCATCCTTACGTATTACGTTATATCCTGGTACTGTAATCACATTGTCATCAATCACTTGTGTGAGTCTAGATTCGGAAAAACCAAAAACGTGAAAACAGTTTCCAGAATTTGATAATACTTGAGGAACCTCTGACATTTTGTTAAGGAGGTGGCAAGCATTCAAATATCCAATTTGGAAACCAGTTTTGGATAACCACTTATGGTTATCCATACCTTGTTGCATAATATTTGAGATTCTCAATACGTTACTATAGTACAAATAGCTTCCCCAATCAGGAGAAATACGCAATGTGCTCAAAATAAGCAATATAAACGGTATTCAAAATAGAATAAAGAATAAAACAAAACAAAATAGTCAAAACAAGTCAATTCAAATAAACAATCAATTAAGCGTAATATCGGCTTAAACAACACACAAAAGTCACACACAAGCACACACACACACACACACACACACACACACACACACACACACACACACACACACACACACACACACACACACACACACACACACACAACTATCAAATCAAACTAGCACCAGTAACTCAACTCAACTCAACTCAAACAACTTTATTATCTCTTAGAGAGAAATTTAGTGTGATGATGTCTCCTGTTGATTGTGACACAGCAAGTTTCTCCCAACAGTCGCTGTAGCAATCCTGCAAAATTAGTCAAATATAGCAAGTACAATATTATACACATTAGCTGACTATATAAGTCAATATATACTGCAAATACTTTAGCAAATCAGATTTAATGCCCCAAGTCCGAGTATCAGCATGACCATCAGCATGATGAGTGAACAAAACATAGCACATAACACACACATATAATCTATCTCCTCTCTCTCTCCTCTCTCTCTCTCTCTCTCTCTCTCTCCCATCTCACACTATCTCTCTCTCAGAATTGTCGAGAAAGCATTTAGAGTTTCATCCACAAAGCAATATAATGTCCATGCAATAATCAGCGTACATGTTACCAGTTTCCTTCTGGTCTCTGGTTATCACGCTGGGACATAAGCTGTGAGGCCAGGGACATTAATTGTTGGGCATATTCCCCTGCAGAGGAAGGTGGTGGCCAGCTACGTGGATTTTGTGGATAGCCTGGCTGGATGGGTGTGAAACCTGGGGGAAATTGAACTGGACGTTGGGCAGTGTCTCCACTCTGAGCACTCTGGGGAAGGTAGGGGAGTGGGAGAGGAAATCTGGAGTACAGAGACTCTGGAATGCCATAATTTGGGTATGGGAATGGAACAGGACAGGTAGAGAAGGCTGGAGGGGGGCCAAAATGGACCCGAGAACTACCACTAGCCTGAGGGGGATATGAATGGATCTGGGAATTACAACTACCTTGTGGGGGACCCAACTGAACCTGAGGATTATAATTAGCTTGTGAGGGTTCATGTTGTGAATTAAATGGAGTAACGCCACTGGATTCATCACTGCGTTCAGAGGTTATAGCACAGGTATTGTCAATGGAACGACCTGAGTTATTGGGAACGATTTGTTGATTGTTTCTGGACGGCAGCTGAGGAAACACTCTGGTTGACGACAACTGAAGAGTGTCAGGAGAGCCATACATACCCTGTGACTGGGCTGATGATTCAGCGAGGAAACGAGAGTTACTCCTCATTACCTTAGAACTTGAGTGGCCAGGGCAAGCGGAAGAGAATGTATTGTATGAACCCATTACACATGAGTTATCTCTTAATTCAGAGGTTGTGGCTTGGGGAAGAACTTGCTTAAAATTGAGGGCTAGACTGGCTGACCCTCTTGTACTTGGGTGGGTGGTGTCTGTGTATTGAGGGCTAGACTGTCTGTCCCTCTTGTACTGGGGTGGGTGATGTCTTTGTATTGAGGGCTAGACTGGCTGTCCCTCTTGTACTGGGGTGGGTGGTGTATTTGTATTGAGGGCTAGACTGGCTGTCCCTCTTGTACTGGGGTGGGTGATGTCTTTGCATTGAGGGCTAGACTGGCTGTCCCTCTTGTACTGGGGTGGGAGGTGTCTGTATTGGGGGGCTAGATTGGCTGTCCCTCTTGTACTGGGGTGGGTGATGTCTTTGTATTGAGGGCTAGACTGGCTGTCCCTCTTGTACTGGGGTGGGTGATGTCTTTGTATTGAGGGCTAGACTGGCTGTCCCTCTTGTACTGGGGTGGGTGGTGTCTTTGTATTGGGGGCTAGACTGGCTGTCCCTCTTGTACTGGGGTGGGTGATGTCTTTGTATTGGGGGCTAGACTGGCTGTCCCTCTTGTACTGGGGTGGGTGATGTCTGTGTATTGAGGACTAGACTGGCTGTCCCTCTTGTACTGGGGTGGGTGATGTCTGTGTATTGGGGGCTAGACTGGCTGTCCCTCTTGTACTGGGGTGGGTGATGTCTGTGTATTGAGGGCTAGACTGGCTGTCCCTCTTGTACTGGGGTGGGTGATGTCTTTGTATTGGGGGCTAGACTGGCTGTCACTCTTGTACTGGGGTGGGTGATGTCTGTGTATTGAGGGCTAGACTGGCTGTCCCTCTTGTACTGGGGTGGGTGATGTCTTTGTATTGAGGGCTAGACTGGCTGTCCCTCTTGTACTGGGGTGGGTGATGTCTTTGTATTGGGGGCTAGACTGGCTGTCCCTCTTGTACTGGGGTGGGTGGTGTCTTTGTATTGGGGGCTAGACTGGCTGTCCCTCTTGTACTGGGGTGGGTGATGTCTGTGTATTGAGGGCTAGACTGGCTGTCCCTCTTGTACTGGGGTGGGTGATGTCTTTGTATTGAGGGCTAGACTGGCTGTCCCTCTTGTACTGGGGTGGGTGGTGTCTGTGTATTGAGGGCTAGACTGGCTGTCCCTCTTGTACTGGGGTGGGTGGTGTCTGTGTATTGAGGGCTAGACTGGCTGTCCCTCTTGTACTGGGGTGGGTGATGTCTTTGTATTGGGGGCTAGACTGGCTGTCCTCTTGTACTGGGGTGGGTGATGTCTTTGTATTGGGGGCTAGACTGGCTGTCCGTCATGTACTGGGGTGGGTGGTGTCTGTGTATTGAGGGCTAGACTGGCTGTCCCTCTTGTACTGGGGTGGGTGATGTCTGTGTATTGGGGGCTAGACTGGCTGTCCCTCTTGTACTGGGGTGGGTGATGTCTTTGTATTGGGGGCTAGACTGGCTGTCCCTCTTGTACTGGGGTGGGTGATGTCTTTGTATTGAGGGCTAGACTGGCTGTCCCTCTTGTACTGGGGTGGGTGATGTCTGTGTATTGAGGGCTAGACTGGCTGTCCCTCTTGTACTGGGGTGGGTGATGTCTTTGTATTGAGGGCTAGACTGGCTGTCCCTCTTGTACTGGGGTGGGTGATGTCTTTGTATTGAGGGCTAGACTGGCTGTCCCTCTTGTACTGGGGTGGGTGGTGTCTGTGTATTGAGGGCTAGACTGGCTGTCCCTCTTGTACTGGGGTGGGTGATGTCTGTGTATTGAGGGCTAGACTGGCTGTCCCTCTTGTACTGGGGTGGGTGGTGTCTGTGTATTGAGGGCTAGACTGGCTGTCCCTCTTGTACTGGGGTGGGTGGTGTCTGTGTATTGAGGGCTAGACTGGCTGTCCCTCTTGTACTGGGGTGGGTGATGTCTTTGTATTGGGGGCTAGACTGGCTGTACGTCATGTACTGGGGTGGGTGGTGTCTGTGTATTGTGGGCTAGACTGGCTGTCCGTCTTGTACTGGGGTGGGTGGTGTCTGTGTATTGAGGGCTAGACTGGCTGTCCCTCTTGTACTGGGGTGGGTGGTGTCTGTGTATTGAGGGCTAGACTGGCTGTCCCTCTTGTACTGGGGTGGGTGGTGTCTGTGTATTGAGGGCTAGACTGGCTGTCCCTCTTGTACTGGGGTGGGTGGTGTCTGTGTATTGAGGGCTAGACTGGCTGTCCCTCTTGTACTGGGGTGGGTGATGTCTTTGTATTGGGGGCTAGACTGGCTGTACGTCATGTACTGGGGTGGGTGGTGTCTGTGTATTGTGGGCTAGACTGGCTGTCCGTCATGTACTGGGGTGGGTGGTGTCTGTGTATTGAGGGCTAGACTGGCTGTCCCTCTTGTACTGGGGTGGGTGATGTCTTTGTATTGGGGGCTAGACTGGCTGTCCTCTTGTACTGGGGTGGGTGATGTCTTTGTATTGGGGGCTAGACTAGCTGTCCGTCATGTACTGGGGTGGGTGGTGTCTGTGTATTGAGGGCTAGACTGGCTGTCCCTCTTGTACTGGGGTGGGTGATGTCTGTGTATTGAGGGCTAGACTGGCTGTCCCTCTTGTACTGGGGTGGGTGATGTCTTTGTATTGAGGGCTAGACTGGCTGTCCCTCTTGTACTGGGGTGGGTGATGTCTTTGTATTGAGGGCTAGACTGGCTGTCCCTCTTGTACTGGGGTGGGTGATGTCTTTGTATTGAGGGCTAGACTGGCTGTCCCTCTTGTACTGGGGTGGGTGGTGTCTTTGTATTGAGGGCTAGACTGGCTGTCCCTCTTGTACTGGGGTGGGTGATGTCTTTGTATTGAGGGCTAGACTGGCTGTCCCTCTTGTACTGGGGTGGGTGGTGTCTGTGTATTGAGGGCTAGACTGGCTGTCCGTCATGTACTGGGGTGGGTGGTGTCTGTGTATTGAGGGCTAGACTGGCTGTCCCTCTTGTACTGGGGTGGGTGGTGTCTTTGTATTGGGGGCTAGACTGGCTGTCCTCTTGTACTGGGGTGGGTGATGTCTTTGTATTGGGGGCTAGACTGGCTGTCCGTCATGTACTGGGGTGGGTGGTGTCTGTGTATTGAGGGCTAGACTGGCTGTCCCTCTTGTACTGGGGTGGGTGATGTCTGTGTATTGGGGGCTAGACTGGCTGTCCCTCTTGTACTGGGGTGGGTGATGTCTTTGTTTTGGGGGCTAGACTGGCTGTCCCTCTTGTACTGGGGTGGGTGATGTCTTTGTATTGAGGGCTAGACTGGCTGTCCCTCTTGTACTGGGGTGGGTGATGTCTTTGTATTGAGGGCTAGACTGGCTGTCCCTCTTGTACTGGGGTGGGTGATGTCTTTGCATTGAGGGCTAGACTGGCTGTCCCTCTTGTACTGGGGTGGGTGATGTCTTTGTATTGAGGGCTAGACTGGCTGTCCCTCTTGTACTGGGGTGGGTGATGTCTTTGTATTGGGGGCTAGACTGGCTGTCCCTCTTGTACTGGGGTGGGTGATGTCTGTGTATTGAGGGCTAGACTGGCTGTCCCTCTTGTACTGGGGTGGGTGATGTCTGTGTATTGAGGGCTAGACTGGCTGTCCCTCTTGTACTGGGGTGGGTGGTGTCTTTGTATTGGGCCTTTCGAGGGTATCCGTTCTGAGATACAAAGGAGTCGAAGTTATCGATCATATCTACATGCAGAAATGTACAACAGTCATATAAGTTCTTGTTGGATGGAGCTATAGAATTATTTAGTTGGTGGCAGCCAAAAGCAGGAAGGATAGAGCTAATAGCAATATAAGCCGATGGGAAGCGGTTGTTACAGTGAGTTATTAGCTCCTTCCAGGTTTCAGTAGTGATGGGTCCAGCCGGACAATCATTGACCCCCACATGTAAGATGAGAGTGTTCACATGGGATTGTTCATCTAATTGCTGTAGCCAGTGCAAAACATCGACCACAGTCAGCCCCGGAATACAGATTTTAAACATGGGATCCTTAGGGGACCCCAGTCCTCTAGGATTAATAAATCTAATGACAGAGTCCCCTATCAATACAGTGGAGGCACCTTTGGGGATCGTTAGCTCTCTTAGCGTATCAAATGCAGAACACGTCTTTGACATGCCCTTTGATTTCTGTGAGTTTATATCAGTACGCTTGGGAGGTGTCTCTGGTTGAGCGGCATTACCTTTAGAAGAGGAGGAGTTATGATGTTCACTTTCCAGAGACACCTGATCCCGGTTTATATTGGAAAGGGCATCAAAACGGTTTTCAACTGTCAAAGAAAAGATATCAAAAGTACTATCTGTTCCTGGTGCCAGACTCTGAGCGGAGTCTCTGACACTGCACGCACCTTGTACATCACATGTGGTCGGGAGAGAACCAGTAAGAACAGTCCCTGGCACTGCGGACTGAGCTACAGCAGGGGTGGGTGAACTGCCTTTAGGGGCAGAACCAGATTGGGCAGCCCCTGACACCGGGGACTGGACTAAGGGAGGGGTGGGTGAACTGCCCTGAGAGACAGAAACAGACTGGGCAGCCCCTGACATTTGGGACTGGACTAAGGGAGGGGTGGGTGAACTGCCATGAGAGACAGAAACAGACTGGGCAGCCCCTGACATTTGGGACTGGACTAAGGGAGGGGTGGGTGAACTGTCCTGGGGGGAGACAGAGGTGGAGGCATTGACTGTACTAACACAGGGAGTGGGGCACTCGTACTGTGTGGAGAAACAGCTAGTGGTGCAAGACGTTTCCTTTGATTTGTTCAATTCTGATTGAATTGATCCTAAGGTGGTTTGCAGAGAATGGTTTTCTTTGAGTAGATCATGCACTGTGGCATCAAGCCTTTCTATGATGTGTTTAAGGTCATCAATGGAAGTATACAGAGGTTCTATCTTATGATCCATGTGGCATTTCAGATCATTTTTAATGGCAACCTTTGTGTCCTCTAGCTTGGACAGCACATTGGATTCATATGTGACCTGATCATCAAGCAAGGCATTTATTGTTTCCTCAACGTTACCCAGTCTTTCAATCGCTGCCTTGTTTCTGTGCACTGATGGGCAAAGTGTGCGTCTGCGGTAACGCTTTGAGTGTTTGTGCATCTTTGGTGTGTACATGGCTTGATGTGAGTCAGAGTTTTGAGTTGAGTGTTTGACATCTGTGTGTTCTGTTGCGATGTGAACATGTTTAGGTTCAGTGAACTCAACACTATCTGTCACAGGTGACACAACAGACAGACTGCCAAAACAATTTGCTAGTCCAGACACATCACACTGCACATCACTTTTTTCCGGATCAGGACAGATTTGAGGGGAGGATGTGTGACTGGTGTGTGCACCGTTTTCTGTATTTAGTTCATCAGTTGGAGTACGCAACAATATCGCTTCTCCTTGTTGTTCCAGAAAAGAAACAGGGAGTGAAATGAGGTCCGTCTGTATCGTTTGCACGTCATCTCCATCGCGAGTCCTGTGCACAATGTCTTTCACCACTTCACATTCCTTTTCATCCCACCGTTGACAATCGACCCCCTGACACAATAGTGTGCCAGTGCCTTTTCGTGTGAAATACAAGGACACTGTTATTCCTTGAGAGAGAGAGAGAGAGAGAGAGAGAGAGAGAGAGAGAGAGAGAGAGAGAGAGAGAGAGAGAGAGAGAGAGAGAGAGAGAGAGAGAGAGAGAGAGAGAGAGAGAGAGAGAGAGAGAGAGATGTTTTTATTGTCTCGTAGTGTGAAGCGAAGCAACACAACATTATGACTCATATTCATACAGATGAACCGGTGAGACAGACACCTACAGGCAGCGAGGTATATGAAGAGCTGTGCCCTCGCACGATTTTCAAGTCCTGTCCTTTTTGTTATCAAATTAAACACTCACACGCCTTCACAAACGTTTATGGAACACCTGCAAAGAACTTGTCATGGAAAGGTATCGCAAAAATCTGATATAATTGACACTATTTATATTTCATAACAATAAAACATCTCTTTCTTGCTGTATTTGATGTGGAATATTCAACATTATTAGGTACAAATCCATCATTGATAATTAGGTATGTTTGTGTACGAATTCCTAATGTATTTGTGTTAAGTGCATTGTGATCACTACAAAATAATTTGTACTCTAAATGCTTTTGAATTGTAACTGTTTTCTATGGAATGCTTTGGAAAAATTCAGAATCTTCCCGGGAAAATTCCGATTTTTCCAAGGCTGGGAAGATTCGGAATTTTCCCTGGAAAAATCGGAATCTTCCCAGCCTTGGGAAAATTCCGAATTTTCCCGGATTCCAAATTTTCCAGTGACATATACATGTATGTATGTATGTATGTATGTATGTATGTATGTATGTATGTATGTATGTATGTATGTATGTATGTATGTATGTATGTATGTATGTATGTA
Organism: Phymorhynchus buccinoides; assembly: GCA_017654935.2. NCBI lineage: Eukaryota > Metazoa > Mollusca > Gastropoda > Neogastropoda > Raphitomidae > Phymorhynchus > Phymorhynchus buccinoides. The sequence continues at coordinate 60,687,002 of CM065689.1, forward strand.
TGTGGGTTTGTTAACAGCATATCACCATGAAGGAATAAAGATAGGAAGATGGAACGTGATGTGCATGTAGGCTAGGTACTGTAGATGTGCCTTTTTGGTGTCAAGGTCAAGGTCATGACCTTGACGTATGACCTTGAAAACTGAAAAAATCTATTTTTAGCCATATTTCCTGCACCAGTCGACATATAATGTTGAAACTTGGTATGAAGGTGGTTTGGCTTATGCTCCTTCCGAATATTGTTGACCAATCAAGGTCAAGGTCAAGGTCAAGGAGATCGCTGGACCCTGAAAATCGGGGGTTTGAAAAAATGGATTTCCCAACATAACAGCATATCACCATGAAGGAATAGGTACTGTAGATGTGCCTTTTTGGTGTCAAGGTCAAGGTCATGACCTTGACGTATTACCTTGAAAACTGAAAAAAAGTGTTTTAGCCATATCTCAGGCACCAGTCGACATAGGATGTTGAAACTTGGTATGAAGGTGTTTTGGCTTATGCTCCTTCTGAATATTGTTGACCAATCAAGGTCAAGGTCAAGGTCAAGGAGATCGCTGGACCCTGAAATCAGGTGGGAATGTTGGCTGGGTATTGTAAATGTGCCTTTTGGGGTCAAGGTCAAGGTCATGACCTTGACGTGTGACCTTGCAAACTAGCAACGCGGGTGATTCTCGGATGCTTTTATGGGAATTCTACTCAGCAACATAGGGACAGTCAGCAGCAGAAACAGTAAGATAGTGACAGTATGCAGCAGCAGCAGCAAGATAATCACAGTCATCCTCCGAAGTCGGGGTGTGGCTGCGTAGCTCCGCGGGTGATTCTCGAATGCTACATTCGATAACTTTTCAATCTAGTTACATTTAAAATTGTGCATGTTAAGATGAGTAAGTATAGTAGAACAAGGTCACTGACCAGAGCTGTGGCCATCACCAACGCACATGTTCTGGTAGGGGAGGGGATCTAAGCTTCCCAGGATGGGACTGGAAGAACGCAGAACTCAAACCCAGCTGCCCTTACCCTAATCTTCATAGAGAGCTCATGACTATCCTCTTTGACTGTGGTGTGGAACAACTGGTCGAGTCACCAACCAGAGAGGAAAACACCCTGGACTTGTTAATCACCAACTGTCCAGAGCTCATACCACGCATTGAAGTGCTACCAGGTCTGTCAGATCATGACGGAGTTTACTGTGAGGTTCAGATTCACGGGAAGCGGAAGAAACAAGTCCCCAGACTTATCCCCCTGTACAAAAACGCAGACTGGGAGAAAATGAAGAAGGAAATGGCTGACTTGGCAACTGAGATAGAGAAGGAAAAGCATGAACTCAGTACAGAGGACCTGTGGACAAAATTCAAGAGAGCTCTTCTGGATGCAGTGAAAAGATGCATACCACACAAGATGGCAAAATCCAAAGAAAGCCAACCATGGATCACCCCTGAGATACGAAGGTTGATTAGAAGAAGAGATACAACCTTCAAGAAAATGCGCAAGCGAGGAACTTCTAAGCTGAAAAAAAGGTCAAAAGACTTAGAAGAGAAGTTCAAAGACGGCTACGCAGGGTTTATTGGGACTATCTCAACTACATCTTCACAACCGATAC
>CM065689.1:60692972-60702972 GCA_017654935.2 Phymorhynchus buccinoides
GCGCACCACGGGAGGCGGTCGCACGAACTACCTCAACGGTCAAACAGCGCACAGTAACTTCCTGCGGTAACTTTCTGCGGTAAAACTAACACGATGTAGCTATGAACACACCCCAGTGTTTGAAAGCGTTATAAAAAACTACGGTTTGTGTTGCACAAAAACGTTCCGGTTTATCCCAGCAAGTTTGCTCTATAGCACAAGCTACACTAAGCATAAACGCGTGCGCGCACAGGTTCACATGCAACTCAACAAATAACCAAGCGATGGAATAAAAAATGGTAACTCAATGCAAGACACAATCCAATGCACGGAACACAGCAATTCAGTGCAAATCAACTACAATGCATCAAAACCAAGAATTGTCTTGCAAAATAGAACCAGTCACAGACACGATAATAGTTCCAAGTGAATAGTCCGGGTTTAGTTTGCTAATTAAATATGCGCGTACATATATATGAACACAAAAAACAACAACACATTAATGAATTTTTAAATAAGACTAACACACACCAGCACTCAGTCAATGCATGCAAACTAGTGTGTCAAGGGAGGGAATCATTTCTCAGACTGAACGAGCCAAAGCTCAACCAGTCGAGATCTTTTTTGTTGTTGAAGGAACTAGAACTATTTCTTTCCCCCCTTTATTCCTAACTAATCCCCTCTTTTAACCCCCTATTCCCAAAACAAACTAAGAAAAACCCTAAACAAACTTTATCTCAGTTTGTTTTATAAACGCGTGTGCGCTCAAAACTCACACACAAAGAAAACTATAAGTGGTCTTAAATAACTATATTTCACACGCTCTCCGACAAACAAGTAAACAAAACGAACACAACAAATTTTCCACTCAACCGGCCAAAAGACCTAAGCAATGAGGGAAAATCAGACCGCCTTGCCTCTACACGGTCTCCCAACCAACCACCCTTACATTCACACCCCAAACATTCACTGCCTTATCCCAGCGAACCTGCCGGCCTGGGACAGATGCGAGACAATCCCGGACGAGCCCAAGATGTCACGAAATCCCCCGCTCGATCCTGATCAGAGATCGGGAGAGGGAAATCGCGAACCCCGAGGAGAGTCTCGCACGCCCAGACAGACAAACCCGCAGGAGAAGGCACACGCGCACACCAGAAGTACAATACAAAACAAGACTATTTATTATAAGCAAGCACACACACACACTTACACAATTCAATACACTCAATGTTCAACAAATTATCTACACAATTTACATGGCATTCAAAAGTTTGTCCAAAGAATAGGCTAAAGCCGGCAACTTAACTGAATAACTAAAAGAGATGTTTGTAAGCAGAAACACAAAATTGAAGGGAAAAACGACGAAAGGGCAGACGAAGAAAAGAAGTCCAACAAAAACAGCAGAGCGTCCGAAGAAGAAGACAAAGGGGAAAACAAAAGTCAGTAGAAAAAACTGCTCCCCCTCCTGGGGCAGGCTACAGCAGCAGAAACAAAAGAAGAGAGACGGCAGAGGTCGCCCCCAGACTCCTCAACAGGAACGTCGAAGTCTGGCCCGAACGCACAGACAGGCCGACAGATCGGGCCTAACCCGGGGCCAGACAGAAAGGCGGGCGGCCTCCCACAGCCGGAAACGGAGAAAAGAGCGGTTGACCGGGCGGTCAGCCAGGCAGCAACAGGTCAGGTCAGGTTCAGGATCAGGCTCAGGCTCAGGATCAGGATCAGGATCAGGATCAGGACTGTATGAAAAACCAAAACAAAAACCTAGTTTTGAACTCCCAGAGTAACAACAGTTTTGTGTTTACCCAAAAACTAGTTCCCCAACAGTCCTCTTGAGGGATGTAAAAACCCACCCTCTTTAAACTTGGTTCTCTCCAAGAACCCCAAAACGCTGAACAACACTTTCTTTACAATCCTTTTCACACGACTCAGTCTAGGGGTAATATTTCATCAAAAAGGATTAACTAAAAGGTTTCACTTTTTCTGGAACAACAAGGCTTTCATACATTTAGAAAATTCTAGCCTTTCAAATACAAGAATTAACAATTACATTCTTCTGAAAATTTCACAGCTTTTCAGGTACAAGAATGGACACTTAAATTCTTCTGAAAATATCACATAGAACTTCACCACCAAAAATATGTCCCTTCATTATCATTTCTTCCAGAAGGCGGACGAACTACAGGCAAAGAATGTATTTCCCCAAAATGGCATTCACAATGTACTTCAAAAGGTCAAAAAGCCTTGAAAACACTAATTACACTTTCTCTCAAAAATAAAGACAGAAACGGGGATGAACGCTTTACAAAGCCCCTATCAGCATAGCTAGAAGCGCGACTGGAATAACCCTCTGTTATCCAGCTCTCCGCAGAGTCTCTTAATACCTAATTTAAGCTAGGACGATGACCGCGAGGCTAAACATAGGTCGCGAGGCTAAACATATACCGCAAGGCTAAACATAGGCCGCGAGGCTAAACATAGGCCGCGAGGCTAAACATATACCGCAACAAGGAATAATGCGCGCGCGTGCACGCGTTTAGGATTCTGAATCTCTGTGAACTCAAATACGCTTTGCACCGAAAAACGATTTGCACGGCCTAAACACACAATGGCGAGCCAAAACATTGATTCAAAAATATGTGCCGAGTTCAAGTACCAAATTCTACGACCGGCAAAAACCTATCCAACTGACAAGTCATGACCCAGCCAGTCAGTTCCTTAGCCCCTTATGCAAAAATCAAGAAAATAATAAGAAAAATGAACCAAAGAAAACGCACACAAATATACATGTTAGCAAACCTATAACTAGCTATTCTACATTGTTACGCGCGCGTTGTTGTATGAGTTTTAACGGGATTAATACTAATTTTATGCAGCTACTGACCAAACTTCCAAGTGGCGGAATGAAGAAGAAGGATCCTCCCCACAAGACAGTCGCAGCTCTGGTCTCGCCAAGGGCTCGGGGTAAGCGCGAGCAGGTGGAAGGGGTTCCGGACCGGCCACAGCTTTCTTCCAGGACTCCAGTGAACGCCAGGGACGATGACGGGGAAGGGAGGACAATGAGAAACCAAATAAAAAGGGGGTGAAGATGGCGATGAGGATGAAGAGAAGAGATGATTTCAGCCGAAGCTCAACAGCTTCGCTATCCTCACGTCTAGGACTCGTGCAGGATAAACAATTGATAACAGGATCCTTCAGGGACGTGGCCCTCACCACACCTCAGCACTGGGCGGCCGTAGGTGGACAGAACGATGAAAAGGAGAAAGGATGAAGCGATGAAGCGATGTTGCTTAACTGAAGGAAAAATATGGAGTGACGTTTGACCGGTCGAAACTCATGAAGTCGCCAGTTGAATGTGGAGTCTCGCGAGAGGTCAGAGCTAACACGGGTTGCACGGATTTCACAAGTAGGTTGTCTCGATTAGGTTAAGAGAGGGAGAAAGACCTCGGGGTCCTTTGCGATAGAGTGGTAGACTGTGCCTTTCTCTGTCTGTTCAGAAGAACAATGTCACAAACTCGTGACAGCATCTTTTCACTGCATCCAGAAGAGCTCTCTTGAATTTTGTCCACAGGTCCTCTGTACTGAGTTCATGCTTTTCCTTCTCTATCTCAGTTGCCAAGTCAGCCATTTCCTTCTTCATTTTCTCCCAGTCTGCGTTTTTGTACAGGGGGATAAGTCTGGGGACTTGTTTCTTCCGCTTCCCGTGAATCTGAACCTCACAGTAAACTCCGTCATGATCTGACAGACCTGGTAGCACTTCAATGCGTGGTATGAGCTCTGGACAGTTGGTGATTAACAAGTCCAGGGTGTTTTCCTCTCTGGTTGGTGACTCGACCAGTTGTTCCACACCACAGTCAAAGAGGATAGTCATGAGCTCTCTATGAAGATTAGGGTAAGGGCAGCTGGGTTTGAGTTCTGCGTTCTTCCAGTCCCATCCTGGGAAGCTTAGATCCCCTCCCCTACCAGAACATGTGCGTTGGTGATGGCCACAGCTCTGGTCAGTGACCTTGTTCTACTATACTTACTCATCTTAACATGCACAATTTTAAATGTAACTAGATTGAAAAGTTATCGAATGTAGCATTCGAGAATCACCCGCGGAGCTACGCAGCCACACCCCGACTTCGGAGGATGACTGTGATTATCTTCCTGCTGCTGCTGCATACTGTCACTATCTTACTGTTTCTGCTGCTGACTGTCCCTATGTTGCTGAGTAGAATTCCCATAAAAGCATCCGAGAATCACCCGCGTTGCTAGTTTTCAAGGTCACACGTCAAGGTCATGACCTTGACCTTGACCCCAAAAGGCACATTTACAATACCCAGCCAACATTCCCACCTGATTTCAGGGTCCAGCGATCTCCTTGACCTTGACCTTGACCTTGATTGGTCAACAGTATTCAGAAGCATAAGCCAAAACACCTTCATACCAAGTTTCAACATCCTATGTCGACTGGTGCCTGAGATATGGCTAAAACACTTTTTTTCAGTTTTCAAGGTAATACGTCAAGGTCATGACCTTGACCTTGACACCAAAAAGGCACATCTACAGTACCTATTCCTTCATGGTGATATGCTGTTATGTTGGGAAATCCATTTTTTCAAACCCCCGATTTTCAGGGTCCAGCGATCTCCTTGACCTTGACCTTGACCTTGATTGGTCAACAATATTCGGAAGGAGCATAAGCCAAACCACCTTCATACCAAGTTTCAACATCATATGTCGACTGGTGCAGGAAATATGGCTAAAAATAGATTTTTAGTTTTCAAGGTCATACGTCAAGGTCATGACCTTGACCTTGACACCAAAAAGGCACATCTACAGTACCTAGCCTACATGCACATCACGTTCCATCTTCCTATCTTTATTCCTTCATGGTGATATGCTGTTAACAAACCCACATACATACATACATACATACATACATACATACATACATACATACATACATACATACATACATACATACATACATACATACATACATACATACATACATACATACATACATACATACATACATGTATATGTCACATGTATATGGAATCCGGGAAAATTCGGAATTTTCCCAAGGCTGGGAAGATTCCGATTTTTCCAGGGAAAATTCCGAATCTTCCCAGCCTTGGAAAAATCGGAATTTTCCCACCCCAGTACAAGAGGGACAAGAGGGACAGCCAGTCTAGCCCTCAATACACAGACATCACCCACCCCAGTACAAGAGGGACAGCCAGTCTAGCCCTCAATACACAGACATCATCCACCCCAGTACAAGAGGGACAGCCAGTCTAGCCCTCAATACAAAGACATCACCCACCCCAGTACAAGAGGGACAGCCAGTCTAGCCCCCAATACAAAGACATCATCCACCCCAGTACAAGAGGGACAGCCAGTCTAGCCCCCAATACACAGACATCACCCACCCCAGTACAAGAGGGACAGCCAGTCTAGCCCTCAATACACAGACACCACCCACCCCAGTACATGACGGACAGCCAGTCTAGCCCCCAATACAAAGACATCACCCACCCCAGTACAAGAGGACAGCCAGTCTAGCCCCCAATACAAAGACATCACCCACCCCAGTACAAGAGGGACAGCCAGTCTAGCCCTCAATACACAGACACCACCCACCCCAGTACATGACGGACAGCCAGTCTAGCCCTCAATACACAGACACCACCCACCCCAGTACATGACGTACAGCCAGTCTAGCCCCCAATACAAAGACATCACCCACCCCAGTACAAGAGGGACAGCCAGTCTAGCCCTCAATACACAGACATCACCCACCCCAGTACAAGAGGGACAGCCAGTCTAGCCCCCAATACAAAGACACCACCCACCCCAGTACAAGAGGGACAGCCAGTCTAGCCCCCAATACAAAGACATCACCCACCCCAGTACAAGAGGGACAGCCAGTCTAGCCCTCAATACAAAGACATCACCCACCCCAGTACAAGAGGGACAGCCAGTCTAGCCCTCAATACACAGACATCACCCACCCCAGTACAAGAGTGACAGCCAGTCTAGCCCCCAATACAAAGACATCACCCACCCCAGTACAAGAGGGACAGCCAGTCTAGCCCTCAATACACAGACATCACCCACCCCAGTACAAGAGGGACAGCCAGTCTAGCCCCCAATACACAGACATCACCCACCCCAGTACAAGAGGGACAGCCAGTCTAGTCCTCAATACACAGACATCACCCACCCCAGTACAAGAGGGACAGCCAGTCTAGCCCCCAATACAAAGACATCACCCACCCCAGTACAAGAGGGACAGCCAGTCTAGCCCCCAATACAAAGACACCACCCACCCCAGTACAAGAGGGACAGCCAGTCTAGCCCTCAATACAAAGACATCACCCACCCCAGTACAAGAGGGACAGCCAGTCTAGCCCTCAATACAAAGACATCACCCACCCCAGTACAAGAGGGACAGCCAGTCTAGCCCCCAATACACAGACACCACCCACCCCAGTACAAGAGGGACAGCCAGTCTAGCCCTCAATACACAGACATCACCCACCCCAGTACAAGAGGGACAGCCAGTCTAGCCCTCAATACAAAGACATCACCCACCCCAGTACAAGAGGGACAGCCAGTCTAGCCCTCAATACAAAGACATCACCCACCCCAGTACAAGAGGGACAGACAGTCTAGCCCTCAATACACAGACACCACCCACCCAAGTACAAGAGGGTCAGCCAGTCTAGCCCTCAATTTTAAGCAAGTTCTTCCCCAAGCCACAACCTCTGAATTAAGAGATAACTCATGTGTAATGGGTTCATACAATACATTCTCTTCCGCTTGCCCTGGCCACTCAAGTTCTAAGGTAATGAGGAGTAACTCTCGTTTCCTCGCTGAATCATCAGCCCAGTCACAGGGTATGTATGGCTCTCCTGACACTCTTCAATTGTCGTCAGCCAGAGTGTTTCCTCAGCTGCCGTCCAGAAACAATCAACAAATCGTTCCCAATAACTCAGGTCGTTCCATTGACAATACCTGTGCTATAACCTCTGAACGCAGTGATGAATCCAGTGGCGTTACTCCATTTAATTCACAACATGAACCCTCACAAGCTAATTGTAATCCTCAGGTTCAGTTGGGTCCCCCACAAGGTAGTTGTAATTCCCAGATCCATTCATATCCCCCTCAGGCTAGTGGTAGTTCTCGGGTCCATTTTGGCCCCCCTCCAGCCTTCTCTACCTGTCCTGTTCCATTCCCATACCCAAATTATGGCATTCCAGAGTCTCTGTACTCCAGATTTCCTCTCCCACTCCCCTACCTTCCCCAGAGTGCTCAGAGTGGAGACACTGCCCAACGTCCAGTTCAATTTCCCCCAGGTTTCACACCCATCCAGCCAGGCTATCCACAAAATCCACGTAGCTGGCCACCACCTTCCTCTGCATGGGAATATGCCCAACAATTAATGTCCCTGTCCTCACAGCTTATGTCCCAGCGTGATAACCAGAGACCAGAAGGAAACTGGTAACATGTACGCTGAATTATTGCATGGACATTATATTGCTTTGTGGATGAAACTCTAAATGCTTTCTCGACAATTCTGAGAGAGAGATAGTGTGAGATGGGAGAGAGAGAGAGAGAGAGAGAGAGAGAGAGAGAGAGGAGAGAGAGAGGAGATAGATTATATGTGTGTGTTATGTGCTATGTTTTGTTCACTCATCATGCTGATGGTCATGCTGATACTCGGACTTGGGGCATTAAATCTGATTTGCTAAAGTATTTGCAGTATATATTGACTTATATAGTCAGCTAATGTGTATAATATTGTACTTGCTATATTTGACTAATTTTGCAGGATTGCTACAGCGACTGTTGGGAGAAACTTGCTGTGTCACAATCAACAGGAGACATCATCACACTAAATTTCTCTCTAAGAGATAATAAAGTTGTTTGAGTTGAGTTGAGTTGAGTTACTGGTGCTAGTTTGATTTGATAGTTGTGTGTGTGTGTGTGTGTGTGTGTGTGTGTGTGTGTGTGTGTGTGTGTGTGTGTGTGTGTGTGTGTGTGTGTGTGTGTGTGTGCTTGTGTGTGACTTTTGTGTGTTGTTTAAGCCGATATTACGCTTAATTGATTGTTTATTTGAATTGACTTGTTTTGACTATTTTGTTTTGTTTTATTCTTTATTCTATTTTGAATACCGTTTATATTGCTTATTTTGAGCACATTGCGTATTTCTCCTGATTGGGGAAGCTATTTGTACTATAGTAACGTATTGAGAATCTCAAATATTATGCAACAAGGTATGGATAACCAAAAGTGGTTATCCAAAACTGGTTTCCAAATTGGATATTTGAATGCTTGCCACCTCCTTAACAAAATGTCAGAGGTTCCTCAAGTATTATCAAATTCTGGAAACTGTTTTCACGTTTTTGGTTTTTCCGAATCTAGACTCACACAAGTGATTGATGACAATGTGATTACAGTACCAGGATATAACGTAATACGTAAGGATGCAACAAGTAAGCTACAAACGGGTCTTATAGGATACATACACCAATCAGTAAATTACAAACAATTGACCATATTTGATAAACACAATATTGAATGCATCTGGTTAGAAGTCCGCCTTAAAAGAAGCAAGCCCATAGTAATCGGCTTATTATACAGAAACCTGAAGAACGTAGTAATTGGTTTGATAGTTTTGAATCCATGATGGAAGATGTTTTGAATTATTCTAACGAAGTCATACGTCTTAGGGATTTTAATATTGATCTTCTTAATTCTAATAACAAATGGAAAAGAATTGCGGAGTCCTTCAATTTAACCCAATTAGTAAATTCCCCCACAAGAAAAACCTTAACATCTGAAACCTTAATCGATCATATTTATGTAACAAATGCAAGCAACATCGCTGAAAAATCAGTGCCCATTTATGGTCTTAGTGATCACTTTCCAGTCTGCTTAACCTGGAATTTAAAAAAAGGTGTAAAGATTCCAAGATGTAACCATAAATGTATTGTTTATCGTTGCTATAAAAGCTTTAACCCTGAGGCTTTTTTGTCCGATCTTTGTTCAGTTAATTTTTCAGAAGTTTATCAACATACTAACCCTGATAAGGCTCTTGATGTTTGGTACAGCGCTTTTCTGCCTGTGGTTGACAAACATGCACCATGTAAATCTAGACGTGTTAAGTTAGAAGGAAAACCACCGTGGTTAAATGAAGAGATTGATGCAGCTATTAATAATCAAGAAAAATTACTTCAATCAACAGGAAAAGATGAAGAATTTAAAAAGCAACGAAATACAATAACAACGATGAAACGGATGGCCAGTAAGAAACACTTTAGCGAATTATTTCATCTAAACATGATACAAAATCTATATGGAAAGCCATAAATCAGTTATCTGGTAAAAGCTCAAAGTCTATGAATAGCTCATCAACAGATTTAACGGCTGAAGATTTTAACAAACACTTTTCAACAGTTGCAGACAAAATTGTTGAAGTAGATAATACACAACAGAATAATTTGCGAAAGTTAATAGATTTCTGTGACTCAAAAGACATTAAAACCAATCTTAACTTTAACTATATTAGTGTACATGAAGTTTTCTCAGAATTGTGTTTTATTAAATAATAATAATATTAATAATAATACTATAATAATAATAATAATAATGGTGACTCATTTACATAGCGCACTCCTCCACCAAATGTGGAGCTCTATGCGCTTAACAACAACAAAATTAAAAAGCAAGAAATTCAACAAAAAAACAAATAATCGCTCACACACATGCAAATAGGCATACACATACACACACCACCCCCACCCACGCAGGCACGCACGTACGCACATATACATATACACACACACACACTCACTCGCGCACGCACGCACGCACGCACGGTCACACGCACGCACATCGCACACGCACGCACGCACACGCACACGCACACACACACACACACACACACACACACACACACACCGTTTACCATCACCACCTACTCACCCCACCAAAGAACACAATACAAAATACAATCAGTTCAATAAAG
>CM065689.1:60710472-60715472 GCA_017654935.2 Phymorhynchus buccinoides
ACCACTTATGACACCTTTTCTCGGGACCAAGGTCCCCACTTTTTGTCGCCGGTTAACGTAAATGGTTGGTTAGACAAAATTAGTTTTGAATGTGTCGACAAACAAATGACTGGTCCACAACAGTGGTTGACTCGACAAAATAGGATATACGGGCGTTTTTAAGCATTCCTTTGTTTAAAGACAGGGGACAGCTGTATGAGGGCTCCACATCCACTGAGTGGTGTCTATTGTTACGCTACATAATGCTACCTTTGTTTATAGACAGGGGACAGCTGTATGAGGGCTCCATGATCCACTGAGTGGTGTCTATTGTTACGCTACATAATGCTACCTTTGTTTATAGACAGGGGACAGCTGTATGAGGGCTTCATGATCCACTGAGTGGTGTCTATTGTTACGCTCCATAATGCTACCTTTGTTTATAGACAGGGGACTGCTGTATGAGGGCTTCACTGAGTGGTGTCTATTGTTACGCTACATAATGCTACCTTTGTTTATAGACAGGAGACAGCTGTATCAGGGCTCCACTGAGTGGTGTCTATTGTTACGCTACATAATGCTACCTTTGTTTATAGACAGGAGACAGCTGTATCAGGGCTTCACTGAGTGGTGTCTATTGTTACGCTCCATAATGCTACCTTTGTTTATAGACAGGGGACAGCTGTATGAGGGCTTCACTGAGTGGTGTCTATTGTTACGCTACATAATGCTACCTTTGTTTATAGACAGGAGACAGCTGTATCAGGGCTGGTTGAGACACTGAGTGGTGTCTATTGTTACGCTAACATAATGCTACCTTTGTTTATAGACAGGAGACTGCTGTATGAGGGCTTCACTGAGTGGTGTCTATTGTTACGCTACATAATGCTACCTTTGTTTATAGACAGGGGACAGCTGTATGAGGGCTCCACTGAGTGGTGTCTATTGTTACGCTCCATAATGCTACCTTTGTTTATAGACAGGGGACAGCTGTATGAGGGCTCCATGATCCACTGAGTGGTGTCTATTGTTACGCTCCATAATGCTACCTTTGTTTATAGACAGGGGACAGCTGTATGAGGGCTTCACTGAGTGGTGTCTATTGTTGCGCTCCATAATGCTACCTTTGTTTATAGACAGGGGACAGCTGTATGAGGGCTCCACTGAGTGGTGTCTATTGTTACGCTCCATAATGCTACCTTTGTTTATAGACAGGGGACAGCTGTATGAGGGCTCCATGATCCACTGAGTGGTGTCTATTGTTACGCTCCATAATGCTACCTTTGTTTATAGACAGGGGACTGCTGTATGAGGGCTTCACTGAGTGGTGTCTATTGTTACGCTCCATAATGCTACCTTTGTTTATAGACAGGGGACAGCTGTATGAGGGCTTCACTGAGTGGTGTCTATTGTTACGCTCCATAATGCTACCTTTGTTTATAGACAGGGGACAGCTGTATGAGGGCTTCACTGAGTGGTGTCTATTGTTACGCTCCATAATGCTACCTTTGTTTATAGACAGGGGACAGCTGTATGAGGGCTCCATGATCCACTGAGTGGTGTCTATTGTTATGCTCCATAATGCTACCTTTGTGTATAGACAGGGGACAGCTGTATGAGGGCTCATGATCCACTGAGTGGTGTCTATTGTTACGCTCCATAATGCTACCTTTGTTTATAGACAGGGGACTGCTGTATGAGGGCTTCACTGAGTGGTGTCTATTGTTACGCTCCATAATGCTACCTTTGTTTATAGACAGGGGACAGCTGTATGAGGGCTTGATCCACTGAGTGGTGTCTATTGTTACGCTCCATAATGCTACCTTTGTTTATAGACAGGGGACAGCTGTATGAGGGCTTCACTGAGTGGTGTCTATTGTTACGCTCCATAATGCTACCTTTGTTTATAGACAGGGGACAGCTGTATGAGGGCTCCACTGAGTGGTGTATATTCCTATGCTACATAATGCTGCCTTTGTTTATAGACAGGAGACAGCTGTATCAGGGCTTCACTGAGTGGTGTCTATTGTTACGCTACATAATGCTACCTTTGTTTATAGACAGGGGACAGCTGTATGAGGGCTCCACTGAGTGGTGTCTATTGTTACGCTCCATAATGCTACCTTTGTTTATAGACAGGGGACAGCTGTATGAGGGCTTCATGATCCACTGAGTGGTGTCTATTGTTACGCTCCATAATGCTACCTTTGTTTATAGACAGGGGACAGCTGTATGAGGGCTTCACTGAGTGGTGTCTATTGTTACGCTCCATAATGCTACCTTTGTTTATAGACAGGGGACAGCTGTATGAGGGCTTGATCCACTGAGTGGTGTCTATTGTTACGCTCCATAATGCTACCTTTGTTTATAGACAGGGGACAGCTGTATGAGGGCTCCATGATCCACTGAGTGGTGTCTATTGTTACGCTCCATAATGCTACCTTTGTGCATAGACAGGGGACAGCTGTATGAGGGCTCCATGATCCACTGAGTGGTGTCTATTGTTACGCTCCATAATGCTGCCTTTGTTTATAGACAGGGGACAGCTGTATGAGGGCTCCACTGAGTGGTGTATATTCCTATGCTCCATAATGCTGCCTTTGTTTATAGACAGGGGACAGCTGTATGAGGGCTCCATGATCCACTGAGTGGTGTCTATTGTTACGCTCCATAATGCTACCTTTGTTTAAAGACAGGGGACAGCTGTATGAGGGCTTCACTGAGTGGTGTCTATTGTTACGCTCCATAATGCTACCTTTGTGTATAGACAGGGGACAGCTGTATGAGGGCTCCTGAGTGGCGTCTATTGTTACGCTCCACTGAGTGGTGTCTATTGTTACGCTCCATAATGCTACCTTTGTTTAAAGACAGGGGACAGCTGTATGAGGGCTTCACTGAGTGGTGTCTATTGTTACGCTCCATAATGCTACCTTTGTGTATAGACAGGGGACAGCTGTATGAGGGCTCCATGATCCACTGAGTGGTGTCTATTGTTACGCTCCATAATGCTACCTTTGTTTATAGACAGGGGACAGCTGTATGAGGGCTCCACTGAGTGGTGTCTATTGTTACGCTCCATAATGCTACCTTTGTTTATAGACAGGGGACAGCTGTATGAGGGCTTCATGATCCACTGAGTGGTGTCTATTGTTACGCTCCATAATGCTACCTTTGTTTAAAGACAGGGGACAGCTGTATGAGGGCTTCATGATCCACTGAGTGGTGTCTATTGTTACGCTCCATAATGCTACCTTTGTTTATAGACAGGGGACAGCTGTATGAGGGCTCCATGATCCACAGAGTGGTGTATATTGCTACGCTCCATAATGCTACCTTTGTTTAAAGACAGGGGACAGCTGTATGAGGGCTCATGATCACTGAGTGGTGTCTATTGTTACGCTCCATAATGCTACCTTTGTTTATAGACAGGGGACAGCTGTATGAGGGCTTCATGATCCACTGAGTGGTGTCTATTGTTACGCTCCATAATGCTACCTTTGTTTATAGACAGGGGACAGCTGTATGAGGGCTTCACTGAGTGGTGTCTATTGTTACGCTCCATTATGCTACCTTTGTTTATAGACAGGGGACAGCTGTATGAGGGCTTCACTGAGTGGTGTCTATTGTTACGCTCCATAATGCTACCTTAGTTTATAGACAGGGGACAGCTGTATGAGGGCTCCATGATCCACTGAGTGGTGTCTATTGTTACGCTCCATTATGCTACCTTTGTTTATAGACAGGGGACAGCTGTATGAGGGCTCCATGATCCACTGAGTGGTGTCTATTGTTACGCTCCATAATGCTACCTTTGTTTATAGACAGGGGACAGCTGTATGAGGGCTCCATGATCCACTGAGTGGTGTCTATTGTTACGCTCCATAATGCTACCTTTGTTTATAGACAGGGGACAGCTGTATGAGGGCTCCATGATCCACTGAGTGGTGTCTATTGTTACGCTCCATAATGCTGCCTTTGTTTAAAGACAGGGGACAGCTGTATGAGGGCTCCATGCAACACATCACTTTTTCTACTCTTTACTATTTATAAACAGACAATGCAACACATCACTTTCTCTACTGTTTACTATTTATAAACAGATAATGCAACACATCACTTTTTCTACTCTTTACTATTCATAAACAGACAATGGAACACATCACTTTCTCTACTCTTTACTATTTATAAACAGACAATGCAACACATCACTTTCACTACTCTTTATTATTTTTTAACAGACAATGCAACACATCACTTTCGCAACTCTTTACTATTTATCAACTGACAATGCAACACATCACTTTCGCTACTCTTTACTATTGATCAACAGACAATGCAACACATCACTTTCTCTACTCTTTACTATTTATCAACAGACAATGCAACACATCACTTTCTCTACTCTTTACTATTTATAAACAGACAATGCAACACATCACTTTCTCTACTCTTTACTATTTATAAACAGACAATGCAACACATCACTTTCTCTATTCTTTTTTCTTGTTCCTATTTATAAACAGACAATGCAACACATCACTTTCTCTACTCTTTACTATTTATAAACAGACAATGCAACACATCACTTTCTCTACTCTTTACTATTTATAAACAGACAATGCAACACATCACTTTCTCTACTCTTTACTATTTATAAACAGACAATGCAACACATCACTTTCTCTACTCTTTACTATTTATAAACAGACAATGCAACACATCACTTTCTCTACTCTTTACTCTTTATAAACAGACAATGCAACACATTACTTTCTCTACTCTTTACTATTTATAAACAGAAACAAATACCACGTCCAGCTCCACCTCCACTGTGCACAGTCCAAATGTTATGTTGTATTTTTAAACATTGCGAAGGCGAAAATTGTGTTTTACGTCCTCTTGGTCTGAATCAGACACATATGGGACATTTGTAAATACAAATATGGTGGGAACAATACTGGAGGCAATGCCCGGAGGCAGTACGAAACCAGTAAAGTCCCGATTTTTTTAATTAATACAGA
>CM065689.1:60720472-60737972 GCA_017654935.2 Phymorhynchus buccinoides
GCAGGCGGCCGTGGGTCGAGTTTCACAAGGGCTAACGTTACGTAGCGTGGGCGCAAATCGGCAAAAACGGTATTAAGAAACACATCTTTCGCGACGTTCGCCAAAAACGTTTTGTGGCTGTCATCTAGGTAGCGAGCCACGAACTATTTTAGCATGGAGTGAATACATTTCTTGCTTTTGATTGGTCCATTAATAGTTTGCTAAGATTGGTTAAAATAATAAAAACAGTTCGACCAATCAGACAAGAGCTTGTATTCTTCTTCCGCAAACGCTTTTCTAAAGTGTTTCTTAAGTCCCGTTTGGCGTGAGCGTTATTCGCGCGGCGACCGTTATCTAGAGAAACTCACCCTGTACTTGTGACTGACTCTTATCTCACCCATCGTAAACTTGTCAACTCGTGTCAATAAGACGCCCCGCGCGGTAGGTCTACAGTCCCGCAATTAGCAAACACATTCTTTATTTTGTTACCAGCCTGTCAACCACCCCCACCACCGATCCCTCCCTCGGTGTGTGTGTGTGTGTGTGTGTGTGTGTGTGTGTGTGTGTGTGTGTGTGTGTGCGCGCGACGCGCGCGCGTGCGCGTGTGTGTGCATGCGTGTGCAAATGCGTGTGCGCGACTAGTTCTCACTCGCACAAACACACACACGCGCGCGCACGCACGTACCATAGTATGTACATGATTATGCAAATACGCGCATGCGCACGCAAGCAAGTACGCTCGCGAATGTGCACACACGCACTGCAAACAAATGCGCGTGATGCACAGTTACGACACAAAAAACAAAAACCATGCACATAAACACGCATATGCGCGTGATGCAAAGCACGCATGTATGCATTTAGGCGAACATGCATGCATGCTCGCAAAGACATAACACACACAAACACTCGCGTGTCCAACAGAATAAAAACTAGATAACAATACATTATAATTTCTTAAAACAAAAACAAAAACCATCCCGTTAGCCTTTTACTGTTCCCAAGACACCCGTCAATGCGCGTGATGCACAGTTACGACAGTCAAAAACAAAAACCATCCCGTTAGCCTTTTACTGTTCCCAAGACACCCGTCAATGCGCGTGATGCACAGTTACGACAGTCAAAAACAAAAACCATCCCGTCCGTTCCTCTATTCTCTACCCTGTTACGGCGTGTCACGTTCACTTCAAAGACATGACAGGGCGGACAATCGCGGAAGACCTATACTGACTATTAGGGCTACTTCCTAAATGGGTATCTACACAGAAAAGAGAGTTATTTCCCTTGTTAGTAGGTACAACCAGGCCCAAGAGAGTAGGCAAGGAAAAGGTAGAAACATGTACTGCAAGGACGAAAATACGCAGTCTCTGTCTTTCTTTGTCTGTATGTTTGTCTCTGTCTCTCTCTCTCTCTCTCTCTCTCTCTCTCTCTCTCTTTCCTCTCTCCTCTCTCTCTCTATGTCTGTCTCTCAATGTCTGACTTTTATTCTCTTTCCTCACTCGCTCTGTCTCTATTTCTCGCTTTCTTCCGTCTGTCTCTGTGGATTGTCTGTCTGCCTGAGTGTTTCGCATCTTTATCTCTGTCTCACTGTCTTTGTCTGTTTGTCTGTTTGTCTCTCTTCCAATCTTTCTTGTCTGTCTCTCTGCCTTTGCCTCTGTCTCTTTCATTCTCTCACCTGTCTGTTTCCCTGTCTGTCTGTCTATCTCTTTCTGTCTCCTCTGTCTCCACCCCGCTCTGTCTATGTCTGGCTGTCTTTCTGTCTGTCTATATCATGCATGTATGTATGTATGTGCATGACACCCCCCCACCCCCCACCCTCTCTCTCTCTCTCTCTCTCTCTCTCTCTCTCTCTCTCTCTCTCTCTCTCTCTCTCTCTCTCTCTCTCTCTCGTCTATCTGCCTTTCAATCTGAATGCGTCATCATTTGTCTGTCTATACTCTCTTTCTCTCTCTCTTTCTCTCTCTCTCTCTCTCTCTCTCTCTCTCTCTCTCTCTCTCTCTCTCTCTCTCTCTCTCAGAGACAGACAAGAGATACAGAGGCAGACAAACAGACGGCAGAGAGAGAGAGAGAGAGAGAGAGAGAGAGAGACAGAGAGAGAGAGAGAGAGAGAGAGAGAGAGAGAGAGAGAGAGAGAGAGAGAGAGAGAGAGAGAGAGAGACTGACAAACAGACAGAAGCAAAGACAGACAGGAAGACAGGCAGATAAGAGACAGAGACAAAAAAGGCAGAGACAAATGAGAGAGATACAGAGAAACAGAACGAAAGGAAAGTAACAGGAAGACGTGACAAGAGAGACAGGCGGAGACAAAGAGGATGGGACAGACGGATGAGAGAGAGAGAGACAGACAGACACACAGACAGGAGACAGAAAGAGAGAGACAGAAACAGACAGACAAACTAGAGAGAAACAGTGGCAGATGGGAGAAAGAGAGACAAAAACAGAGACAGACAGACAATAGACAGACGGGAAAGACACAGAGAGAAGGGCAGACAGATACAGACACGTAGATAAGATACAGATAACAGACACTATGCAGACAGACATAGAAACAGAGACAGATGCCATACAGACAAGACAGAGAGAAACATAGACAGACAAACAAATTGAAACAGAGACGGACGAGAACGAGAGAGAGAGAGAGAGAGAGAGAGAGAGAGAGAGAGAGAGAGAGAGAGAGAGAGAGAGAGAGAGAGAGAGAGACAGACAGACAGAGACAGAGAGCGAGACTGACTGGTAGACGAGAGACAAACAGACAGACGAGAAACAGAGAGGCAGACAGACATACAGGAAAGATAGAGAGAAAGAGAGGCATACAGACATACAGGAAAGACAGAGAGAAAGAGAGAGGCATACAGACATACAGGAAAGACAGAGAGAAAGAGAGAGGCATACAGACATACAGGAAAGATAGAGAGAAAGAGAGAGGCATACAGACATACAGGAAAGATAGAGAGAAATAGAGAGGCATACAGACATACAGGAAAGATAGAGAGAAAGAGAGGGCATACAGACATACAGGAAAGATAGAGAGAAAGAGAGAGGCATACAGACATACAGGAAAGATAGAGAGAAAGAGATAGGCATACAGACATACAGGAAAGATAGAGAGAAAGAGAGAGGCATACAGACATACAGGAAAGATAGAGAGAAAGAGAGAGGCATACAGACATACAGGAAAGATAGAGAGAAAGAGAGAGGCATACAGACAAGGGAGACGCAGAGAAATAGACAAGAGGCAGATAACAAACAGTAGATAGAGAGACAGAGACATACCAAACAGACAGAGAAAAAGACAGACAGACAGACAGACAGTCAGTCGGTCAGAGAGACGAGAGAAAATAGTAAAAGACAGACAGACAGCCTAAACAGCGGTACATACGCCCACACACTTTTAATGTGCTAGCTTGTGATTGTACCTACAAACAAAGGGAGTAACTCTGGTACGCAACTTTCGGTCTATTTAGGGATAAGCTTATGAGCATGGTGACCATAGGCATAATGATCGTAGGCAAAGTGTCCATAGGCGAAATGTCCGCAGGCAAATGGTTCGGTCACAGTGTGTGTGTGTGTGTGTGTGTGTGTGTGTGTGTGTGTGCGCTCACGTGTGTGTGTGTGCATGCATGCATGACTAGATTCAAAGGCGATTCTGGAAGTTAGAGGTTGTACATTATATGCTTTTACAGCTAGTTTTGTTTTGTGCACAGGGAAATATACCATGTATAAACCCAATCACCTTTTTGGACCTCAAACCATAATAATTATGAGGAAGGGGTAGGATGGGTTTATATTTAGTATTTTACGTTAGCTTTGACTTTAAAAAACGTCATCGGATAAGGTAAAAAATATCATCAAAACTTTACTATATCCGAACATCGTTTATAAGAAAAACCTGTTATAGTAAAGGAAAAGCCTTGCTCCCCTGCACTTTACTGTAAGCGGGGTGTACTGTATGAAGAAAAAACACCTCAGCTCCCTAATCAATTCTATCCCAAAGTAGTTTGTTCCACAAGGTATATGGCTAATTCGACAAAATGTGATAAGCTCACTTTGGGGTCAACTTACTGTAATACATGGTTATATAATTTATTAGGAAACTATTGGGACTTCCTCAAAGTTGAATAACATTGCAACCAATCCTGGGACTGCAACATAACGTGGCGTAGCAGGGATTGCACGCTTCGTCGACCCAATTCGACGTTGCGCTTTACACACACGCTGTGAAAGATTGCGGTAATTCAATTAAATGTCTTGAGCAACGTTGGTAGTAGAGGTAGCCTCTGACTGTGATCAAATTGATAAATACTCGTCTGAGGTGGGTGTTTTCCATAGCCACACACACACAAAGCCACACTCTTGACGTAAGTTATCTTCTTTTATTAATTTTTGTTTGTGGCTCAAGCCACAAACCTATTACTCACTTTGTTGGTCTGTCTGTCTGTCTGTCTGTCTGTCGGTCGGTCCAAAATTGTCGCACATGTGGTAAGACCTAGTGGGTCTTTAATAGATTTAGTTGCATGTCACGTGACCTAGTCCGTTGTTGTGCGAGACTTCTTGAAGATTATACACCATGTGCGCTGGGTGCCGCTTAACCTCCCGAAAACCAAATGCCTGGTGTGATGTGGATGAATGTATGGGGGTGGACGATGCTACAAATTGGCGACGAGGTGAAACGGGTGCGAAACGGGGGGTGAACTGATCGGTGACTACGGCAAAAGCGAAAACGGGTGTGAAAACTGGAACACTTACACATGGCGGGCAACTTGCCTTGTGTCTCCACCTTTGATCCTTCAGGGGAACCAACGAATGTGTCCACACGGTGGGTCCGGTGGAAAAAGGGCTTCGAGCTGTATATTGCGGCAAGGGGGGACGTTGTCAACGCACAGAAAAAGCCGTTACTGCTGCATTGTGCAGGAATAGAAGTACAAACAATTTTCGAAACATTGCAACCGACTACAGAGTCATACGATGACGCAATTGCAGCTCTTGACGCGCATTGTTTGGCCCAGAAGAACGAGATTTTCGAACGACATGTGTTTCGTCAAATGGTGCAACAAGATGACGAAACAGTGGTTCAATAGTCACCCGACTGAGGCAACAAGCAGAGTTTTGCAACTTTGGGAATAAACGTGATGAAAACATTCGCGATCAGTGTGTTGACAAATGTCAAGATAGGCGTTTGAAAGCTAAACTGTTAGAAAAAAGGGAATTGACATTAAAACAGTTAGTTGAAACAGCCCAAGTTCATGAAGCCACCCTCTCTGAGTTCAAGATGATGGTTTGAGACAGTGATTCAGAGACACTTGGTGCAGTAGGGGGTAGAGGAAAGCAAAAGGGAAATGATGGGGGTAGAAGTGGTAACAGTTCAAATGAGGGGAAAGATAAGTTGACATGTTTTCGATGTGGGAGAGTAGGACATTTTGCAAGAGACAAGAATTGTCCTGCCCGAGGGAACACTTGTTCAAAATGTCAGAAACCTGGACATTTCGCGTGCGTGTGCAAATCTAAAGCAGTGAATATTGTACAGGATGATGTGGAAGATAATGATGATTTTACTTTTGCGAATGGATGTGGACGAAAGTTTATGGTGAATGTGAATGTTGGTGGTGTTTGTGTTCCTATGGTGGTAGACTCAGGGTCAAGCTGCAACATTGTTGATAGACAAACATGGGAAAAGATGAAGAAGGGCAAAGTCAAATGCCACTCTAACAGAAAAGCAGATGCACAAACAAACAAACTGTACGCATTCGCACAGAAACAGCCACTCATGGTTGCAGGCACATTCACTGCAGATGTGAACATTTTTGGTTATGCTGACAAGACAACAGCAGAATTCACAGTGATAGAAGGAAAGAGCAATGTTTCACTGTTAGGTAAAGACACTGCAGAACAGCTAGGGGTTCTCAAACTCGGTTTACCTACACACACTGCATGTTCAGTTACTGAAAAACCAGAACAGAAAGCAGAGTACCAAAGTTTGTTTTCAGAGGATTTGGGAAAACTGAAAGATGAGCAGGTGAAGTTGCATGTCAAAACTGATGTTAAACCTGTCGCTCAGAGCGTGCGGCGCGTTCCATTCAGTCACCGTTCGAAGATTGAGAAGAAGATATCGGAGTTAGAAAAACTCGATATTATCGAACGGGCAGATGGACCCACAACATGGGTCAGTCCTATTGTGGTCGTACCAAAGCAAAATTCGGAAGATATTCGATTAAGCGTTGACATGAGGCAAGCAAATGAAGCTATCGAATGCGAAAGATTTCCTATTCCAACTATTGAAGAAACACTCTTGGAAATGAATGGCAGTTCGGTGTTTTCAAAACTAGATCTGAAATGGGGGTTTCACCAGCTCGAGCGTCACGTCACAACATTTGCCACTCACATCGGTTTGTTTCGATACAAGCGGTTAATGTTTGGTGTCACGTTCGCTCCGGAACTGTACCAACATACTATTCAGAACGTACTCAGAAATTGTGAAGGACAACGCAACATGACAGATGACATCATTTACGGTTCGTCAGCTGAAGAACACGATCGGAGGCTGGACACTGTCTTGAAGACATTGAAAGAAAAGGGACTGACATTGAACCCGGAAAAATGCGTTTACCGCATGTCAGAACTGCAGTTCATGGGGTTTCTGCTCTCAGACAAAGGGATCGGTCCGACAGCCGCCAAGGTTGAGGCAGTGAAAAACTCAAAACGGCCAACATGTGCATCCGAGGTGCGCAGTTTCTTGGTTTGGCTCAGTTCAGTGCTCGTTTCATTCAGAATTTCGCGACAAAAGCAGAGCCACTTCACAAACTGACGCGAAAGAACGAAACTTTCCAGTGGGGACCAAAACAAGAGAACGCATTTCAACTTTTGAAAGACGAACTCGCAAAATCGGAAAATCTTGCGTACTTTGATGTCGAAGCAGAGACCAGAATCATCACAGATGCCAGTCCAGTTGGATTGGGTGCAGTTCTCACGCATATCCAAAACGGTGAAAAGCGTGTAATTTTCTATGCGAGCCGAAATTTGACCGCTGTTGAGCGCAAATACTCACAAACAGAGAAGGAAGCTCTCGCTATAGTGTGGGCATGTGAACGCTTCCATCAATATGTGTATGGTTTGCAGTTCACGCTTGAGACGGATCACAGACCTCTTCAGTTCATCTATTCGCCAAGATCAAAACAGTCCGCACGGATTGAAAGATGGGTACTCCGACTGCGGAGTTATTCATTCAAAGTCGAGTACAAACCGGGATCTCAGAACATTGCAGATTCGTTGTCGAGGCTTGTCAAAGAAAGCAAAACAGAAGAAGGTCGGAATGTTGCTGAAGAGTACGTCTATTTCTGTGCACAAAAAGCTGTTCCGTTCGCCATGACAGCCTGCGAAATAGAACAAGCGTCCGCAGTAGACAAAGAGCTGAGTGCTGTTCGAGAGTGCATTCAGACAGGAAAGTGGGAAAAGTGCCCCAACGTGGCATACAAAAGCTTGCGCAACGAACTTACCTGCCTTGGAAAACTTGTTCTTAGGGGAACTAGGATAGTCATCCCAGAATCCCTGTACGGAAAAGTGATTGAAATCGCTCATGAAGGCCACCAGGGGATCACAAAGACAAAAGAGAGACTCCGAACAAAGGTATGGTGGGCAGGGATGGACAGGGACATTGAAAGGCAAGTCAGAGCGTGTCACCCATGTCAACTAGTCAGTCAGCCATCCTCACCAGAGCCCATGATTCGAACCCAGATGCCAGAAAGTCCCTGGGAAGATCTGGCAATTGATTTGCTAGAACCAGTTTTTTTTTGGGGGATTTTTTTTTTTTTTTTTTTTGTTTGGAGGGGGGAGGGGGGAAGTTTTTTTTTTTTTTTTTTTTTGTTTTTTTTTTTTGTTTTTTTTTTTTTTTGGGGGGGGGTTTTTTTTTTTTTTTTTTTTTTTTTTCTTCCATCAGGTGATTCTGTGCTTGTAGTAGCTGACTACTACAGTAGATTTTTCGAGATTGTTGTCTTGAAATCTACAACTTCAGCCAAAATCATCACTGAGCTGAAACATTTGTTTACAAGGTACGGTGTACCAAAGTCCATTAAATCAGATAATGGACCACAGTTCGCTTCTTGCGAATTCAAAGATTTCATGGTGGAAAACAATGTAGAACACAAGTTTTCGACCCCGCTGTGGCCACAGGCCAATGGGGAAGTTGAACGCCAGAATCGAACTTTGATGAAAGCGATCAAAATTGCACAGGCCGAAGGGAAAGATTGGAAGGAAGAACTGGATAACTTTCTTCTGGCATACAGAACCACACCACATCAAACGACAGGTGTGAGTCTTGCCGAGTTGTTTTTCAAACGGAAACTTCGAACAAAGCTACCAGAGCTTGATTCAGCCGTGAGGTCGGAAATCGATGAAAACGTCCGAGATCGGGACCGAATCCAAAAGGAAGTCGGAAAACAGTACGCAGATGAAAAACGCAAAGCAACAGATAGGGAAACCACCGTCGGTGACGAAGTTTTACTTCAGAAGAAGCAGCAAGATAAACTCACTGCAACTTTTGAGCCAAACCCATACAAAGTTGTTCAGAGACAAGGATCCGAAGTTGTCCTTGAGTCACCTACAAATCGTGCGAGATACAGAAGAAACATTGCACACACAAAGCCTTTTGTCAAGTACAAAGCACAAACAGAAAACAGAACAGAAGAGACTCAGAGGAAAACTGATGACCAAACTGGCAGTCAGACAGACAGACAAACCAACACTGAGCCACCACCCCAGATTCAGGCCAGTCGGCATTCCACAAGAATGACAAAGCCACCAGAGAGATTCAAGGATTATGTTGTGAATGGATGAATGAAGGAATATTGACGCTTCAAGGGGTGACTATTTATGTTGATGTCTTGGGGTCCACAATGTTGAAAATCACAATGTCATACAGTTAAATCACTGTGAAAGGACTTTGCAAGCATGAAGAACATAAGTTTTGTCAAAAGAAAAACATAAACAATGTTTTGTGTTTAAAGCTTAGTTTTGAATTTTAATCATTTTAAGAAAGGTCAACATTTTTTTTCAGGGCAGTTTAGTCTTTAGAATTTATTTGGTGAATTTTACCCATGTTTATGGAAAAACTTGAACTTGATGAATCGTTAATTTTTATTTCACAACAAGGGAGAGTTTGTAGCAGTTTTTATGTTGTATGTAACACATTTGAAACAAGGGAGAGATTGTGGTAAGACCTAGTGGGTCTTTAATAGACTGGTTGCATGTCACGATGTAACACATTTGAAACAAGGGAGAGATTGTGGTAAGACCTAGTGGGTCTTTAATAGACTTTGGTTGCATGTCACGATGTAACACATTATTTGAAACAAGGGAGAGAGTGGGTCTTTAATAGATTTAGTTGCATGTCACGTGACCTAGTCCGTTGTTGTGCGAGACTTCTTAAAGATTATACGTCATGTGCGCTGGGTGCCGCTTAACCTCCCGAAAACCAAATGCCTGGTGTGATGTGAATGAATGTATGGGGGTGGACGATGCTACAGCACATATTGACAAAATTGTCGCACTTCAAATCGAGGCTGCTCTTTAAAATAATGTTTCGTTTTCAATTGTCGCACGCCACAAACGATTGCGAATCCGCGCTTGTATTTTTCTGTCTTTGCGTTTCCCTAATTCGTTTGGTTAAAAGAATGTGTAGGTGGTGCATTTTGTTTCTATTTACGTGCTTTTACTGTCTTCTTTCAAAACTGTATCTGTAAGATACCATTAAAGTGACCAGCGCTTTGAAGGTCTCGCACAGTCCTCTTCTACTGGGCCCACTGCACGTCCTCTTCGAGTTCCCTTCCACGTGAAGCAGCAGAGAAGAGACACATAGAAGGGAAATGAGTTTAACGTCCTCTGGACTGGTACAGGTACATATGGGACATTTCTGTGTGTAAAGATAGTGGTCGATCCTAGAGGTACTGCAATACCAGGTCGATCCTGGAGGTACTGCAATACCAGGTCGACCCACGGGTGTGTTGAGACACATAGAGACCAGCATCAGATGACCTTTTTTATATTTCTTCTCAGCACAATGCTTCACTGAAAATGACATTCGTTGTCATACACGGATAAATCTGCAATGATAGCTTCAAAATATAAAATCTCTCTCTCTCTCTCTCTCTCTCTCTCTCTCTCTCTCTCTCTCTCTCTCTCTCTCTCTCTCTCTCTCTCTCTCTCTCTCTCCTCTCTCTCTCTCCTCCTTGGAAAATAAAGTTTAAGTTTTTAAGTTTCAAGTTTCTCTCCCCCCCCCCCCCTCTCTCTCCCTCCCTGTGTAGCCTTCACTTCTCCTCGGCATCATGCCATGACTTCCCTTGACTCTGCCAAACAGATCCCCCTTCTGGGTCACTGTCAGGTAGATCAGAACGGAGAGCAGGATCATCAGCATCATGCCATGACTTCCCTTGACTCTGCCAAACAGAGCCCCCTTCTTGGTCACTGTCAGGTAGATCAGAACGGAGAGCTGGACCCTCAGCATCATGCCATGACTTCCCTTGACTCTGCCAAACAGAGCCCCCTTCTGGGTCACTGTCAGGTAGATCAGAACGGAGAGCAGGATCATCAGCATCATGCCATGACTTCCCTTGACTCTGCCAAACAGAGCCCCCTTCTTGGTCACTGTCAGGTAGATCAGAACGGAGAGCAGGATCATCAGCATCATGTCATGAATTCCCTTGACTCTGCCAAACAGAGCCCCCTTCTTGGTCACTGTCAGGTAGATCAGAACGGAGAGCAGGATCATCAGCATCATGCCATGACTTCCCTTGACTCTGCCAAACAGAGCCCCCTCCTTGGTCACTGTCAGGTAGATCAGAACGGAGAGCAGGATCATCAGCATCATGCCATGACTTCCCTTGACTCTGCCAAACAGAGCCCCCTTCTTGGTCACTGTCAGGTAGATCAGAACGGAGAGCAGGATCAGCATCATGCCATGACTTCCCTTGACTCTGCCAAACAGAGCCCCCTTCTTGGTCACTGTCAGGTAGATCAGAACGGAGAGCAGGATCATCAGCATCATGTCATGAATTCCCTTGACTCTGCCAAACAGAGCCCCCTTCTTGGTCACTGTCAGGTAGATCAGAACGGAGAGCAGGATCATCAGCATCATGCCATGGCTTCCCTTGACTCTGCCAAACAGAGTTCCCTCCTTGGTTACTGTCAGGTAGATCAGAACGGAGAGCAGGACCCTCGGCATCATGCCATGACTTCCCTTGACTCTGCCAAACAGAGCTCCCTTCTTGATCACTGTCAGGTAGATCAGGACCCTCAGCATCATGCCATGACTTCCCTTGACTCTGCCAAACAGAGCTCCCTTCTTGGTCACTGTCAGGTAGATCAGAACGGAGACTGAGCAGGATCATCAGCATCATGCCATGACTTCCCTTGACTCTGCCAAACAGAGCTCCCTTCTTGGTCACTGTCAGGTAGATCAGAACGGAGAGCAAGACCCTCGGCATCATGCCATGACTTCCCTTGACTCTGCCAAACAGAGCTCCCTCCTTGGTCACTGTCAGATAGATCAGAACGGAGAACAGGACCCTCAGCATCATGCCATGACTTCCCTTGACTCTGCCAAACAGAGCTCCCTCCTTGGTCACTGTCAGGTAGATCAGAACGGAGAGCAGGACCCTCGGCATTCCACACATTACATCATCCTTTGGTGAAAACCTGTCCTCTCAAAACTCTTCCCATCTTGATGGCAGACGGCCTATTCATTAAACTCGTTCATTCGTTTGTTTGTCTGTTTGTTCGTTCTCTCTTTTTGTCATTCTCTCTCAAACACAAACTTAATATTTCCAACCATATAGAAACTGCAGACATAAATTAAAAACAATATTGACATACAGTGTATCATACAATTAGATAAAACAATGTTTTACACGTTCGTGTTCCTTTCGATCATTGCTGTGTTTTATATTAATTACGACAGGCTCAGCCCCCACAATGAGTGGATCTCACCTGCCATTCTGGACGGCTGGAAGTGGACACTATGGAAACACGCTGGGTCAGAAGACCAGAAACATTGTGTCCAGCAGCACGGCTTTGACTTTGTCCTTTCTTGGTTAGTGTACTGCCTTCTTCAAACACTTTTTGGAGGTTTGGGGGGGGGGGGGGGGAGAGAGTGAGGTTGTTTCTATTGCATGCCTATGGTTGTTAATGTAAAGTGCCTGTCTCTGGTTCTGGTTCTGGTTGGGGTACGTTGATAGAGTGTAACACCACAACACAGCTACAAGGGGACACTCAGAGGACAGCAACAGAGGACAGCAACAGAGGACAGCAACAGAGGACAGCAACAGAGGACAGCAACAGAGGACAGCAACAGAGGACAGCAACAGAGGACAGGAGGACAGCAACAGAGGACAGCAACAGAGGACAGCAACAGAGGACAGCAACAGAGGACAGCAACAGAGGACAGCAACAGAGGACAGCAACAGAGGACAGCAACAGAGGACAGCAACAGAGGACAGCAACAGAGGACAGCAACAGAGGACAGCAACAGAGGACAGCAACAGCGAGCGTCTAGTGGGACTCGCGCATTCACCCAGGCAGGGAGAGGAGGCAGATGGTCTCTTTTTCGACAAGGATTTATTCCCTTCGTTCAGAAATCAGAAATCAGTCTCTTTTCGCCCAAATTGGCTACAGCTTATATACAGAGTCATAGAGCCAGAAAGCACGTTCCCTCGGACAATGACAAAATGGTAGGATCATGTCCAATCCCCAACATCACAGCATCAAGGCTGTGGATAAGATCATGGGGCTTAAAACATCCATCCAAGATGGGAGAGGAAGGGCAACATCAAGGCAGTAGGGGCCTACTAACACCTACCCCTAGTTAATCCATGGAACACGGAGTGGTAGTAACCTGTCCACTCGGAGGATCAATTCCAGACCATGGTACACTAAGCTCAATCATAAAGTGACAGAAAACGTGTGCTCTCTCTATCCTCTATGACAACTGTATACCTCTCATTCAGGAATAAGCGTGACACTCAGTGTTACAAGAGCCTAAAAAGGCCATAGCTGAACGGAATTGGTTATCACACACGAAAGGCTGTAACTGAACGGAATTGGTTATCACACACGCAAATACACAACAAGTGCAGAGTGACGTTATTTTATTGACGAGACAAAACAGAACATGTAATATTTCAACAAAAATGTCTTTGTCAAACAACATAGAAAATACAACAATACTTCCATTCTTCACAGCCAAGCAGTCTCCAAATTGGTTATCGTTCGAAATCCTGTCACTGAACAAAAGTGTAAGTTCCCCCATTTCTACAATGACTTGTTTTGGTTGTTATTACTGCTGGTGTTCTAATCTTTGTTTTTCTGCTACAGATTCCGTTCCTCTCAGTGCAGACAGGGTGTTCACCATTGGTGACTATGGAGCCAATGATGGCTATTCTTCAATGCCTCTGATGTGCAGCATTGTTGGTGAGTTGATGATTGTCCTGTAACAAAGAGGTTACAACCGGATTAGCCTCTGATGTGCAGCGTCATTGGTGAGTTGATGATTGTCCTGTAACAAAGAGGTTACATCCGGATTAGCCTCTGATGTGCAGCGTCATTGGTGAGTTGATGATTGTCCTGTAACAAAGAGGTTACAACCGGATTAGCGTTGTATGCACTTTAGGGATATCGCCCTCAGTCTCTTCATTTTTAATAAGCTGCTTCTTTCTTCTTCTTCTTCTTCTTCTTCTTCTTCTTCTCAGTCACTTCGTTCTCCTTCTTAGTGTTTTGTCCTCCTTCTCCTCCGAGTTCTTCTCCTTCTTCACACACAGCCTTCTTTATTTTTTAGGTCCGCAGTATTGCTGCACCGGCTACTGTTGACATTATTAAATGCTTCTGCTGTCCGTATAATATTCTTCTGCTGATGTGGGTGGATTTGTTACCAGACCACCTCCGTCAAAAGCATGGAGACGACCTGGCCATTCAGATCATCTACGAAGATCAGGAGAAGAACGATTTCAACAGTCTGTTCAGCAGGTTGAATGGTCAGTGGTTTGACAGTAAAGTACCTCTTCTTATCTTTTGCTTTATTTTTTGCTGCCTGTTTTGCCTGTTTTTGTTTCTTTTCTTTTTTTGGTCAGTGGTTTGACAGTAAGGTTCTTGCTTCGTACTTTGTAACTGCTACTCACACCTAATAATTTGTAACCTCATACACTTTCGCTTATTCGTCGAAAACGTTTCACACAATGAATGTCCATAAGAGACATATGACTGGAAATCAAGTGTAGCTTTGTTAAAGAAATTAAAAAATCAAGATAGGGTAGCTTGGTATAGCATTTCACATGCCATATCAAACGGCCTCTCAACATTGCATTATTGATGCTGATCATGATATTTGTGAGATGCACAAGAGATCAGGCTTTGGGTAGAATGTTACATAATTATTCATAGTTCTTATGAATTGTAGTTTAAGTAATGAAAACAGCTGAAATGTTCGGGTTTCTTTTGGAAGTCAGTATATATTATTTTTGTCTTCAGACAGCAGCAGCTACATGTCCAGGTTCCCCAACGTCTACCCCCTGGCCACCAACGTCAACTTCTACAGACAGTGCGTTCCTCACAACTCCTGTGACGTCATCTTCACCAGCCATGCTGCCCACTTTATGGAGAAACTGTGAGTGGAAGAAAGAGAGCGTAATATTTGTGGTTTGTTGTTACAAGTTCCTTGTATTCGGTCCACAACAATGGAGATAGGGTTATCTTGTTGGGTTTGTATCAACGTCTGCCTCTCTGTGTGTCTGTGTTCGTCTTTCTATCTGTCAAGTGTTCTCTTTTCTTTTGAACTCTGCTAGGTGGGCTTCCATCAACGTGGGTGCAGGATCACCTTACTTCCAAATTGTCTGTCAGTTTTTGTAACCTTGCTTATTGTTGCCTTGAAGTGTGATCTCCAAAACTGAACTATCTGGCCTAGGCCACTCTGCAACACATTCTGTTTGGCCTTTTTATTTGGCGTGCATGCTCATTTGATGTGTCGGATTAAACAAAGCACCGTAATCAAAACTGAAATTGAACCACAGCCAGTTTTTGAAGACATCAAAAATCTTCAATACCTCATCTCCTGGGTCGAGTTTATCTAGACGACGGTCGCCGCGCGCATAACTGTTACGTCAAAAAGGGTCTAAGAAACACCACTAACCGCGAATAACGTTAGCTAAGTAAAGATAACTATAATAGCTTACTCTTCACTTTCAGAGAGAGAAAAGAGTTGCTATCAAAAGGGAGATAAATCATACCTCACTGACACTGTGACAGGTTGTACGATTATTTCGATTTCATTGTCAGTCTATTTGTGTGCAGAAAATTAAGTTTGCACTACATTATGCCATCTAACATGATGAAAAATTAAGAAAGAGCACTCAAAAATACTTGTATTTGTTTACTTTGCTAAAATCATCCCATATATTTTCGCTGTAGAGTGAAGAATATTTGTCTGTATCCACTTTCTAGACATTGGCTTCCATTTGTAAGCAAAAAGTTAAGTTCTTGCGAGAACTAATTTTAGCTAGAAGAAAAATAAATCTCTACCCTTCTCCTCTCATTCCTTTCCTCTTTACTTCCCCTCCCCCTCTCATTCCTTTCCTCTTTACTTCCCCTCCCCCTCTCATTCCTTTCCTCTTTCCTTCCCCTCCCCCCTCTCCCTCCTTTCCTTTCCTCTTTACTTCCCCTCCCCCTCTCATTCCTTTCCTCTTTACTTCCCCTCCCCCTCTTATTCTTCTGTCTTTCTTTTCTTTTCTTACTTCATTTTGTTTTGCTTTGTTCTTAGAATGATGCTCACTTATTTTCGGTCCCTCCACATCCCATTTGTTAAGTATTTATGTATAGGCCTAATGCTGCATTTGTTATCTGTCTGTTTATATTGATAATGTGCCTGCTTATGATGATAATGTGTGTTCGCTTTCTTTGCTTTGCATGCCTTTCTTGTTTATTGAATTCTTTGCTTTTGATTTTCTTTTCCTTTCTCTTTTTTTTCTGGAGGACTGGATGAAAAAAAATAAAAGTTATTCATTCATTCATTCATTCTCTCTCTCTCTCTCTCTCTCTCTCTCTCTCTCTCTCTCTCTCTCTCTCTCTCTCTCTCTCTCTCTCTCTCTCTCTCTCTCTCTCTCTCTCTCTCTCTGTGATGCCCCTGATTTCAGAGACATGAATTTCAAGGACTGCGTATTTAACCTCTTTGCAACAAAAGAGGAGCTCCAGAGATTTAATGTGGAGGCAGAACGAGACTGGACCAACTTCCTGGCTCTGAGAGCAAAAGAACTCAAACCAGGTGAGTCTCTTTGATGTTGATATTAGAAGTGACGATGACGACGACAATGATGATAAGGATGATGAGGATGAGGATGAGGGGGACGAGGAAGATGATTATTTCCTTCACGTATTTTTAGCTGCCCCAACTGGTATCAGGAGCTGTTCTACTAATGTATTATTAAAACAAGTTGTTTATACAGTCAGCGTATGTTTACGGTGTGGTATTATCACTTTCAGAATTAAAAACTAAA
This sequence comes from Phymorhynchus buccinoides, assembly GCA_017654935.2. Classification (NCBI taxonomy): domain Eukaryota; kingdom Metazoa; phylum Mollusca; class Gastropoda; order Neogastropoda; family Raphitomidae; genus Phymorhynchus; species Phymorhynchus buccinoides. The sequence continues at coordinate 60,736,975 of CM065689.1, forward strand.
GCTTTGGCTGCTCCTAAAATACCGATGATGATAGTGTTATGTACTGACGTGTGTCTGATATTGGTGTTGTTTATTGTCCTCTCCCCTCGAAGTGGAATGAGGAGTATGCTTTTGTCCTGTCTGTCAGCGTGTGTCAGCGTGTCTGTTACGCATCTTTTGGTTTGAGAGCTACTGGATCGACCAGAGTACAGTGACAATGTGCTGTGCGAAAACTTTCTTTTGTTTCTAATTATTGTTATATAATCATTCGCTTGCAGCATCTTTTCGGCAAAATGTACAATATAATGTTTCTCGTAAGATAAGATAACCCATTGACAGAAAAGGCAACCTGCCTTCCGCTTTTCTGCCAGCTTCTTATCTCCCTTATGGTCATCAATATGCATAAAGCCGACTGTCCAATCGGCAAAAAGACACAGGATGCACATGTAGTAACTATGTTCTAACTACGTCATAGCTATGAATAGCCCATTCCTAAAATAGCCCATTCCTAAAATAGCCCATTAGTGTAGCTCACCAATGGCGTTGAGAGCTACATGAATAGCGAACAGTGGGAGGGGAACAATGATCGAGGACATGCCTGCTGCCTGGCAAAACCTCCCAGGCTTATAAAACAAAACACTGCAAAACTTCCTAACGATTATATTTTTCATCCATGCTATTGTTTGTGGGTGAATTTGCATGTTGTCTGTTTTACAGGAGGCGTTCTGGTAGCCATCAACTTGTGCAGCCGTCCCTCCAGGCAGGCCGTTGAAGGTGAAAATCACCCTCTGGAAATGGAGATATACATGGATTTGGAAAATGCCTGGAGACAACTGAAAGACGATAATGTCATCACGCAGGTAATGCTGTTCGTTTCTCTCATTAACTTTATCTTGAAGCAGTGACAGCGGCAGCAACAGTAGTAGTAGTAGTAGTAGTAGTAGTAGTAGTAGTAGTAGTAGTAGTAGTAGTAGTAGTAGTAGTAGTAGTAGTAGCAGAAGTAGTAGTAACAATAGTAG
>CM065689.1:60740472-60747972 GCA_017654935.2 Phymorhynchus buccinoides
TAACGATGAGGTCACTGTGCCCTGTGTCTATAAAGCCATGTGGAGAGAACACCAGGACAGAGGTCAGTGGACATTACGATGAGGTCACTGTGCCCTGTGTCTATAAAGCCATGTGGAGAGAACACCAGGACAGAGGTCAGTGGACATTACGATGAGGTCACTGTGCCCTGTGTCTATAAAGCCATGTGGAGAGAACACCAGGACAGAGGTCAGTGGACATTACGATGAGGTCACTGTGCCCTGTGTCTATAAAGCCACGTGGAGAGAACACCAGAACAAAGGTCAGTGGACATTACGATGAGGTCACTGTGCCCTGTGTCTATAAAGCCATGTGGAGAGAACACCAGGACAGAGGTCAGTGGACATTACGATGAGGTCACTGTGCCCTGTGTCTATAAAGCCATGTGGAGAGAACACCAGGACAGAGGTCAGTGGACATTACGATGAGGTCACTGTGCCCTGTGTCTATAAAGCCATGTGGAGAGAACACCAGGACAGAGGTCAGTGGACATAACGATGAGGTCACTGTGCCCTGTGTCTATAAAGCCATGTGGAGAGAACACCAGGACAGAGGTCAGTGGACATTACGATGAGGTCACTGTGCCCTGTGTCTATAAAGCCATGTGGAGAGAACACCAGGACAGAGGTCAGTGGACATAACGATGAGGTCACTGTGCCATGTGTCTATAAAGCCACGTGGAGAGAACACCAGGACAGAGGTCAGTGGACATTACGATGAGGTCACTGTGCCCTGTGTCTATAAAGCCATGTGGAGAGAACACCAGGACAGAGGTCAGTGGACATTACGATGAGGTCACTGTGCCCTGTGTCTATAAAGCCATGTGGAGAGAACACCAGGACAAAGGTCAGTGGACATTACGATGAGGTCACTGTGCCCTGTGTCTATAAAGCCATGTGGAGAGAACACCAGGACAAAGGTCAGTGGACATTACGATGAGGTCACTGTGCCCTGTGTCTATAAAGCCACGTGGAGAGAACACCAGAACAAAGGTCAGTGGACATTACGATGAGGTCACTGTGCCCTGTGTCTATAAAGCCATATGGAGAGAACACCAGGACAGAGGTCAGTGGACATTACGATGAGGTCACTGTGCCCTGTGTCTATAAAGCCATGTGGAGAGAACACCAGGACAGAGGTCAGTGGACATAACGATGAGTTCACTGTGCCCTGTGTCTATAAAGCCATATGGAGAGAACACCAGGACAAAGGTCATTACGATGAGGTCACTGTGCCCTGTGTCTATAAAGCCACGTGGAGTGAACACCAGATCAAAGGTCATTACGATGAGGTCACTGTGCCCTGTGTCTATAAAGCCATATGGAGAGAACACCAGATCAAAGGTCATTACGATGAGGTCACTATGCCCTGAGTCTATAAAGCCATATGGAGAGAACACCAGATCAAAGGTCATTACGATGAGGTCACTATGCCCTGAGTCTATAAAGCCATAATGGAGAGAACACCAGGACAAAGGTCAGTGCACATTTATAATATGCACCAAACCCATCCCCTGACGTGATATGTTTTAGAGAGAGAGGTGGGGGGAGGGCAGACAGACAGACAGAGGGAGGCAGAAAGAGGGTGATGTGGAGCAGGGCAGATCAGCCCATTATCTTATCAAACAGCTCTTATTATTCGGAAAGAAGAGGACCAGAGCCTTAAGATAATTATTTTTCCAATCAACCAAGAGAAGCTCCAGCCCCAAGATTCCCTACAATTATCGGCCCCGCAATCGCTCTCTGCTCGTATAATGACTCAAGACGTTGAAGGTTCGAAACCCGTCAGAGACCATTCAAAATGGTGACGGCAGAGGGCGTGCAGGAGACGTATCCTGGCTGTCTAGCTCACGTAGAGTGCGTGCAGGGAGCTCGTGGCTGGAACACTTAAGGGCCAGCCACACTGCATACGATTTGACCCCAATACGATACAATTCTGACGATGTCTGTGAGTCATGAAGCACGTGAAATACTTCCATCTAAAAATAACTCTACCTTTTTTGTTCACTATACTCATGTACATCACAATACACGAATCAAAAATACCATATATAGTGCGGGAGACTACAACATTAATATAGTGAACATAACTAGTAGGATGTCATCCGATTTATTTAGACAGTAGAATTTCACGTCAATCATGCCTCACAAATGTCACAATCGGTTGGCACTGAATTCAATGGTATGCAGTGTGCCTGGCCCTTCAACTGGGTGCTTCTTCTCTGAACACCATCTGTCCTCCCACTCTCACTGGATCCAATGGTATGCAGTGTGCCTGGCCCTTCAACTGGGTGCTTCTTCTCTGAACACCATCTGTCCTCCCACTCTCACTGGATCCAATGGTATGCAGTGTGCCTGGCCCTTCAACTGTCACCCCACTCTCACTGGATCCAATGGTATACAGTGTGCCTGGCCCTTCAACTGGGTGCTTCTTCTCTGAACACCATTTGTCACCCCACTCTCACTGGATCCAATGGTATGCAGTGTGCCTGGCCCTTCAACTGGGTGCTTCTTCTCTGAACACCATCTGTCACCCCACTCTCACTGGATCCAATGGTATGCAGTGTGCCTGGCCCTTCAACTGGGTGCTTCTTCTCTGAACACCATCTGTCCTCCCACTCTCACTGGATCCAATGGTATGCAGTGTGCCTGGCCCTTCAACTGTCACCCCACTCTCACTGGATCCAATGGTATACAGTGTGCCTGGCCCTTCAACTGGGTGCTTCTTCTCTGAACACCATCTGTCACCCCACTCTCACTGGATCCAATGGTATGCAGTGTGCCTGGCCCTTCAACTGGGTGCTTCTTCTCTGAACACCATCTGTCCTCCCACTCTCACTGGATCCAATGGTATGCAGTGTGCCTGGCCCTTCAACTGGGTGCTTCTTCTCTGAACACCATCTGTCACCCCACTCTCACTAGAGATTCCTTGCACCAAGTGTTCTTTTTAATAAAACGGGAAATAATTCGATGCCTTAGAGTGAAAGCGGACTCCCTTCAGACGATCCATTGATGTATTAGAGAACGTATTGGGAATAATAATAACTTGTATGGAGTACACTGAACAAATATAAAAAGGGGATTATGTTTTTATATGTTTTTATATGTTTTGTAACTTTTAAGCCCGAAAACATCAGACCTGATATTGCAGTACCTCCAGGATCTGCTCAGAGCGTTGAATGATGGTTGGTTGATGGTTCGTCCCATATGTGCTGTTTCGCAACCGAGTGGACGTAAAACCTAACGTTCAGTCATTATATGTTTTTCAGTCTTTTGTTTTTAATACAAATTATGATTTTTCTCAATAAATTCCTTAATCATTCATTAGACCATCTGGCGATAGTCCGTTTTGACTCTAAGGCGTCGAGTTAGTGAAATAATCAATGAACATTGTACAACCAAACAACAACGAACACGCCATTAGATAGTTCACATGGACTGATACAGTTTGTCGCCATTAGATATTTCACATGGACTGACAGTTTGTCGCCATTAGATATTTCACATGGACTGACAGTTTGTCGCCATTAGATATTTCACATGGACTGACAGTTTGTCGCCATTATATATTTCTCATGGACTGATACAGTTTGTCGCCATTATATATTTCACATGGACTGACAGTTTGTCGCCATTAGATATTTCACATGGACTGACAGTTTGTCGCCATTATATATTTCTCATGGACTGATACAGTTTGTCGCCATTAGATATTTCACATGGACTGACAGTTTGTCCCCATTAGATATTTCACATGGACTGACAGTTTGTCGCCATTATATATTTCTCATGGACTGATACAGTTTGTCGCCATTAGATATTTCACACGGACTGACAGTTTGTCGCCATTAGATATTTCACATGGACTGATACAGTTTGTCGCCATTAGATATTTCTCATGGACTGACAGTTTGTCGCCATTAGATATTTCTCATGGACTGACAGTTTGTCACCATTAGATATTTCACACGGACTGACAGTTTGTCGCCATTAGATATTTCACACGGACTGACAGTTTGTCGCCATTAGATATTTCACACGGACTGACAGTTTGTCACCATTAGATATTTCACATGGACTGATACAGTTTGTCGCCATTAGATATTTCACATGGACTGATACAGTTTGTCGCCATTAGATATTTCACACGGACTGACAGTTTGTCACCATTAGATATTTCACATGGACTGATACAGTTTGTCGCCATTAGATATTTCACATGGACTGACAGTTTGTCACCATTAGATATTTCACATGGACTGATACAGTTTGTCGCCATTAGATATTTCACATGGACTGACAGTTTGTCACCATTAGATATTTCTCATGGACTGATACAGTTTGTCGCCATTAGATATTTCACATGGACTGACAGTTTGTCGCCATTAGATATTTCTCATGGACTGATACAGTTTGTCGCCATTAGATATTTCACACGGACTGACAGTTTGTTGCCATTAGATATTTCACACGGACTGACAGTTTGTCACACGAACTGTCTAAAGTTGGTGATCTCATCCCGCGCCACAACTTGTCACGTGATTGCGGGATCGAGAAATACACAAGAAACGGACAGAAACATAAAATCTAAAGGACACACATATACGCACACACACACACGCGCGCACGCACACACTGGCACAGACAAGAACAGGCGGTATGGAAATGGTGTTAACAGGCAATGATCCACATGCATGGTCTCTATTCTCCTTCCACGATGTCAACTTCAAAGTCATGGTAAGGAAGGGAAGCTGTCGCCAGACAATGCTCAGCTAGGGACTCTGCTACGTTCTGTTAAATAGATGTAGGACGAAACTCGCAAAGATATGCATGCTTCTGCTTCTCTGTACTTTTGACGAAAGTCTGTTTTAAGTTGCTAGAGATCTCTGTGCAGGCTAACATTACTCACAAAATATCACTATTTCCCAATGGCAACACAGTCAGCTTAAAAGTCATATTATGAGTGGTCTAACATTGTTGTGCCAAGGGGAAATAATTATATATATTTTGTGAATAATGTTAACGTGTACAGAGACTGACCTTCAGCGAGTGCTCTGTTTTATGGGCAGTCACGCACTTATTAACAACGTATGATTGCGCCATGGATATTCATCCCTTCACAGAATGTTTTGGTGAAATATGTGTTAAGTATTAAGACATTTTCATGACATTTTTTAAAAATTAACTACAGCATAATGTCCATTTTGCAAGGACATTCTTGAGTTCTACATGCCTTGTATTAGTTGCTTCCTTCCCACATTTTTCTCAAAGGAAAGTTATAACACATTGGGGCTTCAGATAATTCACTGGTAACGTCTTAAACCTGGAAATAAATTCATGTATCAATGTCTTATTCTCCTCGCAGACACAGAGAAGGGAAGAGCTTTCTTTGCTGACTTGATGAAGACATCCACGGAGGTGTGGTCCAGGACCACGTTCTACAGCAGTCTGTCAGAGACACGCAGTGAACGGCAGAAGTCGGCCATTGTGGAGGAGCTGTACGGAAGGGTTCGCTCCCTGGTTATGACCAAGGATCCGGAGACGTACCGACATGACCAACTGGTGTCCAGAGTGGTGGCCAGAAAGATGTGAAGGCCTCTCACATGTAGAGAGAACAAGACTGGCAGGGACTTGTCTTTTCAGTCCAATTGTTGAGGTTACCTTGATTGCGGTGAGGGCTGATCAGTGAGTGAGAGAGAACAGGAGAACCCCAGTTCTGGCTCAGTATCGGTTTCGGTTTCGGTTTCACTCCTCCATTTATTAAAAATCCGGCTAAAATCACGCCTTTTTTATGCTTTTTAACCCCCCCAAAAGGTGTGATTTAAGCCATTTTCTTGCATTTTTTATCCTCGAAAACAGTGTGATTTAGTCGTTTTTACTCTCGAAAACAGCGTGATTTAGTCGTTTTTACTCTCGAAAACAGTGTGATTTAGTCGTTTTTACTCTCGAAAACAGTGTGATTTAGTCGTTTTTACTCTCGAAAACAGTGTGATTTAGTCGTTTTTACTCTCGAAAACAGCGTGATTTAACGTTTTTACTCTCGAAAACAGGGATTTAGGTTTTTACTGGCGTGATTTAACGGGGAAAGGGGGTTTCAAGAGGGAATCCCCTACTTTTAGATACAAAAACGCTACTTTAAGGGGTGAAAAAAGTAAAAATCCGTCTCCACTTTATTCTGTCAATTCGGAAGAAAAACCACCACTTTTGGGGGAATAAAAGCAAAAAATCAGACTTTTTTTAACCCCATTTTAAATACAAAACCACTACTTTTAAGGAGAAAAAAAAGAAGGAAATTCTTTGTTAAATATTGAGATGATTTTATTCTTTTTTCACAAACACTTATTCTGTCTGTAGCCTTATTCTTAAAGAGGATCTATTTTTACTACTATGAACCGGTCTAGGCTTTCCACTGTAATTAAGAGATCAGATAACCGTCGTCGCCTCTGACTATACTGGAGTACTGCCAACTTGTATTTAAGCTACAGGGGATTTCCGATAACGTCAAGCATAGTGAAGAGAGGAATTGATAGAATTCTTCGGATTTGAAAAAAATGCATAGAATTCTTGGGATTTGAAAAAAATGCATAGAATTCTTGGGATTTGAAGAAAATGCACAGAATTCTTGACATTCCTAAAAAATTCTTTCACTTTTTTTTTTTTTTTTTTTTTTTTTTTTTTAATAACTTTTATAAAACAATTTTATTTTTTTTCTAAGAAGTTACTCAAGTTCTTTTTAAGTTCTTTTTATGTTCTTTTATAGGTTCTTAAAGAAGTTTTTGTTAAGTCAACTTTAAGTTATTAATAAGTTCTTGGTTTTCATGCTGTCAAACCAGAGCGACACACCACCGTGTGTTCTTGTAGTTATGTTCTTTTCATGCTGTCAAACCAGAGCCACACACCACCGTGTGTTCTTGTAGTTATGTTCTTTTCATGCTGTCAAACCAGAGCCACACACCACCGTGTGTTCTTGTAGTTATGTTCTTTTCATGCTGTCCTACCAGAGCCACACACCACCGTGTGTTCTTGTAGTTATGTTCTTTTCATGCTGTCAAACCAGAGCCTTACACCACCGTGTGTTCTTGTAGTTATGTTCTTTTCATGCTGTCAAACCAGAGCCTTACACCACCGTGTGTTCTTGTAGTTATGTTCTTTTCATGCTGTCAAACCAGAGCCACACACCACCGTGTGTTCTTGTAGTTATGTTCTTTTCATGCTGTCAAACCAGAGCCACACACCACCATGTGTTCTTGTAGTTATGTTCTTTTCATGCTGTCAAACCAGAGCCTTACACCACCGTGTGTTCTTGTAGTTATGTTCTTTTCATGCTGTCAAACCAGAGCCACACACCATCATGTGTCTTCAGGTGCTGGTGTTCCAGAGAGTGTGGTGTAATCTGGGAAAGGAGTTTCGGGTTTAAACAACATTTTAACCCAACTTTTTCAAAAATAGTGGGTGTCCTCCTCTAGCACAAGAAGCTTTACT
>CM065689.1:60752972-60754609 GCA_017654935.2 Phymorhynchus buccinoides
GTTATGTTCACTATATCTGTAGTCTCTTGTACATAAACCTCATAAAATATTTTATTTTTGTATCAGACATTTGATTTGATTTGTGTGTTGCGGTCTACACGAGTACAGTGAACGAACATAGTAGTTATTCTTTAGACTGAAGTATTTCATGTGAATCATGACTCAGACATCGTGACAGTCGCATCGCTTTGAGGTCAAATCGTATATAGTGTGGTGCTGGCTTAAGACTGACTTGACATGGAACAGCACCTGGCATAAAGGGCCAAGGACCACAACTCTGCCTAAACAGCTCTTTACAATTACTCCCTTCTCAGCGAGAGAACTGGCAGTACAAAGGGAGATGCTTGCTGGGAAGAAATGCAGTGCACTGTAGGATCTGTCAGACCTTCTTTGCTTCAGAGGGTAGAGCGACAAATGAGAACAGTCTGCACTTGAATGAAAGCAAAACTTGCCTCACATGACCAACACACATACGTTGGGAAATAAAGGGTGACGCTGCACTGGTGGCGGCGCGCTCTCCAGGTGAGTGCAGCCTGAATTTCACGGAGACGAGTCTCTGCGACTATAATAATTAAACCAAATAATAGTACTTCAGTAATTAAAGTGAAGAGCGGATTTCAATGCAAGCTGGTCGAGGATTGGGGCTTCAGCCAAACACAACATGCGTCCCATTTTGGGATTGAGTTTGATGTCACTCAGTTTTTTTGTTTTTTTAATTATTATTAAGCTGATAGGCTGTAAAAGTGAAAATAAAAAGGTACCGTGTTTTTCGGACTATAAGCCACAGCTTATTTATATTTATATATATAAGGCACACCCTCCACATGTTACACAACATTCAGAATGGATTATACTTTCTTACCATGTTGTTTGCCATATCATAAGATGTAGAGATGTCAGACAGGGGGAAATATCGCCTTATAGTCCGAAAACTACGGTAGTCTGACATTCAGTTCATTCAGACACACACAAAATAAAAGTGTAAGCATGCATGAATTTCATGTATTTATTATCGTTCAGTTTCAATTTTCAATGACCCGAGAAAGCAAGAACAGACACAAATTCAGATGAAGACAAGAAACCAAAACATTATTTTAAAAAAGGAACACACACACACACAGATACAAAAGACACAGAAACAGACAAAGAGAGAGAAACAGACAGGAACTGAGACAAAGAGAGAGAAACAGACAGACTGAGACAAACAGAGAGAAACAAATACTAAGACAAACAGAGAGAAACAGACAGACTGAGACAAACAGAGAGAAACAGACAGACTGAGACAAACAGAGACAAACAGACAGACAAACAGAAGAGACACAGAAAACAGAGAAAGACAAAGCACAATAAATTTCCCTTTTACAGAAAAAACATTCTAATTATCAATTCAAATCATTATCCCACCACACTCAACCCATTCAACACACAGGTATTCCTCAATTAAAAAAATATTAATAATAAAAGAATGAAAAAATACACTAATTCACATTCTGACAAAATTCTTGAACCATAAGGAGTTTGCCGACTAGGTTAAATCTGTCGATAATACATATTATTGTACAAAGTCAAATTATATCAGTTACATCACATGCAATATGTAATAATAATAATAAACTACACTACGGACACTTATATAG
>CM065689.1:60755109-60760109 GCA_017654935.2 Phymorhynchus buccinoides
ATACATCTAACAGACAGAGAGGACAGCACATACGAAGATAATCACAAGAGTTTTTACTCTTTTTAAGCTATATCGCCCCCCCCCCCACTTTTTCCCCCCCCCCCCCCCCCCCCCCCCCCCCCCCCTTCCCCCAGGATTATTTATGCGCTCTGGAATTCTGCTGAAAACGAATAGCCCGCAAAAACGCAAGTCATGAAAGGTAGTGCAGTCAGCCGAGGAAAACTGGACATCACCTGAGATCAGCCTCAGCTGTCCGTCCTCTTTTTCGCTGCACGAGTGAAGGAAATGGAAGAACGCGGGAGACGATGAGGAAGATTGCGCGACCACCTAGACCTCTGGTCGTCTCATCTTGTTGTGATGTTTTCACAAACTGAAAGAAACAAGACACAATTAGTATTTCAAAACCCACATCAGTACACCCATAAAAGAACATTAAAAGGGATGCAAACATTGGAACTTAATGCCGAAGTCATTCCATTACTCTCTCTGTGTAATCCTTCTAATATTGTATATTTTATGTTTCGACCGAAATAGTCAAATTGTTGATTGCTGTTGTTGTTCCCTGGGCTTAACGACTCCAGGGATCATCCCAACAGCAGAGCACTTGAACAATTCAGTACAAAGCACCAGCTAGGGTATGAGACATTATGTGGGTGACCGTTTTGATTACCCCGCCATGTGGGCAGCCACACTACGTCTTCGGGGGATTTAGATGATTCATGTTATGCTGGGAGCTTTTGTCAGGCTTTTAAGACAATCCCCGCACAAACCATTCAGAGCATAACAACATTGTGATGTACCCTTGGCGTTCTACCTTATGTACAACTGGTCTGACACAGGGGCCCTCCCATGTCAAGGCAAAAATTGTTATTGTGGGCACTTAACCGGAAGAAGGAGAAAAGAACTGTAGCAAATCCAAAGAACGAGGACGTGAAATTAGTAAAAAAAATCAACATTCTCACACTTCCTTTCACACACATGAATATGGTACATAAGTAATCAATTGACAATTTAACAATATCAGATAAGAGGAGCGTATAGCTACAGACATGCGCACTTACTAGGATAATAACATTGCACAACTGCGTCACATAACCTCCATGCGCCTGTGTCAAGCTTGAGAAGAAGTGCAGACGGACCAATCGCTCCTGGAATTTCGAGGCATTCGACACCGTGCCCCACTCAAAGCTGTTGGAGAAACGGAGAGTTACGGAATAGAGGCCCCCTCTACCAGGGGCTCACAACTTCCTCTCACCCAATTTTAGGCGTATGAAGTGGTTGGTTAATTGTAGGAAAAATCGTCGAGCAAGCACTGACGGAAATCTGGCGTGTGGCCCCAGGGCACCGTCTGGCCCCATACTATTTCTTATTGCCACATCAACGACTCACGGCCTCGTAAATCCAACATCAGGCTCTTTGCAGACGACTGCATGCTCTACGTGAAATAAGGACACAGGGCAACCTGGAAACCTGCAAGGCGACTGAAGAGACTGGAAACATGGGGGGGGCTGAAAAAAAAAAGGGGGTTGCTGTGGCATGAGATCAACACCAAGAAAATCTACATTATGAGTGGGCAGCATAGATCCACCATACCATACCAGTTGGGAAACAAATACTGCAAACAGTTTGGACAAACACCCATACCCGGAAGTAGAGCTATGTAGCAATTGCCTGGACAGCCCACATAAACAAGATCGCCAAGAAAGCAAACGCCAGCTGGCATGCCTTCGAAGGAATCTTACGTTCTGTCCTGAACAACTGCGAAAGAACGCTTATGTCTCAGTTGCTAGATCCCTCCTGGCGCATAAGCTCCACCGTCTGGGACCCATACCCGCAAAGGCCAAATCACAAGTAGAAGGCATCCGCGAAGGGCAGCAAGGTTCATCAAAGCGAGAGTAACAGTCCGCAACCAAGGCTGTGTCACTGCCATGATTCAAAGACCTCACCTGCACCCCATTGCAAGAAAGGAGAAAGGCAACAACGTTTAACCGTTTCGGTGGGACCACCACCACCACTACAGCTGATAGACCCTTGACAGGGGAGACATTTTTTGAAGTTGGCAAAGACAAGTTCCTGACTGTCAACGTTTTCAAGAACAAGATCTACGTTCATGTGAGCAAATTCGAATATCGCAATGAGTAGTAGTATATGAGGGAAGAACTGAGTCACATTCTTATCTCCACCCCCCATCTAAGAGGGAAATAGAGGGGGGTTCAGGGGGGTGCAGAGACGTCATAATCCGATAAGGGTGACGTCATAGTCTGATAAGGGAGTCATAATCCGATAAGGGTGACATCATAATCTGATAAGGGAGTCATAATCTGATAAGGGAGTCAAAATCCGATAAGGGTGACGGTTGGAGTCAAGATGGCGGTTGGGGTCGCAAGATGGCGGCCGGAAGTGCTGGAGGTGCAAGATGGCGGTTTTGGGGGGCGCCAGATGCGGGCCGGAAGCCGGCCGGAAGTGCTGGGGGCGCAAGATGGTGGTTTGGGGGGCCGCAAGATGGCGGCTGGAAGGCGTCCGGAAGTGCTGGGGGCGCAAGATGGCGGTTTGGGGGGCCGCAAGATGGCGGCTGGAAGGCGGCCGGAAGTGCTGGGGGCGCAAGATGGCGGTTTGGGGGGCCGCAAGATGGCGGCTGGAAGGCGGTCCGGAAGTGCTGGGGGTGCAAGATGGCGGTTTTGGGGGGCGCAAGATGGCGGGCTGGAAGGCGGCCGGAAGTGCTGGGGGCGCAAGATGGCGGTTTGGGGGGCCGCAAGATGACGGCTGGAAGGCGGCCGGAAGTCAAGGGTGTGGACTCAGTCCAACGCTTTTTTCTCTTTTTATCAACGAAATCGCTACTCATATCTCAATTACGGGCAAACACGGAATACAACTCTTACCTGATCTATTAGAACTTTTCATTCTTCTATTCGCTGACGAGATCGCCTTATTAGCGTCAACACCTTCAGGGTTACAACATCAATTGAATGTTTTAAAGTCATGTTGTGAAAGATTAAAACTCGAAGTTAATAGAGATAAAACTAAGGTAATGGTGTTTAGGAAGGGCGGCTATCTTTCCAAACATGAAAAGTGGCTTTATGACAACCATGAGGTAGAAATAGTAAACAGGTATAACTATCTTGGATACACTTTTTCAACCACACTCAGTAGTAAACAGGATACTGACCATTTAGTCAGGAAAGCTAAAAGACCTGTCCATTTCCTTTGCAGAACATTTCAAAAATGTAAAGAAATTACCAGGAAAACCTACTTTAAAAATTTTGACGCGAAAGTTCTCTCAATTCTTATGTGCAGTTCCGAAATATGGGGTCACACAAAATTAGAGAACATAGAAAAAGTACATCTCCTGGCATGTAAACGATATTGTGGGTTCCTATGTGCACACCAAATAAATTAGTCTACTTTGAGCTCGGTAGGTTTCCACTGTATGTTAACAGTTAAGATGTCTGAAATATTGGTTTCGTTTTATTCAACTTCAAGATAATAGACTATCAAATCAAGCATACAGAATGCTCTACAACATGGATGAAAATGGAAAGGTTTGTCGGGTGACAAACATCAGACTCATTCTTTGTACCACTGGTTTCCAGTTTGTATGGGTGTATCAGGGAGTGGGAGATGTTAGAATGTTCTTAGCATCTTTTAAGCAGAGGTTAGTTGACATTTTCATACAGGACTGGCATGCATCTACTAATGGGAAAGATCGACATAATCTGCATGGTTCATTCAAATCAGTATTTGAAGCGGAGAAATACTTGTCTGACATTGACATTTACTGTTTTAGGGTTGCACTTACCTAACTGCGTCTGGGTGTGTTACCAATCATCATATAGTAAAAAGCCAAGTGTCCGTGTGTGTGTGTGTGTGTGTGTGTGTGCGTGTGCGCGTGTGCGTGTGTGTGTGTGTGTGTGTGTGTGTGCGTGTGCGTGCGTGTGTGTGTGTGTGTGTGTGTGTGTGTGTGTGTGTGTGTGCGTGTGCGGTGTGTGTGTGTGTGTGTGTGTGTGTGTGTGTGTGTCTGAAACCACAAAACAGGCCTTATAACTCCGCCGTTTTTCGACCGAATCGCTTCAAATTTGCTGTGAGCCCTAACGGGGCGATGGCAACGGCAACCGAGGCGGCCGTGTATTCATTTGCGCGGTTTCGCAAATGCGCGAAACGCGCATCCGCCGACCTCTCGGCGCCCGTATCTCCGGCGTTTCTGGGCCGATTGCCTTCGAATTTGGCAGGAAGATGACCGGGGCCGGGGACTATCCGTGTGCCAAACCGGAAGCGAATCGATTCATAAACGCGCGCGATATACGCCGCTTCACCTTTTCACGAAATAACTCTGCCGTTTCTTAACCGAATCGCTGTCAGGCTTGCTATGGCCAGGGCAAAGCCTGGCAGGAAATTTGAAGAGAATCGGGAGAGTGCGTCACTTTCAGAGCAAGCGCCAACGGGAAATGGGGCCTTATAACCGGCCTCTCGACGCCCGTATCTCCGGTATTTCTGGACGGATTGCCTTCGAATTTGGTAGGTAGATGACCGGGGACGGTGACTATCCGTGTGCCAAACCGGAAGCGAATCGATTCAAAAACGCGCGCGATATACGCCGCTTCACCTTTACACAAACCACGGCGTAACCAGAACCGACATTGACTCGAGATTTGGAACGTGCATGACCAGGGATAGTGACTATCGTCGTGCAAAATTTCAACAGAATCCTTTCATAAACACGCGCGATATGCACCGATTAAATTTCGTGAATTCGGCGAAACGGGATTCGTCCAATCGTGCTATTATTAACATAATTCATCCTATCTATTTCAGCCCCCCTCCCCCGCTCGCATGGCAACTAACACTTTACCCACAAAGCGCACGAGCTGTGAGCGTGGAGGGGGGGGGGGATAGGAGGGGGATGGGGGTTGATGGGGGAGGGAGGGGAGGAGGGATGGGGCTGGGGGAGGGGGCTGGAGGGGGGGGGGGGCTACGGTTAATGATACAACATGTACAAACCTTTA
>CM065689.1:60765109-60777609 GCA_017654935.2 Phymorhynchus buccinoides
TGGAAGTCTTTTTTTCGTGCGTGGGGGTGGGGGTTGGGGGTGGGGCATTTTCCTAAGGGGAGTGTTAATTTCCTAGGGAAAAAAGACTTCGGGGAGTGTGGGTTTTTTTCCTGCTACACCGGGACATTGTTTCAACCGGACACACAACGCCACCGAGAAGTTGTTGAACATTCTAGCAAGGCAGAAGTGTACACATTCTCAACTGATTTCATTCTACTAGAGTTATGAATTATTAACAAAAACCTTTAAAAAAAATAGGTCAACGGCGAGTGTGATAAAGCGCAGTGTCAAAAACCAAAGTCGGTGACGCGTGCAGTATCTGTTAAGCCACGTTATGTTACAATACTTTGATTTGTTGCAATTTGCGACAAAATGCTGGGGAAACCTAAAACTAATTTAGTACGACAGAATGAGGTGATTATTCATGGAAGCTTATTACATTTTTATTGATAGCAACAGTGACATACCATGGGAAATGAGGTAGAGATAGTTAGGATGGGGAGCAGAACCTTTTAATGCTTACATAATCATAATCCCCCCGCGGGGATACCGGGGGGTCTTCTGTATAAATAGTTCCCCACTGTCACTCTCTTTGACTCCGGCTTTTTCCTTTGCAGTGACAGAGTGGTAGGGAACAGGAGTGGCAGGCCCAGAGAAAGATCTGTGTACGGTTCATGACAGTTCGAAAGGCTTTAGAAAGTCAGTCAAGCACATCTCTTTGATAAATGTTTTATCTTCTTGTTTTGTGTGTTTGACTCTCTCTCTCTCTCTCTCTCTCTCTCTCTCTCTCTCTCTCTCTCTCTCTCTCTCTCTCTCTCTCTCTCTCTCTCTCTCTCTCTCTCTCTCTCTCTCGTCTCTCTCTCAATGCATTTCCTTTTAAAATGTCCTGCGTTATACGATCTTTGCGTGAAACATATTTGTAAAAAACCCACTATTCATATCCATGTTTGTGTAGATTCTGTTTGTTGATGGCATCAAGTAACGAGAGAACTGTGTATAAACAGGCACTATATTTATATAAAGCATTCGAGCATTCGAGCTAACGGAAACAATTTTGTCTTGATTTGTAATGAAAAAAGCATTCGAGCTAAGGGAAACAAATAATTTGTTGTTATCTTGATTTGTAATGAAATTGTTGAGTCAGTTATTATATATTTGTCGTATTGAATGTTGACCCGCGTAGAATGTATGCATTCCACAGCCTATAATGTAGAATGTGTACATTCTATGGGATTTGTGTAGAAAGTTGACGTAGGTATACTTTCTATGGGTTTTTTTGTAGAATGTATACATTACACGGGTTGAAATGGAGCCCGTCAACATTACAAAAGTGTAGAAAGTAGACAATACTTCGAAAGAGGGGCGTCTCTCAACATTACATACATTACATATATTGTTCCTGAGTGATTCTCAACCTGTGATCAACTACTAGGTATCAAACCAGAGAGGTGCAAGCCTGGTGGCCCAAGATGGGTGGCCCGAGACTACCATCTATCTACAAAATCAGCAGACCTCACCAAAAACTTAAAATGGCCTCTTCTACAGACCCGACGAACTGAAGCCCGCCTCACTACTTTCTACAAATTTCACATATGACTTCTCACTATCAACTCTAAGCACCTTCCTACAAACTCTCTGCAGAAGAAAAGTCTCCGTCAATCTCACTTAGCGTCATATGACATCCCCAGTCATAGAACTCTGTACAAAAAATCCACATTCTTTCCCCTCACTAGCCCTCAGTGGAACAGTCTCCCCGAGCAAGTTGCCTCCAATCAGTCATTGGAGGCATTCAAAACAGCCCTCCCTAAACACCTCCACAAAAAAAAACACCCTGTCTCAGTCCCCCCCCCCCCCCCCCCCTGAGCTGTGCCGGTCGGGGTTCGACCCCGGGGGCCGCTATGGTAGCCGGATTGGTCGTGCCTATAAACTGCGAAAGGTCTGTGGTCCTTCTCTGCATGCAACACGTGCGGCCTTACGGTCATGCATGTCCCATATACTCCTTTGCATGCATCATGTGGGGCCAGATTTTCCCCGGCTGATCCGGGGGGACTGAACGGTCATGCATGAAACACTCTGCATGCATCATTCGGGGCCCGGGTGTCTCCGGCTAGACCGGGGCATTTAACGGTCGTGAATGACTTTTAACTTGTCTTTCCCCTCTATCATACCCCCGCCCTCTTTTATTTATAAATTAAATCTTCAATATCTGACTAACTTCCTTAAATTTTGAATCTCATAAATATAATTCTACATGGAAAACAGAGTGTCTAAAAATACTTAAATAATATCCCTGACTATCTTGGGCTCTATTTTCTCCCCATAATATCTCATCAGTTCACTTTCTACTCCATCGTTTGCTGTTATTTTCTTTCTGTTTCGTACTACCCCCTAAAGTACAGCAGAATCTTCAACGTGATGAAGTTGGCTGCCTAAGGAGAAGAAGAAGAGGCGCACTGCTCAAGTAACACCAATGTAATTGTGTCGTGTACATTTTGTGAACAGTTACAAAAATATACTAAAATATTGATGGCACTTCGTGCTTTTCAGCCGTATGAGAGCCTTGTTCCCGAGTGGTTCTCAAACAGTGAGTGCATGATGACAAGGTATCAAACCACTTGTAAAGAGCCTTGTTCCTGAGTGGTTCTCAACCAGTGAGTGCATGATGACAAGGTATCAAACCACTTGTAAAGGTAGGTACAGCCGTCAACATTCTATGACACATCAGGTTCCCGTCAACATTCCATAAGTTTGTCCATTGAATGTACACATTCTACAATTTCGCTGTAGAAAGTATGCATTCTCTGTTTCCTTTTCATAGAACCAGTCGTAGAATGCATACATTCTACAATCTCATCATAGAATGTATACATTCTACGCGGGTCAACATTCTATACAACATATTCATTGTATTGTCTTTTTTTCTCATTATATCTGCAATTGTTCTGCCCCTCATTCATATGGGGCTTTGGCCTTTCATGAATAAATCTTTCGACTTTCGATTTTCTCTCTCTCTCTCTCTCTCTCTCTCTCTCTCTCTCTCTCTCTCTCTCTCTCTCTCTCTCTCTCTCTCTTATCTCTTTTATTAGTGTGGATGATGTTTACAATGAACTATGTAAGCTACAACAGTCCCGTTCTTATGGTCCTGATGGTCTAGACAGAAAAATGTTGATGCTGTCTGCACCTATTATTACATAGCACATCACCTACATATATAACCTCTGTATAGATAAAAATTGCTTTCCACAAGCCTTTAAAGAAGCCAAAGTTCTTCCTTTTTTAAAATCTGGAGATCCATCTGATCCCTCAAATTACCGGCCCATATCAATATTATCGATACTGTCAAAACTCCTTGAAAGACATCTCAAACAACATATCCAGTCTAATTTCACTAAGTATGACTTATTTTACACTAATCAAAATGGTTTCATGGGAAAGCATTCTTGTCACACAATGCTCACAAATATTATAGAAGAATGGCATCTTAACATTAACAATGACTTATTCACTGGTTCACTTGTTGTCGATTTCTAACATTAACAATGACTTGTTCACTGGTTCACTTGTTGTCGATTTCTAACATTAACAATGACTTATTCACTGGTTCACTTTTTGTCGATTTCTAACATTAACAATGACTTATTCACTGGTTCACTTGTTGTCGATTTCTAACATTAACAATGACTTATTCACTGGTTCACTTGTTGTCGATTTCTAACATTAACAATGACTTATTCACTGGTTCACTTTTTGTCGATTTCTAACATTAACAATGACTTATTCACTGGTTCACTTGTTGTCGATTTCTAACATTAACAATGACTTGTTCACTGGTTCACTTGTTGTCGATTTCTAACATTAACAATGACTTATTCACTGGTTCACTTGTTGTCGATTTCTAACATTAACAATGACTTGTTCACTGGTTCACTTGTTGTCGATTTCTAACATTAACAATGACTTATTCACTGGTTCACTTGTTGTCGATTTCTAACATTAACAATGACTTATTCACTGGTTCACTTGTTGTCGATTTCTAACATTAACAATGACTTATTCACTGGTTCACTTGTTGTCGATTTCTAACATTAACAATGACTTATTCACTGGTTCACTTGTTGTCGATTTCTAACATTAACAATGACTTATTCACTGGTTCACTTGTTGTCGATTTCTAACATTAACAATGACTTATTCACTGGTTCACTTTTTGTCGATTTCTAACATTAACAATGACTTATTCACTGGTTCACTTGTTGTCGATTTCGCCAAAGCCTTTGACACGATTGATCACACCCTTCTTTTAAGAAAACTTACTTTGTATGGCCTACATTCCAACTCCGTTAACATGATAGCATCCTTCCTTAACAATAGAACACAGACTGTTTCCCAAGATGTTATAATGTCGTCCTCTATGCCTATCAAATATGGAGTCCCCCAAGGATCTGTCTTAGGTCCTATCTTATTCTCAATTTATATTAATGATTTACCCCTTCACTTAGAATCTCAATGTGAACTCTTTGCAGATGACACAACCCTTCATACTAAGGACAAAAATCCAAATAAGGTTTGTTCCTTCCTTCAAAATGACATAGATAATCTTACAGCATGGACAGAAAAATAATAATATGGCAATTCATCCAAGTAAATCTAAATTCATGTTAATAACTACTCGACAAGAACGCCCAAACTTAAAAGATACTCTACCCAAACTAAAAATTTATAATAATTTTCTGGAAGAAATATATTCCTGTAAATTACTAGGTGTAACTATCGACAATAATTTATCATGGTCCAAGCACATTTCTGCCATCTGTAAAAAAAAATAGCGAAGAAAGTATTCCAACTAAACAGAATAAAGCACTTCCTTGACATCCATACTCGAAAACTCTTTTTTAATGCATACATTCAGCCTGAAATAGATTAAGCTTCTACATGTTGGGATCTGGCTAGCGAAAACTGCTTAAAGCCACTGAAAAGACTCTACAAACGTGCTCTAAAAATTGTTCTTCTTAAGCCTTCTTCACTTCATAATAGCGATTATAAGGAACTAGGCATTCTTCCATTAGAGTACAAGTTTTGCCTCAACAAAGCTATTTTCATGTACAAAATTGTGAATAAACTGACACCGGCCTATCTATGCAAACGATTTCCTATTACTAACATTCGTAACAAAAATATAATTTATATTCCTCGCCCTAGAACAAACCTGTTTATGGCCTGCCTTACATACTCTGGTAGCAAATTATGGAATGAATTAGAAAATTTCAATAAAAACCTAATAAGTGTCTCATCCTTTAAAAGAACATATCACAAACACCTCTTAGAAAAGTTTTAAGTTATTAACTTGAAATATTCGCTGTTTGTTTGGAAATAATAACGACTTTACGTAAGTATAATGTTTCTCTATAACGTGGGCTTATTAGTGTATTGTATTGTATTGTATTGTATTATTGGACAATGAGCGTATTTGCACCTGTGTGTTCGAACACACCACAAGAGACTAGGTATGCATGTTTTGGTATAGTTATAGGATATACTGTATGTTTTTGTGTGTGTGCGAGTACATGAACTTGAATTTTTGAGTACATGAACTTGAATTTTTGAGTTCGTCTGAGCTTGAATTTTTTTTCGCATGTTCTTCAATTTACTGTGAACATGCCTGTTGTTATTTTCTATTCTTGTTATGCATTTTTTACTTTCTTTTTGTTTTCCTTTTCTTGTTATTTGGCTTTTCTTTTTCCCCTCGAGGGCATGGTGTCAAGAAGCTTGAGCTTATCCGTTTACCCTCATTAAACATTCGTATTCGCATTCGTATTCTCTCTCTCTCTCTCTCTCTCTCTCTCTCTCTCTCTCTCTCTCTCTCTCTCTCTCTCTCTCTCTCTCTCTCTCTCTCTCTCTCTCTCTCTCTCTCTCTCGTATCTTTTAAAACAACACGAAAAACATTTTACTAGATAGAGATTGCATTTGACTTTTTTTGCTTTTTTGTCATGTTTTTTCCTTTTCTTTGTTATCCTTATTTCAAATGTTCAGCTAAAATGTGTTCTTTGCTATGAAAACAATGCTTCCCATTAAAGACCCACCAGATCATGTGTCAAAATCACGGGCTTCACGTGTTTTCTCTCTAATAGCTGGTAAGAAATCTTGTTTTGACCCGGTTTGACTCCCATACAAATGCCCCCAAATTCTAAGCGAAGCATCATTTTAAAGAGCAGCCTCAATTTGAAGTTTGGGGCATTTGCATGTGGGTCACAGCTACCAAGAAAAAACACAAAGGGACTTAATCGTGGTGAACAGTGTGTCTTTAAAGAAAAAGTTGGACTAAACCACCATATTGGACAGTCACATTGTTGTTTCTGACTGGATTCTGTCTAAGACCCTCTGCACAGTATTTGCCAACATTACATTAAAACTTATACCTCAATACTGTATAATTATATCCTCCATAGTTTTGTCAACTACCCTATTGGTTCTGTCTTTGGGCCTGGTCACGTGACCAGTGATACATATTTCCCAAAACACTCATTTGTTTATTTTCCCATAATGTACAAAAAAACGATGTAAAAATTAGGCCTACTTTGACTCCTACCAGTATTGTTGTACATAGCCCCATGATTAGACTAGGAATAAAATGGACAGTCCCGCACATTTTAAACCACTTAGGGGAAAGGGGGCAAATATGGAACTTTTTTTAAAGCCTCATGCGTCAAAACAGAGAAGACTTTGAATGAAGTGGAAATTAAATTTAATAGTTATTGCTATTTTGCAAATAAAAATAAAACCTTGTCAACCAGACTTTAAAATCAGCTGAATAAATGGACATTATTGGAAAACTTTGAATGTTTCATAAAACCCTACTTGGTTGCTAATACGAAACACATGTTTGTTCTAAATCAAACAGTTTGTTAATTATCATTACACCAAAATGAATTAACATAAAAAAACCGAAACCCTCATGGTTTGTTAACGTAAACAATCATCCTTCAGTTTAACATCAAACAAAAGCAAATTGATTTTAATCACAAGAACAAAATTCCCAAATGCACATTGACCATCAAACGCATGTTTCATATTACCCTTAAAGGCGTGTAATATGAAACACTGCAAAGCATTGTTCCTTCTAACTTTGAAAACCATGTCCATAATTAAAGTGTGTGTGTGTGTGTGTGTGTGTGTGTGTGTGTGTGTGTGTGCGTGCGTGTGCGTGTGCGCGTGTGCGTGCGTGCGCGTGTGCGTGTGCGCGCGCGTGTGTGTGCGTGTGCGTGTGTGTGTGTGTGTGTGTGTGTGATCGCTAGAGATGCAAGCCGTTTCATATATACCTCTACAGGTGTTTCATATTAGCCTTTTCACCCTGTTTTGAACATAACAATTTGCTGCCATTCTGCTTGCTTTTGGTTAGATCAAACTCTGCAAAGTTTCAGATTATTCCTTTCACTTACAATAGGGATAACTTACATACTTGCCCCCATTACCTCCACCTGGCATGTCACTATAACAGCACTAATGCATCACTTAAGATGACAGTGTCGCCCCCCCCCCCCCCCCCCCCCCCGGACTGTCACCCACCATGCTGCGGAGATGAGCGATGCGGGTCCTTCCATGGGCAGGCCTAGGGCGCGGTCCCAAACGAGGGAGGCCATACAGCCCAGAGCCCGGGGCACCCCGAACAGGACTGTGCAGTAGTTTGCCTCCGTCATGTTGTAGCGGTGCAGCAGGACTCCGCTGAGAGCGTCCACGTTGGGCCACAGTAGGACCTCGGGCACCACCCTGCACAGCTGGGCCACCAGGCGGAGCATGGGGTCGTCGGGCAGGTGCTTGTCGGCAAACTCCCGCTGGTGCATGTAGCGCGGGTCGGTCCTGCGCAGGACGGCATGCCCGTATCCCGGCACCACCTGACCTGACTGCAGCGTGTTCCGGATGAAGTCCCTCAACCGGTCCTCGGATACGTCTCCTCCCAGCCGCTCCATCAGCCTGGCGATCCACAGCAGCACCTCCTGGTTGGCCAGCCCGTGCAGAGGTCCGGCCAGGCCGTTGAGGCCAGCGGAGTAAGACAGGTAGGGGTCTGCCAGGGCGCTGCCCACCAGCTGGCAGGCATGGGCGGTGACGTTTCCTCACTCGTGGTGGCTGTGGATGGCGAGGTACAGGCGCATGAACTCGGTCTTCATAGCCCAGCATGGAGGCGAAATTCCAGCTCCAGTCTTTGGCCGTGTCGATGCTGCATGGCGCCTTCCCTCCGCGGTACAGGTTGTGGTAAATGACAGCAGCCACCATTGGCAGCTTGGCGATCAAGTCCATGGAGTCTTCGTACATGTACTCCCAGCATGTTGACTCGTGGACGCCCTCAGCGTAGGCCTTGGCGAACTTGCTGTGTGAATTGAGAGCGGTGATGCCTGCGCTGAGCTGAGACACGGGGTGCCGGTGGCGGGGGAAGTTGTTCAGCATGGTGGTCACGTGGCTGGGCAGGACTGCACGCTCGTCCCACTCCTTGCTAATGCCGGTCACCTGTTCCACAGTGGGCACCTCACCAGTGACCAACAGCCAGAACAGGCCCTCTGGTAACGGTTCCTCTCCTCCACTGGCCTTGGGCAGGCTTTTCTGGCATTGTGGTAACAGATTCCTTCGTCCGGGTCCCAAACTCAAGTCTCTGTTACCAAGCATGAAGACCACGCATGCCTCCATACAATGATACATCATGATCATATCTGATGTAGATCAGTGTAAAGCACCACATGTAGGCCTTTGTCAGTTCAAGTTTTTAGAAGTAGGCCTACTCGAAATGGGACCCTGGTATTGACTATCGTTTTGATCTGTACACTATTTTCTGTCAGCTTTGGCATATTAGTTTACATACGAGTATACACCTCATACATGTTAGAACAATATTTCCGAGTCAACCTGTGGTTGGTTCAGCATAGGATTGCAAGGGGGTCATATCAAAGTTGCAGCGTGTGCCGCGAGCTCTGCGATTTTTACTGCAACTTGTGGTATGACACCAGTATGGTATGGTATGACACCAGCTGTAGCAACTAATTTGTGGTAGAGTGTGCCGAAGCCCTTACCAGCTGCCTGAAAATCGAGCAGACACAGGTGCCAAGAAACAGTTGTCAATATTCATTTGTTTCCACAACAATATGTGTGATTTTATCATGCATGCATACTGACCGGCAAAAGAAACCACACACGTGCATGTCACATACGCATAAAAGAACGGCTCATTGAAATGTTGCAGATGTCTAATTCAATTATTGGTGCACCCACAATGTTACGTTTTATTGCATTCGTGCGATTAGTTTCAATACAGTAGCTCAACAAACAGTATTACCCCCAAATTTGAAAATCACAAAAGCGTGGCTACACAAAAATCGTGAAAATTGGGTGTGTCCACTGCTGTTGGCAAGGCAAAGTTTTTACACAATGCATCATGAACCCCCTCAATGTGTCCAGAGGAAGACTAGGCGTTGCCTAAAGTCTTTATCCTTGAAAAATAAAGTTAAAGTTTTCAAAGTTTTTCAAAGTTTTCAAGTTTTCAGAAAATCCCGAGGAATTGCTACTGCTACAAAATAGGATTCACACACACACACACACACACACACACACACACACACACACACACACACACACACACACACACACACATATATATA
The DNA here is from genome assembly GCA_017654935.2 of Phymorhynchus buccinoides. NCBI lineage: Eukaryota > Metazoa > Mollusca > Gastropoda > Neogastropoda > Raphitomidae > Phymorhynchus > Phymorhynchus buccinoides. Next base: position 60,774,751 of record CM065689.1, read on the forward strand.
TATATATATACACACACGCGCGCGCGCGCGCGCGATCTGCCTTGTTCCATGCAAAGTAAGTGTGAAATGTTTGCAGATAACACGTCCTTTCATGAAAGTAATTCCAATGTTGATGCCGTAGCAAATAAACTTCAAGACAGTATTCAAAACCTAGTAAATTGGACCCAGTTAAATCACATGTCTTTAAATACAAACAAAACAAAATATATGTACGTTACAACAAGACAAAAACGACACAAAATTAAATCCAAATTTCCACCTCTATTTATATGTAAAACCAAAATCGAAGAAGTAGATTCACATAAAATGTTAGGTGTTATCATTGATAAAGATCTGTCTTGGACTGATCACACCGAATCCCTGGGAAAACGTCTTTCTAGAAAAGTATTTCAATTAACAAAAATTAAAGCATTTCTTTAAAGATTTTCTGGATAACTATTCTCGTAAACTATTTCTCTGTGCCCACATACTCCCAATAATAGACTATGCATCCACGCTATGGGATAATTGTAGTCAAGCTAACTTAAAAGTAATGCATCGTTTATATAAAAAGGCAGTAAAACTAGTTTTGCTTAAATCCAGTTCTTTGGCAAATAATGATGGCAAAAAACTTAATATTCTAACACTACAAAATAGACTATTCTTCAATAAAGCAATATGCATGCACAACGTTGTCAATGGAAACGCGCCTAAAAAGGTACCAAATGCATTTACATTCAACATCCATAGACATAATCACTTATTATCATTTCTTCGACCACATAACAATATTTACAAATCAAGTTTTCTTTACTCTGGTGGTACTTTGTGGAACCAATTACCAAAAATGTTTAAAAGTTTAAAGAACAGGAACCACTTCAAGAAAAAAAATATTTACCTACAAAATGAATAAATAATTTCCCCTTTGTGGAAATGACAAACTTTCCTGCATATTGCGTATGTATTGTATTCAACGTAGCTATTATTCTGCTAAGCGATGTCTTGTGTATTACACACATTAAGTTTCAGGGTCATGTCTTTTTCTTTTCCATCTGAGGGTGTAATGCTATTACTAACATGTTTATTGATCATACCACCACGTCTTTCTTCCTTGTTAAAAATCATCCCTTTGTCATTGTTAATAACTATGAGACTGTTCCCCCTTCCCCCATTTTCCACGTTTTTGTTGGTGTGTGTGTGTGTATATATATATATATATATAGCAAGGCTAGTTTTTATATTATATTATATATATATATATATATATATATATATATATATATATATATATATATATATATATATATATATATATATATATATATATATATATATATATATATATATAGCAGAACAAAAAAAGAGAATGAAAACTAACAAGAAAGAATGTAGACTATTCCCAATATTTCGGCTTTTGGCCTTGGACGCGGGACAGACAGTAGAACAAACTTGACGTAACAAATACAACACGTAACTTTTCTTGACGTCATTGTTGTGACCCACATTCTGTGTGTATAATTAGATTGTGTTGCAGTGTGTGTGTGTGTGTGTGTGTGTGTGTGTGTGTGTGTGTGTTGTGTGTGTGTGTGTGTGTGTGTGTGTGTGTGTGTGTGTGTGTGTGTGTGTGTGTGTGTTTGATAATTCGTTTGGACTATTAAGTCCACATAATAAAAAAAAATAATAATAAAAGAAAGAATCCCCCAGTACAGTCTCCTATCTCTCTCTCTCTCTCTCTCTCTCTCTCTCTCTCTCTCTCTCTCTCTCTCTCTCTCTCTCTCTCTCTCTCTCTCTCTCTCTCTCTCTCTCTCTCTCTCTCTCTCTCTCACTCTCTCTCTCACTCTCACTCTCTCTCTCATATCCATGTCCGCTCTGTCCATCTTTGTAGTTATCACTTCCAAACTATGTAGAACTAACGCCAGATGTCTTAAGACCCTTTAGTTAAGAGAGTGGGCATGTATCATGGGTAAAGCATCTTCATTATAAACAAATTCAGCATCTCCACAATGATAATGCCAAGAGAGTGAGTGTGTAACCTGGGCCAAGCGTCTCCACTATAAACAAATAAAGCATCTCCCCTAGGAACAGGTCAAGAGAGTGGATCCTGGGTAAAGCATCTCCACTATAAACAAATAACACAGCTCGATGGAGAAATAACTGCCCTCTCAGACAATTCATTAGAGAGAGTTCAGACCCAGCGGAGCCATGGTCTTCAGCTTGTCCATCCAGAACTTTTCACGACGGAGTCTGGACTCCTTGCTCTGGACAAAGACCTGTTCGAGGATGATGCATCTGACATTCTCACAGGAATGTCCGGCCAAGTTGAAGTGCTCTGCCACCAGAGTCCCAGTGTTGTGCCTGATATGGGACCGGTGTAGAGTGAACCTTACGCTAACTGAGTTCTTTGTCTCTCCAACATACTGGGCGTTTCTACATAGTTCGCAGAACAGCAGGTAGATGACGTTAGTCGATCCACAGGATAGGTTCTGCCTGATGGTGAACCTCTCCCCCGTCCTGTCACTGGAGAATCCCGTGGCTTCCATCAGATGAAGACGGCAGGCAGCGCACGTCTTGGAACATCTGTGGCAGCCAGGATCCACGTCACAGGGCAGGGCAGGAGGAGCTGAAGGCATCAGCAAATCTCTCAGGGATCTGCTGTTCCGTTCTCCCAGGATGGGGGGTTCAAGAGCCACTTTCCTCATCCTGGCGCTCTGGTGGAGGGTAGGCAGACTGTCCCTGAGATATTTGCTGAGTGGAGGGTTGCGGGGATTGTGGGTCACCACCATGGGAACTCTCCCGGCTTTCTTTTGTGGCTGGTACTCGAGTGTACTCCCTCGTTGTGTTGCTTTGGCCTTCTCTCTTCCCTTTTTGATAGCCCACTCT